>PVKB01001893.1:0-345731 GCA_004027205.1 Ctenodactylus gundi | reverse complement strand
TATGTATAAGTAAACAAAGTAAATATATAGGTAAATATGCATATATATGTATCTCCTGTTGTTTTAGAACTATAACTAGGATTTCTAGCTCTGCTGTTGAATATCTTTGCTTAATTTATATTTAACATAATTTGCATACATGATTGATTCTGAAATGTTTGCTCAAAACATTCATATGGCAATTAGTATTTAATATCTTATTGATTTATGTACATTAAATTACACAATCTTAATGACTAATTTGTGGAGCATTCATTATGTGCCAACCACTACTCACATGCTTTAAATAGGCATTAATATAGTGCCCATTTATTGATGGAAGTGAAAAAAGAAAAAAAAGGGAACTCAGTTACTTTTCAAAAGCCTACTATCTTTTGCTGAAGAAGAACTATTAATTGGATTTCAAATGAAGGCCAGACTTCAGTTTTACAGCAAATGTGTAAATCTGGTCAGATAATTTTACATATGATTTTGTATGTATTTGGTAAATCGAGTCCTGGCAAATTGTGATCCACTAACAAAATCCTTATTTTTCTGAAAAATAAAGACAGTTTGATTTGTTATTTAGAATCACTTTCTTACTAAAATGTCAGAACATGATAGCTGTGACAAAGAGAGTCCAGCCAAACAAATTTCAAGTTTTACTTTATTATAACTTATTACATTATTTAAAATACCTTAAACATGTGCAAATACATATGTAATGACTTAAAGTTCATCATGTGTTTGAACTTGAATAGCACATTGAATCTTATGCTAATATTAATCTCAGAAAAATGATATTCCTTGAAATTTAGCATTGGTGATGCTACTTCTAAGCTGTGCTGCAAACCAACAAATACCCTGAATACGTATTTTGTCAAGACTTCATTTTACCTTGAGGTTTCCTTTAAAATATGCTTCAAATGTAGCACAACATTTTGTTACATTCTCATGAAAATTTTTTATAAAAATATATTTTAAATTCTATGTCAGTTTTAATTTAAAAATATTTAAAATTATTTTAATGTAAGTATTTTATTAAATTCTAGAAAATAAATTTTCATAAATCCTAAGTCTATTGTTTTTTATATTTTTCACAAATTCAGTAGGTTACAGGCGTGTAGATTACAGGTCAAGAAAGAAAACACTACTATTGCCCTGAATGCACTCTATATTTTAAAAGTAAATCATACATTGTTAGTCTGATAATTTTATTCATTGCTATACTTGTGGGAATCATTCACAGTGGGGCATGGAGTATAAATTTGTTTTTTTCCATACAGCTTGTCATTGAGTGAGTGTTATTTAATTCACTGTTCAATCATTGTTGAACAACTAGGTAGTTTTCCCTTAAGACTTTTTACAAACTACAGGACAGCAGCTGGAGGAAACAGTGTAGTCTCAGGGCCGACCAGCCCCTTGGAGTTCACATCTCTCACAGTTTGCTTGGAATACTGGACACAGAGAAACAGGATTTAAAGGAACTATAAGTTTTATTATTGTCCGGCCGGGTTTGTTTCTACTTTGATCTATTTGATTTCTATCTTCCTATTCCTCTCTTTTGTAATAAAAATGTTTACCTTGTGCCATTGTATGTTGGAAATGTTTAACTTTACTTTGATTTTTCATAGAAGATCACAACTAAGTCTGTCTTACATCTCAGAGGAAATTCTGGAGTTGGAATATTTGAGAATGCTGAAACTGTTATGACTTTGGCAACTTATAGAGAAGGACTAAATGCATGTGCATAAGAAGGTGAACATGAATCTTATGGGGGCCAGGGGAGAAATATTATGGTGTCCAAAGCCTCATGTATTTGGATATAAAGGTTACTTATAGATTCCATGTGCTGTTAAGATGTGGGGCCTGTCAGGAAGGGCACATTATGGGTATGCGATAGACTATGGATTACATACATGAGGTAGATTAGAAGCTTGTGGTAGGTACAGCATAGCACTGGATGTGTGACCTGGAATGACAGACCACATTCGAGAAAATCCATCATACCAAAGGAAATAATTCCTGAGACAAATGAGGATTTGAACAAAATTATGCAAGTCAATAAAGATTTATTGGAATACACGCAGATTGTTATCAAAGAGAATGAAAATGACTGTCCTTGAGGAGATAATGTTTCAACAAATTTCTTTTTGAAACAATGTGAGTGAAATTTATAATGAAGTAACACATTTAGAGAATTTCTGACCTCAAATGTATGTCAGTTATGGGAGCCTATCACTCATGAGCAGCCTCCTTGCCTGAGGAATACAAGACAGGCTCCAGAGCCAGAGAAAAATGGTTGATTTTAAGGTCAGTACAAGCACACACAGGCACAGACAGAGAGAGAGAGAGAGAGAGAGAGAGAGAGAGAGAGAGAGAGAGAGGAAGATGCACACACACACACACACACACACACACACACACACACACACACGGCACAAGCTTGGCTTCCAGAAAGTATATTTAGAAGAGTAAACCCCTCCATCTACCACTCTAGGTCATAAAATATTGTTGATTACCAGTAGAAATGATGAAGAGTTAGTTTAGCTCCCATAATAAAAAGAGGGGAAAAAGAAAAGACAAGAAAAAGAATAGAAAAGAAAAAAGAAAAGAAAAAGTTGGAGTCTCAGAAGGCTATAGCCTCCCCAGTATCTTATTAAGGACCAAGAAATCTGACTCTAAAATCTTTTGCCTTTATTTTTTTTTTCCCTTTCAGCCTCACGGGGGCAATACAACTCCAGGAACATTTGCAGTCCCGCAGAAAGGGGAAAAGGCAGCCGATAGCTTTTAGGCAATGAACAAGTACATCTCTGGGCTTTCATATTCCGTGGCAATCATTTTGATATGTGGCTACCTAGAGCTCACAGGGAAACTTGAAAGTCACTCAGCTTAGCTTCCTGGGATCCCTTCAGGAGGAAAACATTGAAGGAGAAAGTTGGAAATGACTTCCACTGGCTTTATCTTTGTAAGATCCACGGAACAAAACAGGAACCCTGAAACAAAGAGGCCAAAAGCAGAAGAGGACCGGAGAGACACGGATGATTCTAACAAGGTAAAAAGTTCATTTATAATAAATCATTTCATAATATTCAAGGCATTTCACAATCCCGATATGAATTGCTCAGACAGGGTCTTGTGCTGTAGTCCAGGCTGGTCCTGAACTCACTATGAAGTCCAGGCTGGCCTTGAACCCATGACAAGCCTCCTGCCTCCGCCTCTGGAGTGCTGGGATTGCAGGCGTGTGCGACCAGGCCCGCCTTATGTGGTGCTGGGGTATCGAACTCCCGTACTTAGCGCTTGATATATTTTTAAAATAAGAATGAAACATGCAAGAGTCATTTTTTTAAACCCCAAAGGTATCATTTTGTAGGAAGTTATATGAAGGTAAGGCCATGTTAGTGTGGATTGTGAATGTTATTCAGGCTGTAGCCCAAGATCTCTGTTAAAGTTAATTCTCCCTCTCTCTTCCCCCATTCTAATAAAACAACCACCCAGCTGCACAACCCGTTTCACTCTGGGTGGAAGATAATCCTTGCCACCTTAGATCTGTATCCTTTGTTCCTCACATGGAACAGCTGCATGTGTCTGATCTGAGAAGTATCATGTTATCAAAAATTACTAATAAATTCAAAAGAACCAGCACAGAAGAAAGTATTCTTCATTATTTTAAAAAAGAAGAGAAAGTATAATCGAAAAGTTTTATAAAAGCTTTGCACGAAATATAAAATTAAAAATTAAAAGTCTCACTAAAAATTGACTAATTCAAGATTGAAGAATTTATTTAAATATTATGGAATTTAAAGAAAAGTTATAAGACATGAAGGAACACATATCAGACAGACAGATGAGATTATATTAACAGGCAGAACTAAAAAAAATTAAAAATTAAATCAATACAGACTCTAGAGATACTACAGAGGAAAAAATACACTAAACACAAAGCATGGATGTTGTTAAAAGAAGTAATAAGGAATGAATGGACATAGAAGAGGAACCTAAAATAAATTGTGAAAATTATAAAAAAATTAACTATAAAACATCAATAAGCATATACATTTACTAATCTTCACTAAAAATTTAAAAAATGCATTGAAGAAACGCCACCAAATTCTTGAAGAATTACTATGTTGAAAGAATTCAGATTATAATGTGAAACATATGCTACTGCTAATCTTAAAACAAATGTTAGGAAATTTCCTGAGACTCTCAAGTTCACAGAGTGTCTTCTGAGCATAGAGGGAAATGAGAATAGTCCACAAGGTGCCTGTGTACACCTGCTGTGCCTAGGAGAGCATCCTTGGTCACCTGGCCTCGCAGTTTGCATTTTTCGGCACTTGTACATAAAGAAGGGAAAACATCAGGAGTAAGAGTTCTTTCCTGCAGTGATAGATGCTTCCAAATAGGAGCTGTAGAATGGAAGTTCAAATGGGCTTCAGAGGAGACCACAAGATGAGCTCAAGAAAAATGCAGGTAAGAGATAAATAATTAAACTAGGAAGCAACAAATTAGATAGAAATGCCGGAAAACATGATAGCATTATCAGATTAGCTCCAGATTTTAGCCCTAGACTCCAAAACACATAGATACCTTGACTCATTTTTAATAGAAAAAAGGGAAATATATATATATATATATATATATATATATATATATATATATACATACATATATATGTATATGTATATATATATATATATATGAAATAAAAATTGAAATTTAAGAAATGGGTGAATAGTCAGTGAAAGTTTTAAACAAATCTCAGGTTGCATTCAATCTTGACCATCTCCTGCCTGAGCTTCTCTGATGCCTGAGCTTATAGGAATGGGCCACCCTGTATCCTCATCTTAAGCTCCTAGAGTCTACTATAAAACTAGTGGTCATATCAGAGTCACACACAGCTCACATCTGTCAGTGGTTATCTCTTTCATGTAGCATCATGAGCCTTTGCTATAATTCAAAATTCCTGAAACTATTAGCATTATCTGACTCTTGGAACTTATCTCGGTCCTTTCACCCCAAGACTGTTGGGCCTCAGCTATTGTGGAAGTTGGGTTTTAACCTATGTCCTTAAACGTGGATATCTTACCCCTGTTATCTACATTCCCATACTCACACTAGATCCCCCAAAAACACCGATGAACTTTACTTATTTCTCATTATTAAAAAAATACCTTACAACTTTGTCTTCATTTTTTGGCAGGTGAGTCCACTGCTGGTTCTCAAAACCTAAGCCAATTGAATAAAATGTATTGATGTTCAATAAACATCTTTGATGGACAAGTGAATGAATAAAAAATCAAAGAAATGTCAACATGAAATGTTATCCTTATTATGTTATTAAATGAAAATGTATTCTATAAAAAAATGCAGGATGAGCTAATGTAAATAAAGTGTACATAAATATGGGAGTGTACACATATATGAGTTACATAGATAGTAAACATATATGTGTATGCCAAGCTGCATATGAGAGACACATCTGTATGCAATTAATGAAGGAAAGAAGGTGGAAAGGAAGCAGAGAGGGAGGGAAGAAAAATAGGAGAACGAAGAAAGAGGCATGCAAGAAAAGAAGGGGAAAGGAAGGGAGTAAAAGAAAGAAGCAAACAGGAAGGAATCAAGGAAGAAAAAAAGGAAGGGAAAAAGGCATCCAGAGAAATCAGTCTTGTCCAAATGTAAACAATAGTGACATTCGTTAATAAGATTTAATAAATGTGTTACAAATTTGAGTCTGGTATGTTCTTTGTAAATCTCATGTACTAAGAGGTGCTATTGTCACAGGTAGGTTAATTTGCTGGTGATTTGATGTGCTATTGAAAGGTAGAACGTGGTCAGAAAGAGTGGAATGGGGGTGGAAAGGCTATGTTCTCGAGCCTGGCTCCTCCCCAGTCACTTTCTGCTTCCCTTTCTTTACTGTGTGAACCGCCTTTCTCCACACCACATCCATCCACCATTACCAGCCAACCATGGATGGACTGAATCCTTCTGAAACTGTGGGCTTGAATAAATCTCAGCTCCTTTAAGTTGTGAGTATTGGGTATTGTGTCCCATTATCAAGAAAGTGACTGCTTTCCAAAGTGGTTGTACGAATTTACATTCCCACCAGCAGTGCAGGAGGGTTCCTTTCTTCCCACAGCCTGGCCAGCACTGATTACTATTTGACTTGTTGATATAGGCCATTCTCTCTGGAGTGAGATGGTATCTTAGCATTGCTTTCATTTGCATCTCTCTTATGGCTAGAGATGTTGAACATCTTTTCGTGTATCTATTGGACATTTGTACTTCTTCCTGAGTGAACTGCCTCTTATTTCTTTTGCCCACTTCTCAAAAGGATCCTTTATTATGGTAAGCTTACTTTTCTTCAGCTACCTGTATATTCTAGTTATGAGCTTCCTATCTGAGATGTACAAAAGGAGAGTGGGAAAGCCCTTGTCACCTTGACAAATACGTATGTGCACAAAATGCTCACCTTCATTGTAAACCTTAAATTTTGCACTTATACATATCAATAAAATGGGGGAGAAAAGAAAACTATGGAAGTGACTATATGACAACATGTTTATATGCATAGGCATGCATAGGCAGTGGTAAAAGATATGAGATTTTTCACTTTTTAATTTATATCGTTCACTATTACCTGTATTTTAGTACCCACATATTATAATGCAATGTTTTAATTTTAATAAAGATAGAAAAACACAATGCTGAGACTGCTCTGACACGAACAATTCTACTCTCTGTACAATTCATATTTTGAAGTTCCCATCAAGCCAGGAGTTGGCAAAATAGAATTAGTTCCCTTATCAGAAAGTCCCAGATCACAACTATTATGGAACTTAAAGCAAAAAACAAAGTGAAGTAGGAGGGGAGGGTGGGGGCGAAGGGAGGGAGGGGAAGGTGGGGGGAGGGACAGAAAGAGAGTGGGAAAGCCCTTGTGTCCTTGGCAGGATGCGTATGTGCACAAAATGCTCAACTCCATGGTGAACCTTAAATTTTGCACGTATATATATCAATAAAATGAGGAAAAAAAATAAAAGAGTCTCAGAGGCCACAAGCAGACCCTCCCCCAGGTCAGATAGATTTTTTTAAAAAAAGAGGTCCAAGAGACATCCTTAAGGCTTCCAACCACGTGAGAACACTGAAAGAAGACCAGTTGCCTAGCAACAAGAAAGAGGGTTTTCCTTAAAGGTACAACTTATTAGCAACTAGATCTTGAAATTCCCAGCTCCCCAGTTATGAAAAGTAAACTTTAGGTTTTATTTATTTAGGTGCTAACATTATTGTTAAGTAATGGTAGCATCATTTAAACCCAAATAATAGCAATAGTAAAAATTCTAATAATTTACATAGATTTTCCTTTTACAAGGAAATATGAGTTGCAACCTTTTTCTCCTTGTCATGTTTAATTTATATAATTTTTGATCAACCCAAATTTTAAATACGTATTCTGAATATTGTATACATGGGTACATGGTTAAGGAGTTACTGTGAAGTTTACTAACTAGTAACAACTTGGAAGAATTACTTGATACACATTTCTGGTGGTATCACTATGAGTTCCTTGGTGTAACTTGTTCATACTGAGAATCACAAACTGACCCATGCATTTCAATCATTTTAATAATTAATATCAATTACCATAATAAAGAACACTCTTACTGATTTGGTTTTGTCATGAAGGCAGCAAGATCTTTGTGCTCTACAGGGACACAGTTTAGGCTAGTTTTATCTTCTCATATAACACATACATAGAATTGTTTTAATGACAATTCCCAAAGAAGAATTCTACAAAATTAAACATCAGACAATGCTAAGGCAGTAAAGATGAGAAGGTATTTTCAAATACTAGGATTAAGAGATACCTTACCAAACATAATCGATGTGTTATTCTATTTTGGAGGCAGATTTATCAAACTAATTGCTAATCATATGCACAAATGCTGACAATATGGTAATAGTATACACAATACTTTTTCATGGACTGGTAAGAAGGCTCTAGGCGTGGCAGAAAATAAAAGAAGAAGAAGGCTGTATTGTATTTTTTGCAAACTTTATTAATGATCTAAAAAAGAGGACCCAGAGAATTCAACAAGTTCATAAGACACGAGGCAGGAGCAAGATTATCTTTGCCATTCAAGCAGTGAACTATGCAGAGTAACCAGGCAGGTACAGCAGCACGCAGTACCTCATTTTACCAGAAATCCTTTTTCATAATCTCCTGAATAATTCCGTTCATTCACATGGCTCTAAGGACTCAGAGATCCAAAGCTCCTCCATCCAAAAGTGCATCTTCCTGGTGCTACAGAGAGAAATACACTGCAGTCTGTGATTTGCTTTGTGTACCTGAAACCTACTACTTGGTGCAATGCCAGCAAAAAGCAATACAGGTGCTACAATGGTAAAGGCTTAGATTAGAAATAAATATAGTCTTTAAAATTACAAATTGTTTGTAAAAGAAAGTTTGTAAGCAGGACTGAAAAGACAGAATGTCTTTTATTGCTGAAGTAGACTTGACCTTGACAAATGATAGGTCCAGCACATCTCAAGAACTGAGATGAAGGAAAAGATTGTGTGGACATTTGTATGACAATACACTTATTTAAAGAAAATAATTGAAAGTCATAAAACGTAAAACCTGTAATGTCAGAGGTTTTCGCATTTAAATAATTAAATCAGAGAAATTTTTGACAGAGATCTCTCAAGCTTGAGAGGAGAAGTTCAAAGTTGAAATGAGCACGTTCAACAGGATTTTAAAGTCAAGTAACAAAACTTTGTCATTACAATTTAATTGCATGTATAATGTTATATCATTAGTTCCTAAATAAATATCCTTTTTTTTCTGCTTTTGAGACAGGGACTCGCTCAGCAGCCCAGTCTGATCCTGAACTTACTATGGAGCCCAGGCTGGCCTCAGATTCAGGGCAATCCTCCTGCCTCAGCCCCGCCAAGTGCTGGGATTACAGGCGTGCGCAACCATGCTCAGCTTTATGTGGTGCTGGGGAATAAAAACCCAGAGTGCTGAGCTTGCAAGGCAAGTGCTGTAATGGCTGTGCTATTCCTCCAACCCTCATAAATAAATATTTTTACAGAACACATTTTAACTTTAAATCTCTGACAGGCTTTTGTAAGCTCATTTCAACAGACTTACTGTCAGGTTTTAATCATTCCTGTTATCTGTGTAAGCAATGACAGCCTTATTGCATAAAAGTCCCAAACAGCTCTGTAGCGTCATTTCGTAATTCTCCCTGCCTCGGAGCCACTGCCATCCTTTCTCTTCGCATAATTGCTGTTCACTCTACCATGTGACCCAGGCAGTTTGTCATTCAGTACAAGTTAAGGAATGATATTTATAAACTTGACTGTTTCTTACAAAAATAAAAATTTTATTCTCTTGGGTTCTTTCTCCTTGAATTTGAAGGCCACAGAGAAGCCAACAGGTGAGCAGACTCTCAGTGGAGACAGCTGTTCCTACAACATACAGCATGTTTCCTAAAATGAGAGCGCTGTACTCTCATTGTCTTTTTAGAATAATTCTTATTTTAATTCAGAGCATTCTAAAATTGCAAGCTTTCACTTTCTGTTATTGCAGCAACATGATTGATGGTAATGTATGGAACTATAATGTGTTTCCAAAAAGCAATTTTAATATAATTTTGCACAACAGTACAGGGAAGTGAGATGACTCCTTGCTGTGAAAAAGTGCAAAGTTGGTGGAAAAATAAAGCTTCAGAATAATGCTAAACATTTTCTTTAACCAACAGTACTATTCATTCACTAAATGTAATCTGGTAGCAGGTTTTCAGAATATATTTATTTAAATATACATATAAAATATGCAAAAGTATACATGGTAACTGTATACAGTCAGTGATAATAATAGGATGTTTTATCAGCTAAATTACCATTATCAGCTTATTCGGTAAAGATAATGCTAATTTTGTTCAACAGAGTAAGGACAAATTTATTTTTGATAGTTGATATTTTATACATAAATATTCAATGTTCAATTATTTAGCCATAATCATGTAGATCTTTTCTTGAAAACTAAGATAGAAAAATAAAATTACAGAAGAAGGTATCCTGACCTTAGATATGTAGGATTTACAGAAAAGCATTCTACAGTGTAAATCATTACTTCATATTAACATTACAAAATTTTTGATGATAATATCCTCTCATACTCTGTTTTGGTTTTGTTTAATTTTAAATACACAGATTCTCATAGCCTGTTTATTAATTTTAAGTATAACTTAAAGGATAATGCATATTCTTTTTATACTAAATATAATCTACAATGTACTTTTTCACTATATGTAAAAATATGTTAATACGTGTGTGGGTATGTGGGTATGTGTGTGTGTGTGTGTGTGTGTGTGTGTGTGTGTATACACATACATAAAACACAATATAAATATTCTTTCCCAAATGCACAGAAGTGCACTCCCATATTCTGTCTTTTCTTGTGGGATTATCCATTTGATTATTCTACTCATCAGAGCTCCTATGTTCATAGTCAATACTGATGTTCCATGTTGACTTAAATATGTAACTTTCTGGAATGACATCCAGTGAGCTAACATCAAATGTTTCTCTGTATTTCATTAATCATGTGCTCTCTTCTTTATGCTGTACCATGTATAAAGCTTATCATACTCAGCCCTTTGACATTTTAATACATTTTAATTTTTTACAAAAGTAAGCAG
Source organism: Ctenodactylus gundi (assembly GCA_004027205.1). NCBI lineage: Eukaryota > Metazoa > Chordata > Mammalia > Rodentia > Ctenodactylidae > Ctenodactylus > Ctenodactylus gundi. Next base: position 335,046 of record PVKB01001893.1, on the reverse strand, counting down.
ACAAATTTAATTACCTCTTCCCTTTGTAAAACTACCTTCTTATTTTATTTAATTACACAGCTAATTTAGAGCCTCTGGTGTCATGATAGCATATTTAGCACACTAGCCTTAAAGAAGTGGTGAATGTACTTTCTAATAAAAACTCAAGTGGCAAGTAGTAATATAGTATATCCTTAAGTGCACATGTTAGGACAGAACAAAACAAGATTCTGTACCCTTATTGTTTTGGAGGTTTATATATTGTAGAGTTTTGAATGTTAGGCTCCTTTTTCTCTCTTTAACCTAATTATAACAAGAATTAAACTGGTTATTCTGACTTTGAGTAGCATAAGAAGGGTGTCCAGATTTATAATTTCCTGTGACTAATTTAGTTGCACATTACACATTAGAATCTAATTTCTTCTTCAGGCAAAAAAAAAAAAAGAGCCCAGTGCTTCTAGCAAATCAAAAATTTTTGTCTAAATAGTCTTTGCTTTTTATTAAACACTTATAAAAATGTATTTTCATAAAGTTATTTTAAAAGAACATGCCCAAAACTGAAAACAATCCTATCTCTGTTAACAAATGGAAGCAAGACTTTGAGACACAATTCTTCCTATAATTTTTTATTAGGTATCGTGAAGTTTAGATAACTTTTTCTTAATGAATGGGATGACTTTGTTATTATTTTTTAATTAAATGCAACTGGTTTAGAGTTGAATTTGTCACTGGTTCATATTTGTTTTATCAAGCTGAGTTGCATTTCTATTGTCAATCTTGTGTGTTCACTTACATTGAACTTTCTGATATAAATGGTAGTGAAGAGCCACTTCTATTTGTTTATTTTGTGAGTGTGAGATAATGGCTCTTTATTATTTTTAATCTCAGAGGAGACTTCGAAAAATATTCTTCAAGTTTCTTATTATTTTACACATGACAGCAGTCTATACATTATCCTTACTTATCTCCCAATTATCAGAGTAACAACACCCCTCTCCCTCTATATTCTTGGTTACACTATGGCAAAAATTAAAGTCGTTGACAATCCTCCCACTGGCCCACAGAACAGATCCTGATGAATGATCAGAGAAAAGCAGAGAATGTGCAGAAGAAGTAAAGAATTACAGTAAAAGTTTAGCATAAAATCTAATTAAATAACTTAAAACTAGAATTCAAGCAACAAGAATAAAATCGAGAATAACAAAACGGAGATGCATGAGTACTTTAGGTTAACTATAATAATAATTACTACAAGATGAATCACCAACTTCATAAAAGAATAGTTTGCCTAAATTCAAAGGATAATGTAACTGTGCATGTGCAACCATTTTTTTTGCATAAAGTAAGGTCAATTTTATATTTCAAGCCCTCTTAGCCAGGACTTGATTGCTTACTGTTTTTCATACATATAAATTAAAATTATCTTAAAAGTGTTTGATAGGGTCTTATTTTCACTAAGGTTTTCAGATCTTTATTAGAGCCTGACCAAGTGAATTAAATTATACCTTTACTGTATATTTTAATACTAGCTTCAAAAATATCTAACTCGCTCTGACTCTGCCATTGAGTCAATTAGGATGTGTTTAGTAATTGCTAGATGTTGGGCAGCTCAAGAAACTAGAAAAGACAAGAGTGCTTACCACTTTGTAGAAATAAAACTTGTCTTTACTGATTCTGTTACGTCTCGAGAACATGTTGTCTAAGCTAGCAGCCTTTGTACTCAAATACATGGGAAGAACTGTTAAAGTAAATGCCTCTCAATTGACAAATCCAGAATCTTGCATCTGACCATAGATCTGTAATGTGTGAAGGAAATAAAGACTGCCATGGTAGCTACATTGGCTTGTAACACTACTAGTGGACTCCTCAGGTCAAGGGCCCACACATTAAATACCAGCTCCAAATTCAGGCATTCCCAAATGACCTGTACTTTCGGTAAATGAGCCGGGAGTGCTACTCACTCACAGCTCACATGTAAAAATTCACTAGAATAACTCACAGAACTCAAGGAAGGTCCTCTTCTGGTGATAACATTTATATTACAACAAAAATGATACATGTCTGAATCAATAAAAGACACATACAATGAAATCAGAGAATATTCAATATTTCTGCATTTTGTCTTCTTGGAGCCAGAACCCCATCACTTCTCAGGACATAAATGTGTAACAACATATACCGTCCTTCACACAAGCTCACCCAAGCTCACCCAAGCTTCTACTTAATTACATAAACATGAGGGATTGAAACATAAGCCAAACAATTGAACTCCAGCCCTTAACCCTTTGCTGGAGGTCAGACTGACAGTACATGGCTTGAAACCCAGAATTTCTAGTTACAAATTTGGCCTACTGAGAATAGTTAGCCACTCCCATAGACATTTTGTCTTCATAAACTATCTAGGAATGCATGACGAGTTACCTCATAGACATAAGCTCACATCTGATCTAAGGATCATACTCTGAATAAGAGAATTGCTTCTTTTAATAGAGAAGGGACAAAAGTTTTAACCTTTAGATTTTCTAAGATTTTAGAGCATGGGTGTCAAAACTTTTGGCCTGAACTAAATACATTGAATGAAAGGGAATTGTATTGGGCCACAAATAAAGGATATGTTTAACATATTTAAATAATAATACTTGTTTATTACTTATATTTTTGTTGTAACATTTAAAAATAAGGACAATTTAAACAGAAAACTAGTGAAATATTAGTCTGACATTTATGAATGCAATTCATCAGTGTCTGATGTAATAGAAGTAGTTGCCCAAGCTTAATGGATAAATATGAAAGTTTATCTACTTAATAATAATAAAAACTTGACTTTATAGGTGCACACAAGTGTAGATAGATTGAGACATTCTCATAAATAATCTCTGAATTTTAATCCACATATTCCATAAGGAATGGAACATGTGACACACTGATACCCATTTGTTTGGGTTCCGTAGACTGAGTGTAGCTATGTAGCCTGCACTCCAAACCGAAGCAAAAATCATTAAAATATCCTTTAAAAACACTAATTATGTTAAAAGTTGCCAATCTTGTGGAATGCATTACCCTATGTACAGGGCTACACTCAGAAGCTTGTAGCCCAAGAGGACACATCTGCTTTAGAAACTCCCTCTGTGACCATTACAGAGATTATGTCAATTTGAAGGGATTAGAAAGCACATCCAGGTGAAAGTGTGTGTGTGTGTGTGTGTGTGTGTGTGTGTGTGTGTGTGTGTGTTGAGAGTGACTTGTGAGCCAGCAAATGAGAAAAGAATGCTGATGCCAGATGTGGGAGGCCCACTGGCAGCTCCAACTAAATAAAAAAAGAAGAAAAAAATGCTACAACTTTTTCCTGGGAAAACTCTCACCTGTTAGATGTTCTACCGACATGCACTTGCACCTGTCTACACATCGCCAATCTTGAGGCTCCACTCTTCACTGTTGTTCCTTAAGCAACTGAGATCTGCAACAAATGCTCACTAGCTATTCTGCAGTTCTTGAAGGGTATTTTATCTGAGGCTCAATGCCCTAGGCCCTGTCAGCTCTAGCATGTGGAAGCTGCCATTTTAAACTCTCTCTCTCCTCAGACTTGTAAGTACTCCAAGTTAATTCTCTTTTCTTATAATGTCTTTCAATTCTGCCTCTCATAGAACCCTAACCAATGTACCCTTCTAGTAATAAGGGACAAAGACTAGACAAATTCTATACTATGTAACAGCAACAGAGAAGACCCAAGCTAGTTCTCAATATGACTGTGAATGAACCTAGCTATATGCTCTTCTAATTTAAAAAAATAGATTTTGTACTTTGGTTCTAAAGAGCATGATAATATTTATTATTAATATATTATACGTGTAATTATATCACACTTTATAAAACACAAACCCTTATGTTAAAATTAAAACCCTTTTACGACATTAGATCAGCTTTAATTACATTCAGTCCAAATAATCATTACTTCCAAGAAGCAAAGCTGGCATAAGTAGTTTAAAATAATTCTCAGGGTAAACAACATTTATGGATTTATATTAAGATTTGTAATTTTTTTCCATTATACCTATCTCCAGAAGACTGTGACTAAAATTTTGATAAGTTTGTGAGAATCCTGGCCATATTTGTACCTTTCTTTAAAAAGAGTATTTCTTACGATCCACTGATATTCACTGATATTCTTTATGATAATAAAAAGGATAATAAAGAAAAATTAGCAACAAAGATAGAAAAATAAAAATCCTAACCTGCAGAAAGAGAGAATTGCCTTTTGGAGAGGGAAGAGAAGAAAAATATTTTCATAAAAAAGCAATCATAAGAAAACAGCAATCTTTAATAATTATGTGACATGGTCTATACATCATTCTAGTTCATTTTTCCTCCATTTGAGAAAAAGAAAACTTCACTAAAACTAAAACGCCTTCAGGATATGGAATTATTCAATTAATGCTTGGGATTTGACACTTGTAGACACGTGTAAAAGTCTTTCAGAAGTTTTTTTCTGAAAGTCTATCCTAAATTGCATAAGTAATCATTATGGAAACTATTTCTGAAGAAAAATTGTTTACTGCTTGTGAAGCACTACAGTCATTAAAAATACAGCTATCTCTAGTAGAGCTTTCTAGACAGACAAAACAGAGCGAGGAAGAGAGACAGCCACATTTTGGAAGTAAATCTGTTCAAAGTTTACTGCTACAAATGACATACCATTCAAATTATCTAGTTACCACACAAAATTATTCATAACATCGTCAGATTACTAAACTATACGTGGTTTAAAAATGGGTGTCATAACAAACACATTAAGTGGATCAGTTCGTCTATTAACATTAAAATGATGACCACGTGTGCTAGTATTTGAGATTATAGGTTATCAACATGTGCTAGTATTTGAGATTATAGGTTATCTGATTTTTGGTTTGGTAGGAAATATATATTTTACTTTCCAATTAATGCATACAAAGTTAAAAGTGAATTCAAACGTTATTTAGAAATTGACTCACTGCAAGATGTGTTATTTTAGAGTTTACTTACCATTGCTAGACATCTCTCATTTGATTACTAACTCTAATGCCACATAATTACAACTATTTTTGTATCACAAAGAAATAATTTTGTCTGGAGTCAAAAGTCTTTTAGTTATGTTCATCTATCTCTAAAAAATAACACCTTGTTGAAATTATATAATATCTCAAAATAATATAGTAATAATATATTTTATTATCGTAGGTTTGAATTTTGTGCACACGGAAAGAATAATATCTAACTGACAACAGAATAATCAATAAATTCATTATTTGGAACTACTTCATAAATTTTGAAATCATTTTCAATATGGGAAAGGTTTATTATCAAAATTTACAAAACTAATATGAAGTAAAACTGAAGAAAGGGTCTTTTAATCCTGGCCGTTTAAGAAGTGACATACTGTTTCTGCAGGTACAATAAGTTCCACTTGTCAGATGCTCTAAAAGTAGATGCATTTGTTATTAATCATTAGCATCAAATTCCTAGCAGTAGTATTGTGGTGATTTTTTACATTTACAGTGCTAATATCTGTGTACTAATCTTAAATCAAAGTCCATTTGAAAAGAAAAAGATCAAGAATGAAGGCATTTTGTAAGTAATATCCATGCCATCATTTCGTGTATGTGTACCCATCATGGGATAAAAAGGTACCCCTGAAAAGCCTGCAATAGAGGCATTACATGGATCCTGTTAGTCGGAGTTAGGGAAGATTGGGAAGGTCCAGGAGGGCAAAAAGGGAAGCGATTGGGTCATAACTTGGCATGCTATATGTGTGCACAAAATATTCTATCTCAATGTGGTGCCATTGTGTATTGCATTAATAAAAATGAGGAAAAAAGAAGTCTGATATATTATTTGAAAAGGAAAGAAAGAAGGAAAGAAAGAAAGAAAGAAAGAAAGAAAGGAAGGAAGTGAGAATGTAGTGCAGGCATTTTCAGCACTCCTGAAAATTGAGGCAGTAGAATCACAAATTTGAGCCCAGACTAACAAAGACTTAGTGAGAACCTATCTATAAATCAAAAACCAGAAGGTTGTGATATAGGTCAGTGTGAAAATCCTGGACTAAATACAAAGAAAGATAGAAAAAAGAAATAAAGAAGGAGGGAAGGAAGGAAGGAAGGAAGGAAGGAAGGAAGGAAGGAAGGAAGGAGAAAGTTAAAAGATAGATCTGGGATTGAGGTAAGGGTGAAGCCGGTTGAATTTTCTGTAGACCAGGACTCTGGTAGTTTGTTCATGAAGAGGTTAAAAATAAACACATTACTGAAAAAAATAGAGACAGATATAAAAACACAGGACCAGGGGTTGATTGTGGTACTCTATTATCAAAATTTGAAAAATTCCAGAATTCAGATAATTTTTTCACGAAAAAACAATTCTTGAAGAAAAGTTAACCTCTCTTTTAGCTTTAAAAATAAAGTATGTTTTCATTTCTTGGTTCCTTAAAATGTGAATTATTTATAACCAGACTATTAGGGTAATAAAATCGGTTATGGAGAAGAGAGTTAAAATAAATTCTGCTTAGAACCAAATGCTTGTTGTTCTTTTGTCTCTGAAATGAGGACACTAAATATACTACTTCATAGGAGTATCTGTGCAATAAAGGAGATAATATTACTTAAGATTCTGAAGGTATGCATTCCTTAAATGTCATATAGTTATTTCTATTCTATTTATATATATACAGAGGTGTTTATGGTTGAGTCATTTAAATTTTATTAATGCTCCTGAGCCACCATGTGGTAGTGAATTAAACAAAAATAAAACCCTTGCTTAAATTGTCTTTAAATTTTGAAGTGAATATTTCTACAATATTTCTATAACAATAATGCTTGAAAAATGTCAGAAAATAACTTTTCTATAAGAAACTAATTAGATGTGAATAATTAATCTATTCTGAAAAGACTGAAAATAGCATTAAAAGGGCTATTTCAGTCCAATCACAGTGTTTAAAAATTTCAGAGTATTGAGTAAATTTCAGATGTCATTGGATAATATTTTTATTTTGTAAGTTAATAACGAATAATCTATAACCATTTATGGGCATGCTTTTATCCCTTACCAGACTTTTTGAAAAAAGATGATAGTTAAATAAATAGATTTGTTATGCATAAACTAAAGTTAAGAATGTTTCTCAGGCAGATGGGATGATAGGCACCTATTGGTATATCCCCTGCACTCAAGGAGACTGAAGTATTAGGATCTCAAGCCAGAAGTCAGCCTGTGTAATGAAAGGGCTTAGGGAGACCATGACTCAAGACAGAAGAAAGGCCTGGGGATTGTAGCGCAGTACAAAAACCACACACTCAATCCTTCATGTGGCTGAAATCACTCTTCTACATGATAAATTAAAACGTAGAGGTAAAACATTAAAGTAACTTTAAAGAACATTTTAAACAAAGCAAGAAAAGTTAGGAAGAAAAAGTAGTTCTTGTTATTTCTGATTCTTCTCTGTTTGGGTAACATTTTAGTTATAATTTTCTTTTTTTTATGTACGCATGGATCAACATAAGTTAAAGTGCCATGGTATATGTGTACATGCATATTAATTCATTTCAATGAAACGAAAAGCATAAATAAAAAATACTATGCAACTAATTTATAGCCATTCTCTCTCCATAAGTAATATCAGTCACCCTTCCAAAATCACATGAAAAAATTTCTGTATTTCCTTCTTCTTTTAATATTTGCTTTTTACATATGCATATGTGTAAATGAAAAGCATAAATGTAAAAATACTTTAACTATTTTTAGCCGCTCTTCCGACACAGGCAATATCATTCACCCCTCCAAACCCACATGTAACAATTTTATGTATTCCCTTTCTCTTTAATTTTTTGCTTTTTAAGTATGTGCATGTATGTATAGGCATGTTGTCATTTCCTTTCTTTTTTTAGAACCCAAATGGATAAATGCATTCCTCTGGCTCTGTGATTGCTTGATGTGCTTATTTACTCTATATTGTTTTATTCATCTTTTACATATTTATCTACTTAAAGAAATAAAAACAGAATTCCTGCACACTTGTAACCAGGCAGTTCTGAAGGCAGATGAGCACTGAAGAGTGAAAGGAGAACACATCTTCTTGCTAAGAGAAAAGCATCTGAAAATGAGAGGAATGAGATGAGAGACGGCACAGGTGCGCCCCAACAGCAGGGCTGGCAGCCGCAGCTGGTGTGCCGAGAGAGGAAATAAAGACTCGGAGCAATTCCATATCAAATTAATCATTCTGACTTGTTAAGTGATTGAGTATCTCATATATCGACTTGTTCAAGTTTTCTAAGACCCTAAATAGCACTTTTAAGTAGAGCAATTAATTTTTTTCTCCATTAACTTTAATTATGCTTGGAAGCCTAGAAATCTTGGAAGAGTTTCAAAAAAAAAAAAATACCAACTCTGCTTACTTAGTGAGTTTTACTAAGTTCTCAGAAATCACAAGGAAATAAAAAGTATCAGTGTGGGCCTCATTAAGAAGAAAAATAAAGAAGCTGTAGGAACTTGATTAAAGTTTGGTACTTTAAGGTATAAGCCAAGTGTTAAAGCAGGCAAGAAATCACTTTTCAGCCCTTTAGCTAAGATTGAAACCATAAAGCAAAGGAGAAATCACTGTTTGTGTTTTCCTCGCGTTAACACGTACTGCTACGTAGGGAGATAGGGTAAGTACAGAAATTTTTTCAAAGACTTGGTAACTTGAGGGAAATATTTAAATGCAAGTGGCAGGCGTTCATAAGGTACAACTTACTAACAGCACTGTGTTTCCTCTGTGGGAAAGGCAGCACATCTGCATCGTCCCCCTTATGAAGATGAACTACCACATTTGCATTTCTCTATCAAGTAGGTTCAGATCCATCACGCATTTAAACTTTACTAACATGCTTTAATTAACTCTCTGTGAGTTCTTTTGTTTTGTACTGAATCTAAAGAGGACAAGTTACAAAGTCACACAGGAAGGGACTGCTCTTAATCAGCAGCATTATTTTTTTCTAGAAATCATGTCAGATATCACCATGTGCCAAAATATGTTACAGCAATTGACAATTTTTCTTATTTTTGGTCAGCTTGAAAGATAAAGTATTTTGCTTATGAATTTTTAGAAATATATTGTGTCTTTTATAAATTGCCCGAGATTTTCACATGTAGCAAGCCATGTTTGCATTAATTGCAATATTTTGCAATGTACATATTTTGAAAATAACATATTTAAATGTAATTTTATAGGTAATATATTTATAAAAACTAGAAAACTATATATAGGCATATATAACATATAAGGTATTTACATATAATATAAATGCACATGTATAGCATACATGTAGTCACACACACACTCCCACACCCACTTCGATGGTTTAAAGCTCATTATCAATTTGAAAGGAGCACCCAGCTAATCACAAGGTAGAGCTTTGGGTGTGACTGATTGACTGATGAGCCAGTGAATGAAGGAAGAAGATCCATCTTGAATGTGAGAAGCCTATTCAACAGTCTGCAGCTCAAACTAAGTAAAAAAGGAGGAAGATTTTTAAGGCTCCCTCTTCTGGGTGAGCTCTACCCTTCACGCACTCTTCTTCCTGTCTTGCCACGCTGTGAACAGCACAGCAGCTTTTCTCCAATAAAACCCTCACCATGTCCTGCCACCTTTACAGAGCACCTGCCAATAGGCTGAAACTGTCAGCTAAAACAAACCTTCCTTCCTGATGTTGTGGATGTCAGAAATTTGGTCTCAGCCACGAGAACAGGAGAAAATAACACACACACACACACACACACACACACACACACACACACACACACACTCACATACACACACATACACTTTGGAAACCAAAGGCTAATCTATCTCCCTTGCATTTAAAAGTTAACATACAAAAATGTCAAAATATTTTAAGAAATATACATGAAAGAAAAATTACCAAGGTAGCAGAGAAGAAAAAAATTCACCTATACTTTTTATTTAAAATGTGATTATCAGACTCATTAATATAATAACATCTTAAATCTTAACACATCCATTTCAGGGTAATAGCAGAATTTTACTGTTTTGAATTAGAAGATACAAGAAGATACAGAATGCATTGTCTGTCACTATTATATTGCCTGATATTTTCAAATTTATTAAATATCCAAAGAAATACTCCGTGGATTTTAAATTTTAAGGGAGATTATTACTTCTATATTGTTCATGTGACTTACTTTTACTTCTCCATATTTTTGTGATTTAGTAAAAATATAAATTTAAGAGTAGATATGAAATGATCAGCACGATAGAACTAACAGGTATGAAATGGTAGGTACAATATTAAAATTGATAACTCAAGAGCAGGATAGCCTTCCATTAGTGCATGCCACGAGGAAATACACTAATTTTCAGGAAAGTGTCTGACTCTGTCCACCTGACTCTCAGAACATGAGACTGTACTTAACAAAGAAGGAACCAAAATTGACTCTAAGTTTTGTTGAAATTTCTGAAGTAGTTAGACTTCAATCCCGAGTGCTCTAATTAATAGTTGCATAATTTAGGCAGATTATGAGAAAATAACAGGAGATTGAAACTGCATCATTTGAGTCATGTGCATCGGCAGGCAATTGAAGAATGCTTTACTTGAGATACGATACCATGTGGCTTTCTTATGAGTCAACTGACAGTTTTCGTCAGTCTCAAGACTTATTCTCCGCACCAAATTTCAGGGTAGGTATATACAGCAAGAGCCTTCACTCTTTTGCATTTCTTTGATATTAGCCACTCTCAGGATTTCTTTAAAATCCGTTAAAAGATTCTAACATTTCTAAAAAATTAGATGAACTAAGAGCTTATGACAGCTAAGGACACATTTTATTGCCGATAATATAGAATACTAAAAGGATTGACTTTTTAATGTATTTTCATAAGAAGTTATCATTGTTCTTATCTAACCTAAACTTTACTATCTAACTATCTTATCTAACCTAAACTTTACTATCCACAGATAGTAAATCAAAACTACCAAATCATAATGGAAAACTTCTTGCTATTTTCTTTGAATATAAATGGTTCTTAACAGTATTAAAAGTAGAAAAAGATGCAAATTGTTCAGGTTTACTTGTATGCATATCAAATAGCACTAATCCCTCACTGTCTACGCATCCTAAGTTCCATTTCAGCATCATAACTAACAGTAAGCTGTAACAAGGCAGCCTTAGCTTTGAGGAACACGTTTATGAGCCACTAATCAATTACTTACAATCCTGGCAGAAACAAAAAGAGACCTCTAATTGCACGCAACACTTATTCCAACCCTAGCTGTCCCCGAAGTCCTTGTCACCTTGACAAGATACTTATGTGCACAAAATACTCGACTTCATTGTAAACCTTAAATTCTGTGCTTATACATGTCAATAAAATGAGGGGGAAAAAAGGTCAGGGATAGGGAGACTTTTGTGTTGTAAAGACAAGGTCAAACTTGCCCTTTACAATCAGAAGAATCTGGACTATTCTAAAAGTAGGTGAAACTACATGTTACTATTTGGGAGTTAATATATTCAGGAAACAACTTCTTTTAATAAAGGAAATAGCCTATATTTTCACTTTTGAAGAGTCATCACTCAGTATTTTTAGGTTTCATTTTTTAATTTTCAAACCATTAAGACAGGCGATGTAACTGGTATTTCACATGTTTGACAGCATTTTCAGAATAGAATTTTACTTCTCATGTCAAGAAATGGAATACTTGGAGTTGTAATGATCAAAATATTTCTAGAGATATTGCTAGAATCCAGTCTTCACAGTAAATTATTATTTGAAAAGAGTGCATAAATTTGTCTACTTTTGATTCTATAGAAAGAGATTTTAATGCAAATATATGCTGCATGAGTACATATATGTATATAACAATATATATTAGACATTGTAATATATGTGATACAACTTGATTTACTTAGGGGAAAGGGACCAGGAGATAAGGGAACATGGGTCCATTGGTGGGGGAAAGAGTAAGCAACAATGATTAACATGTGATATGTGTATTCAATATTTATATACATATTAACAAACATAGACTAATAAAATTATGGAGGGAAAGGAGAAAAATTTATATATATTAGGAGAAATTTTACCAAAGAAGAATAAAAATAGTATCTCAGGGGCAGGGATGGAATTAATATTTTTCTAAATAATTGCTGCTAAATGTAACTTAAATTGACTTCATAAGTACAACAAATATTCTGCACATTTCAAAGTAAAAACTGTTTATAGATCTAACAAATGCTGCCCCACACATAACAGAACATTTTATGTTAAATGAGATTTTGCAGATACATATATAGCAAAACACAGAAACCAAGGAGCTATACGTTACTATTTGTTTAAATTATGTTAGAATTATTTGCCAATTGAGAAGCCACATTTGAAATTAATCAGAAGCTCTGAAGCAGTTTTGCCTTATGAAAATCAGTACTGATTGCTTTTACAACACACATTCCATTTTTTTCTTCCTTGACAATAGAGCCCAAGTTTAGTCAGTCATCTGTGAACAGCTGAAAGAGCCTAGGTCTTTTCAGATTGTTACAAACTGAGTCCTAAGTTGTTCTTAGTGGCCTTGATATCTTGATAATTATAGATTGCTATAAGAAAGCTAAAGTAGACGGGTCACTGCTATTACTGTAGCTCATATATGATTTAAAAGTCTTTGGAACCAGTGTGTTGTAGGAGCTTAGGGGTTTAAGAAGGTGTATTAGAGATGTTCCAGAATGCTATAAGCAGAACCTGGCAAGCCATTCTAGATGGATTTCATAAAGCAAACTGCCAATGTTTCTTTCTAAAGCAGAGGCCCCATTGGCATTTGAACGAGAGTCTACGTATGTCACACTCTAACAGAATGTTGTTTACAGTTTGACCATTTTTGAGACTTTTTGGGATACTGTGTTAAAGGTGTGCTACTAATTGATGTGCTTTAGGAAATCTCAGGGCAGCCCGACATTTCAGCTGCGGCAAGGGGATTGCTGGCTGCTTTTAGAAGAATGAATCAGAAATGAAAAGCAGAGCCAAAATATTTGTCTGTAATATCCCTTTGAAATTTCTATACCATAGGCATTACTTTAAAATAATCTATGCGTATAAACATTTGTATGTATAAATATAAACATGTCAGTAAGCTAATATAAAACAGGCATATAACTATTTAGATTTATTACTACATATGTCTTTCACATTGTATAACACAGATACATTTGTCATATTTGCTTCACTGAATCTTCTTCAGTTAGAAATTTTATATTGTAGAAAAACAGTAAAGCAAAGCAAAGGCAATCACACTTAAAATGTTCATGCCAACTTGAAACTATAACAAAATATTTTACACACTTATGATCACTTCAATTTTCTATACAGCAAATGCGTTTAAATAGCATTGAATTTAAGCCAGGCATGGTGTCGCATGCCTGTAATCTCAGCACTCGGGAGGCTGAGGCAGGTGGATAGGTGGATTGTCTTGAGTCCTGATTGTCTGGGCTCCATAGTAAGTTCAGGATCAGCCTGGCCTACAGAATGAGATCCTATGTTCAAAAAACAAAACAAAACAAACAAACAAACAAGAAAACCCCACCGAATCAATTTTGAAATCTAGGACTTTTTGTCTCATGTTGGTGAACTGACCAAATCATGACCAGCAGTGTATCAAATAGGGACAGCGATCATTGATATGGCACTCGAGGGAGACATAACTAACACTGCTTAGGCATCACCACCTTCTTGCATAATTACCACCTTGACTGTTTTGCTGTAGACTCTAGACAGAAAAAAAAAAACTGTCATTGAAAATAAAAATGACTGCTGATGATGCTGACAGAAATGATATTCCAAGTTACATTCCAAGCACATCTTTTTCCAAATACCTGCAACAGCTCAGTTATACTTTATCTGGAGTATCTGATTATATTAGTTGAGGAGATTCAAGGAATTATAATGTGAGTGGTTCAAATTCAAAAAAAAATCAATTGATTTTATAATGTGGGCAACTATTTATCTGACTCAATAAAAATTAAGAGAAGCTCTGTATGTGAGGTCATCTGATTTAGCCTAAATTATGTTTCTATGTATGTGTATGTGTGTCTGTCAATAGACTATGTCTACTTCAGGTTCAGAGTGAATAATATGAAAATATCCATAAAATACCTAAACACGATTACAGATATAGTAACACATATGAGGTTATATGCAAGACTTGAATTTTTTCTGGAAACCAAAGAAAATAGCTCTAGAAATTTTAACACTATGTTCTCCTATCTGTTACATCTAAAGAACCTAAACAAGAGAAAAGAATTACAATGTGGCCTGAACTGCTGTTGAAAATGCTGGGAACCAAGGACTACACATTGTCTTTAGTAGCTTCTGTTGAAGAGTATTGCAAAAATCTTGAAAATCAATTATAAAATATAAAGTATGTCAGAATTAAAAACTAGACATAAGAACATAAGTTTTTATGGTTTAATTTATCTTTTGTTTGCTTTTGAATACGTGCATGTTCACAGAGCACTTAATTAAAAGAATACCTTTCACCTTCTGATTCTGACTCACTTCACTAAGCACGCTGGTCTCAAGTTGCTTCCATTTATCTACAAAAGCCTCCAACCTATCCGTCTTTATAAATGCATAGTATTCCATTGTGCATAAATACCACAATTTGTGTGTCCATTTGTTTGTTGATGGGTATTTTGGTGCCTTCCACATTTTAGCTATTGTTAGTTGTACTGCTATGAACATGGGTATCCATTTATCTCTATTATGTGTGGTTTTTAACTTTTTTGGGAATATTCCCAGAAGAGGTATCACTTGATTGAAGGGATATTTATTTCCAGTCTTCTGAGAGACTTCCATAGTGCTTTCCATAGTGGTTGTACCAGTTTACATTCCCACCAAGAGTGCAGGAGGGTTCCTTTCTCCCCACAGCCTCACCAGCCCTGATTGCTGTTTGAGTTCTTGATATACACCAAATCTCTCTGGAGTTAGATGGCATCTTAGCAACGTTTTGATTTGCATTTCTCTATGGCTAAGGATGTTGAACATATGAAAAACCCAGATCACAATTATCTCATGGAACTTAATGTGGAAAATAATAGGAACTATGTGGGGGGCATGGGGGTGAGCCAAAAGGAGAGAGGGGAAGGTCTTGTAACTTTGCCATGACACGTATGTGCACAAAATGCTCAACATCAATGTAAACTTTTAAATTTTCACTTATATGTATCGATAAAATGAGAGAATAAAAGAATGTCTTAGATCTTTGCAATTTCAAAAATTTCCTCTTTTTCTGAATCTAACTTATGTTATAACAGTCTTTTAAATGTGCTTATCATTATTTGTGAGGCCTAAAACTCTTGCTGCTGTCAAATTCTTTTCTAGTCTGGATCACACCGATGGTAGAAGAATGCTATTCATAACGTTTATTTTAAAATTAATTCATCAGTTGTGTCTGTGGTTATTTCAAAAAGCCAGGTATAGTTTGTGGGTGTTCGATGACACTGTAGGGAAATTAAACTCATAGATTCAGTGGTACATACTCTGATGGGACATTTTTATGCCTATCCCCCAGCCAAATTGTTATCACTCTTTAAAAAAATCTACCCAAGTTTTTCTTGCTCTTCTGCTTCAACCTATTTTAAGTTTTTATAAGTGGCGGTTTTTGAGGAAGGAAAATGAAAGGTTCTGATCAAAAAAAGAAAGAAAGAAAGAAAGAATGACACCAACTGTCACTGAAAATCCCCTCATGCAGTATGTGAGCCCTTCATTACCTCATTTTGATGCAATGTGGTCAGTGTCTGCTGGTGGCAAAGTGAGAGTAAAGATGAATCAAAAGTTTCCTCTTTTTAAAACCTTTTCTGATGACACCTTTATTTTTTTTCTGATTCAAAGAACAAAGTGGGATGATGGCGATATACCTAACCCATATATTACTGCTAGGGAACATTTGTCAGACTAACTCTTATGCCCTCTTATTTTCAGGGATAACAGCTTTTTGGGATGCTGAACTCTTAATGCATGAGGTTAAAAGCATCCCTTATTGTCTGTGATGATGAATTATGAAAGCCAATTCTTTTGACATGGCAAGAAAAGTAATCCATGAAGGGCTTAGTAATATGATTTTTAAAAAGTTGTTGATAAATATATATGTTTATATTTGATGATTAATCATGATCATACTCTGTACTAGATCAAAAGGAACCTAGAGAAGTGATTGGGGTATAAGGTCACCAACATCATCAGTGAAGTCATTGGTGGATTCACTGAGGGCTTCAAAGCTAAATGAACTATTATGGGTGGGCCTAATAGAGAAAAATAGGTCCATGGAGTGTGATTTTTGAGGGGTACATAAGTTCTTTAGCTCATTTCTTTTTTTTTTTCTTTGCTCCCTGATTGCAGCAATATCAGATGTTACCTTCTTCTCCTAACTTCTGTTATGATGTTTCCACCTTGGAGAGATCTCAATATGGACCAAAACCTCTGAAGCCATGACACAACAGAAAGCATTCTTTTGTCACACTAGTTTTCTCAGGTATTTGTTCCTTATGACGAAAAATTGATTCATACGTTGTGATGAGTTAAACTAAAAATCAATACTTAATTACAATGTATAGCCTTTTGCTAATGTGATTGAATCAGTGTAGTCATCTTGAAGATATTTATATACATAATAAAATTTTTATTCCCAATGTAGCAGCTACCAGACTGCCACCTGAAATGATGGAATAAGAAACCCCACAGAGCTGTCCGTCCACAGAAACATCAAAAATTCTATCTCCCCACCCCCTAAAACATTTTCAGAATATTTGAAAAATAGTTATTGGTATGTAACAAACAAAAGAACACTGAGTCAAGAGAAAGGACCCTATAAATGGTAGGGGAGTTTTGAGCGCTTTTACGTATACCAGTTTTGTTCTCCTTTTCTGCTTGGCCAAGTCTCAGTGTTAGGAGGATTCGCTGCTGAAGTGGACCTCTGGACCCTGTGCTAGAGGAGGGGAACACACCTTCTTTACAACCATCATTTTTTTACATATGTTAATCTGCCTCAAGATACCTAAATAACCAAGGAAAACTACTTCTCAGTCTTTCACCTAACTTGGAACTCAGGCATTTCTTGAAAATATATCAGAAAACTCACATCTGTAAAAACAGGCAGTTTTGATGTGAAAAGCCAAGAAGAGAGGTGAGCAGGAAAATTCACACATTCAAAAGCATTCAGAAAGACTGGAAAACATAGAAATCTGTGTCCATACTTAGGCCAAAATACACGCTCAGAAACGGACTGGCAATGGAAGCCACAAGCTTCCTTGAAAGCTTGACTAAGTGCTGACAGTGTGGTACCTCAGAATCTAGGTAGTCTGCAGAGACAGGACGAAGGATTTGAAGGGTTTGTCTATGTTCTTAGTTCTATCCTGTCTCTGTAATCTTTCTCCTGTTGGCTCTTCATTCCTGGAAATACCACAAAATTCTTAAATTCTTGTTTTCAAAACATAACCTACATTTAAACTAAAGAAACAAATTTCAGAAAACTACAATTGGCATAAGATACAATATTTGCAGGAGATATGTTCTAAAAATTTGCTTTAAATATACAGTTGGCCAAAAGCAAACAAGCAAAACAGAATTACTACAGAGAAAGAGAACATCTAATTTCTAAAATAACCATGTTAAAATATTCATTTCCACTTCTAATAACAATTATGAAGCATGAAAAAATTATAAGCCATTTATGAAGATATTCATAGACACCACTGCTGAGAAAGCAAAGAAAAGAAAAAAATGGGGCTGTACCAAGATTTTAAATCAACTTTCATTAAGTATGATAAAAGAGCTAAAAAGACCCAATGGAAAAAGTGTTAAAGAAAATATAATGATAGACAAATGTGAAGTATTAAGAAAGTATGAAGAAGTATAAAGACATAAATATGAGAAAAGAGCAGAAAGGACAAATTCATTTTGCTACTTCAGCAAAAAAATAAATAGAAAGTCAAGAACAAATTATCATTGATTGATTGATTGATTGAGACAGAGTCTGTGTAGTTCTGAGTGGTTCTGAACTCACTGTATTGCCCAGTCTGGCTTCTAACACATTGTGCTCCTACCGCCTTAGCTTCCAGAGTGCGATATTACAGGCTTGTGTTGCTACTCCTGGCTTATGTGGCACTGGAGAATCCACTGCAAGGGTTTGTGGTTGCTAAGTAAGCACTCTAACCACTAAGTTGTGTTTTAAGCCCATACAAACTATAAACTTAGACAAGAAAAATATTTCTTATTTCATTTCCAACAATGGACTGAGGTACAGTACCACGCTCTAGT
The DNA here is from genome assembly GCA_004027205.1 of Ctenodactylus gundi. Lineage (NCBI taxonomy): Eukaryota > Metazoa > Chordata > Mammalia > Rodentia > Ctenodactylidae > Ctenodactylus > Ctenodactylus gundi. The sequence continues at coordinate 316,751 of PVKB01001893.1, read as the reverse complement.
TACAGGCAAGACAGGTGTTTCCTGTTCTGAGGTATCTTCTCTTTCACTCAAGACATCAACCTAGTACATGTGTACCCACACGATTTCTTGTATGTGCACAGAAAGAGAAAGGAGAGGCAGAGTCCTGATGTTTCTTCTTATAAAGACACTAATTTCCCTATGACTGCATGTAGATGTAGATTTGAGTCCTATTCCTAAATAATAGCCACATTGATGTTTAATTATTAGAAAAGGAGGTACATTTCAGTCCATAGCAAACAGGTGCTCTTTCCCAAGTAAAAACTAGGTTTTTGTAATAGAATCACCTATGCTAAGCAGTTCCAGAGTTGAAAAATTTCATTCCTACTCACACAATCGGGAATTTTGTTAGATCTTCGTGTAAACCTAGCCTTTTAAAAATATTACTATAAATAAATTCATATTACTTTAAATTATGTTTAAAAAGAGCAAAATAAGAATGAGACTAAACTGCTGACGGAGAAGATGTCTGCCCATCAAAAGACCATGAACAATTCTTTCTTATGCTCTTCAATAAAACATGCTGTGTAGAAGTGATTGCATTTGAAGTTATCGGTACATTTGAATGCAAACTACTCAGCCATGAAAAATGAGACTTCCATTTGCTATAAAAATAAATTAGCAGGCAGTGTTTTGCTCGCGAAGCCATTTGAGCACCTCAGTTCATAACTATTCATGGCATCATTAACAGATGTCTTTGCTCATACTGTGAGCTGTCTTATAATATTGTTGTATTCAGTATTACTTTCTGTCAAAAGTGAATGCGGGCAACTTGTTTTAGGGCATAATAAAATCTGTCCTGATATAGAGATCCAGTGGGAAATTATACAATAATGTTACCTACATAACTAATTTTCTTCTTATGAAATCATGATTCCCACTACATTTTTAGAACTATCTAAAGTATTGTTTAACATCACCATTTCCATGTTAATATCTTAGTAAATCATAAAAATGTAATACTTCATGGAGAAAGTGAGACATTTCCTTTGGGAACATAAGTTTCCACTTTGAAATTAAAAGTCACAAGAAGTGAATTCTGAGCATGCTGTAGGTTGCTTATTGACACTAAAAGTGTGTTTAGTTTAAAGAATTGCTTTCTGCAAGTGAAATCATGATGCTGCAACCAGATAAAAACATTCTAGAAAAATGTAATGAAAATGAATATTACCGTCAATAATTATTCTTCAGCATGAAATTTCTAGGAAATATTTGAGGATTCCTAATGAATATCTTCAAAAAGGCTGACATCAAAGTGCATAAACACATATACACCACAAACACACCAACACACGTGCTGGAAGCAGTAAATGTGGGGCCAAGAGCTAATAGTTCATATTAACAAAAACAAGTAACAGTAACCAAAACAATTCTCTTAAAATTTGACTTTAAATGTAGCATAAAATATTGCATATCTCTAAAAATTCCATTAACTTATGAATTTTCATTCACTCATTCACAGAATGAGGATAAGAATGCATATTTCATGTAAAGAGTAAGTTATATAAAATTATAAAAATGAACAATAAAGTCACATGTATCAATCTGCCTAATACTATGACATTTGTTCAGGACACTGGCTGTACTCTTCATAAGAAAATATCTTTCTCAGTAGCCGATATGTGATTGGTCATTCTCATCAGCATGTATTTTTTTCATAGAGAAAAGTTCAGAATATGCTACAATTTATAAACCTGTTAATTTAACTCAGGTGTTCTTTAAAAGTATTTTGTCCAATGTTAAATTACCCAAACACATGTCATTGCCAATAGATGTAATTACTTGAGTAAGATTTGGGTATATTTTTGAGACTTGAAAATTTTGAGTTTTCCTAAAAGATATCTTGTAAGCTGCAGCCATGCCAAAACTCCAAAGAGGTTCCTGCTGCTGAACAGCGATTCTTTAGGCAACATAAGAAAGACTGTGCAATAGAAAATGGAGAAGAATGGACGTAGATTATGCTGGCCATTTAACTATTTAATTTCAAGTCAATTTTCCAAACTTCTATGGTAGTCATTGTTCTCTGTATTTTAAATTGGAAATTCTGCTATATGTGTAAGCAAGTACTACTCACTAAGAGTAGTGAATATTATTGTAAGTTTTTTTTATCATATGAACTCCAACTTGAAATTTCAAATCAAATAAATATTTCATTATCTATGTATGTTTGTACATCTCCGAGAAAACAGAGAGCTCATATATATAGTCAAAATAAAATGGAATTGAGTTTCTGAGTTTCTTATACTATACGCATGCATATGTAATCTCTTATGCATGAGAATCATCCTGCCTTTGAACTAAGCAACAAATGGATATGAATCTCACTTGCTCAATTATTTTTTAAGAATACTAATCATTAGTTTAATACACTGGAATCAATAACATTCACATTTTAAGTAACTGGTCTGATGAAGATTTGACTCTTAATTAGTAATAATTGCTTACACGTATAGCAACATTTCCAATTTAAAATACAGAAAGGAGCAATGACATCTATTTGTATGCCTGATCTTTGCAGTGTCTTTTTCTATAGAGCTTCTCATATGCCATACTGAAGTCAAATCATAGTGCCTCAAACAAATCTGTTCAAATATTTATATATTTTCAATGTGTACTCTTCTCTGATCATTAATTCCATAGCCTCACCAGCAAATCATTTTGAGAACTGCAATCATAGGTATAAATTATCAGCAGGCTTAATTCAAAACAGCTATAAATTGATTAATCTATAGGATAAATCTCTTATCTATTGCAATGGTTGCCAAAATTTGGTGAAATAGTTTTCAAAGTCAGATACTTTATAGCTTCTCGTAGTGTTATGACACCAATATTTCAGATATGTTTTGGTTTCATCATAATAACCACTTTGAGATGCACTATATCTCTTTTATAACAACCAACAAAAACAGTGAAAATAAATATTAATTATTTGTCCAAGATAGAATTTTTCAAGTAGTGTACTTTTGCTGTCAAAATAATAAATAAGAATCTTCCATAGGCTTTTACTTTGTGATAGCACAACCTGATTTTTTTACATGTAGAGTAAAGCAGAATCTGCTAATTAAATCCAGGACCAAAAGTGTTTTGCATTCATCCATTTCAAATAGACAATGTTATATAAAATAAGATAATTAATCTTATTTAAATCAGTATTCAGACTAATAATATTATCAGACAAAAAAGTAGACAATTGTGATTTCAAATCCAAAGGATATCTGGTTAATCCCTTTTTTTTTTTTACAAATTGTTTATTGATTGGAGAATTTATTGTGGCAAAATATTATTTCTAAATTTTCAGATTATATTATTTCTATTGGATTTACTTTCACTATTTTTCATATATTATGAAAGACTAATAAAAATTTGAAGGAAGTTTATTTATCTTAGTGTAGTTAATGTTTACCAATATGTAAAAGCACATTAAAGGGTACCTCTGGTTTACAGATTGTTTACTCTGACATGGAATAACCATGGCTTAACTCAATAGTTTATTCCTCCTTAATTACCACATGCATAGTAAACTGTCTAGCGCATGTAGCACAAAGTGTTTCAAATGGAATTATTTCTTTGATAAATGAAAAATCATCCAACTAATGAGGATCAATGGGACAGCTAATTGTCTCTGCCACAGGCTACACACTAGGCACACAAATACCAAGGCAACGTGTTATTCATGGTGCTAATATCTCAGAGTGAATATGCTGAAAAGATTTTAATGTGGTCTTACCATAGTATGTGAAATTACAGTTATGGCAGGATTCCATATTTAACTGAACACAATTGTGAAAAAAAATCTATCGAACATATTAAGACAATAAATTGTGTAACATTTGTCTGTGGAAAGCTTACAATTTTCCCACAACAAATGTTTTAGTTTTTTAAATTTGAATCTCCAGGACTTTGAAGCCCTCTTACTTTGTATTCCATCCATTGTTTGAACTGTGTGCCTATTTCTTTTATTTCTCGGGACAGTATAGGCTGCTACAGATGTGATCGCAGCGAGTGGCTGGGCTGGACTGAGAAAGTAGCATTTTTCTCCCAGTTTTCCCAGTTTATAAATAAATATTCAGGGACTTACCTGAAAGCTTCAATATTCTAGAGACCTGGGCCTTTTCTCTTCTGCTCGTCTGTTTCTGTAACATTACTTGCTACCTTTATTCTAACCGTTTAAGAGAATTATGATCACCGCACTATGTGCAATATAGCCCAGGACAAAAAACAAAGTCAAAAAAAGCTCATAACCCTCTATTCACATCACATTGTCTATAGTTTAGACATTGGCTATGATGCAAAGGCATACCTGACCATGAGGAGACTCAAAATATAGTGGTAATTATCGAATCAAGCCTTTTCTTTTTAACTATATTTGAAAAACTGAGAAAATTGAGGAAGGAAGGAGATAGGAGAAACATAGATTTTACAAAAAAGTATTCAGAATTTAATGTTAAATTGAGTCCAGAGCCTGTGTACGAAGATATATCGTCATCCCTTTTATATAATTTTTCAAGGTTTCTCTAAGCTAGGTTGACTGTCTTACTTTCTCATTGTTGTGACAGAATGCCTAACATTTGCAATTAAGGGAGGGAAAGTTTATTCTAGCTCACAATTTCAGAATCACTCGATGTCCATGGGCACTGACAATGGTGGAAGCATATGGCAAAAGAACACTTCAGAGCGTTGCGAGCAGGAAGTCAAGTCTGAGAGGATGGATGGAGCAAGTGCATACCTTGTAGGTCATCTCCTGGTGATTTACCTCTTGGGAGTCAAGCTTTACTGTTTGGCCCCTTCCAGGTCAAGCTCCAGTGGTCCACCACACCAGGTAACATATGTAGTAAGGCGCTACATGCCTGTAATCCACCACACACCTGTAATCCACCACACACCTGTAATCCCCCTTTCCTGACCAGGTCCCACTCCAAACAGCATGTCGCTCATTTCACAGATAATTTATAGCATCCAAATGCATGAGGCTTTTTTTGGGAGACACTGCAGATACAATTCATAACACTGAGCAACACAGACTTAAATATGAAATCCGTTTGCCTCAGACTCCGAAGTGCTTAAGCAAATACAGTATGAAAGGATTATGCAACTATAGCTGTACAGCATGGTCAAGGGTCCTATAGTGACGCACGTGATGAGTAATCACCCTTCTCCGAGACACTTTAAGGCAACTGTCTTCAGCTTTGCATGCCTCACATGTGTGTGCTGAAGACTCAGCACCAAATATCTGCTTTAATGTCTCTAATCATTTGGTCTTTCTGAGATCTTCTGTATTAAATACATGCACTTATTTTTAATTTTTAATCTAAGAAATATGTCTGGCCTTTGATGGTTTTAATGGTTGGGATCTGGAATGTCCCACAAAGCCTCATGTGTTTGGAAGGTCATTCTGTCATGGAAATTAACGCATTGATTCTCTGTGCTGCTCAGAGATGGAGCCCAGCTGAGAAGGGCAGATCACAAGGGCATGACTTGAAAGGGAGCATCCTGGAACATGACCTGGGAAGGTAAAACTCTCAGTAGTTCTGCATCCCAGCCTCTCAGATTCATGTCTCACCATGCGGTGAACAGGTTCTCCCTGGCTAGGCCCTCCGTCAAGATCTTCCATCACTGTTCACCACCCATGAATGTCTTGAGACTTTCCTGCAACTGTAAGATAAATATGTCCACCCTTAAGCTGTGGGATTGAGCCTTGTGTCCCAGCAACAAAAAAGTAACAGGGCAAAACCAATTTCATCATCACAGAATAAAACCTCATGGTTTGTTTTTATTTGGTGAGAATAAATTGATTTACTTGGACTACTGAATTATGTAGCAATTTAGCATAGTATTAATACATCCAAAGAAAAAAATAGATGGAATGTCCAAATATAATAATTATTTATATTTGGAAAATGAAATTTTGGATATTTTACAATCATCATTTAAATATATAAATTTAATGGGAAATTATTCATTCTCTTTTCCCCCATATATATATATACATTAGAAAAAAATCACCTCTTTGTGATCAAGTTCTAAATGTCTCATGAGTTAGTAATTTTGAACTGGCTCATATGTAAAGGAAAGAAATAGTACTTTTTATATTAATCAAGTTTTAGGGTTTTTTTATTCAGTGCTCTCTAAATAAAAAATTGATCAGTTTTTACACAAGACAAGCCTTTATTTGTTTTTTTTGTTTGTTTGTTTGTTTTGTTTATTTGAGGTTTTATGGAGACAGGATCTTGCTCTGTAGACCACGCTGGTCCTGAAGGGTAAGCCTTTAATTTAGGAATACATTACAATCATGTTCTCTTTTTTATTGGAAGAAAGGTTATCAGCTCAGAAATGAAACATACAATAATTTCCTTTGGATATCCAAAATTGTGTTTAAATTTTTGCTTAAAAACTCTCACTTTACAATTTGTTTCTGTTTCATGTTCAAGTCTTTTGATAATAAATATGAGAAAGGTTTTCATTGTTCTCACTGTTAATGTTGTTATATTTCTTCCCTTCTCTGTTGACTATTGGAATTGTCTAGAGCAACCAAAAAAATAATGCTGAAGTCCTGTAGTATTTCAGGGTTATAAATAACAAATAAATCAGAACTAGAACTTTGCTGAGCCATGTAAGAACATTTCCCTGGCAGTGGTTCAGTGGTCTTCAAGTAGAGAGAAAGAAAATGAACTGACAATACTTTAGGGAATAAGCCCCAATGGTTTCATGACTATCTTGGTCAGAGAACCTTCCAGAAATGGTGATGAGAGTTTCTGTAACAGTCTATAATTTTTTAAAACATAAGTGTCAAAAAGAATACCATTCAGATTTTGAAACTAAATACTGATTCAACTGAATATTTGTGGAAAGAAAAAAACCATATTTAAAAACCATCTACTAACGGCCCATGCAATCATAAACTCATTAATACTGCATCAGCTAACAACTGACCCTTTTTGGGGGCATTTTGAATGCCAACTACCCAACTGACTAAGTTTTTGATTTGATGACTGTTAATAAATGAAATAAGTCAAAGTGTACAGACATATAAATTAAGCATAGCACATTTATATATATTAATTTAATCATGATTCCGAATAACAGAATGCGTTATAAATATATAAATATATCACTATATATTAAGAAAAACAATTAAACCTTTATAAACATGAAATATTTTTTAATATTGCCACTTTTTACCTTTTGTCTTTTTTTGTATGTGTTTGTAGGGGAGTTTGTGTGTGTATTTGTGTGCCTGCGTGTGTGTGTGTGTGTGTGTGTGTGTGTGTTTTGTGTGTGTGTTACTAGAGACTGAGATCAGTGGCTTCACCCAATCAGCCACTAAGTTTCATTTCCAGCACCTTTTTCTTATTTATTTATTTTTGATGAGGAGTTGATTTTGCTTTTTAGACAGGCTTTCATCGTTATGTTGCTATATTTCCCTGGCTGTACTTGAACTTGTAGTTCTCTTACCTCAACCTCCTGGAGTGCTAGGATTATAGATCTGAGTAATTAGGTCAAGCTTTTAATGTTAACAAGCAATTGTTTTCACTGAAGGAAATCCTGACATAACTTCCCCTTTCATGAGACAAGCTATCTCTCAGTCTCACATCATTATTACAGTAAAAGAAACATACGATTGCCTTAGAGACCATTGATTGGCTTTGGATAGTGTGTTAAGAGGGGTTTAGTTAATCTCCAAAGTTCTCAAGATGATCTCCTTATGATTAAATGCTTTCTTTGAACTTCAAGATGTGTTTGAATGTAAGTTAGCTGCCCTGTTGTGTACATGTAGAAAGGGCATGGTTATTAAACAGGCTTAGAGCAAAAGGCTGTAGAACTTGTTGTAAACCTATAAAAGCTGTTAATGTTTGATGCAATAGAAGTAGTTCTATCATCAAGGCAAAATGAGAGAAGATAAGGACCTATTAGTTATTGTAACTAATGAAAGATATAGATCTTGCAACAGCTGGCTGGCTCTAATGACTTACTTGAGAAAGATTTAAAGGATGCATAGATTTGCCAGATTAAAGGATGTATTTTCTTCAAATAAATTATACCTTAAGGAATGTATTTTGCTTTTATAAAATTTGTTTATTTAATACTAAATCTTTCTGAAATAGTAAATACACAAATAGGATCAGTGTTAGAACTTAACCTGTCTTCCTCACCTTTTTGTTGCTAAAAAAAAAAAAAATTCCAGCATCTTCAAGTTCAGGGAGAAAAGGTTTGCTTTATCTCTCAGCGTCAGAAGGTCACAATCTATTCATGGATAGGTAGATGTGAATGGTGAAACCACGTGGCAGGGCTGGAGCCTGAGAAATAACTCCCATCCGCCTGCAGACCAGATCTTAGTGTAGGAAGAAGGGCAGAGCTAGCACTTTCTCCACCAGGTCTAACCCCAAGCGTCCGCCCCTTCCAGCCAGGCTCCACAACAGTACACAGTGTATCCATAGGCACGTGAAGCTTTGCGGGGGAACTCCAGACCCAAATCACAACATTATCATACATATCACACACACACATGTCTTTCAAAAATGGCCATTGATCATTCCTTCACTAGATAAATGTAGAATTACAGAAACCGCAGAGATTCTTCATAGTGGTTTGAAATTAGAAAAAAAAAAAATTCGAAGAGTACTCCAACCAACATCTGAGATTGAGAGTCCAGATATAATATGATCTCCCAAAAAACAATAACTATCGAAACTGACAGGGTTACTACAGTAAGCATACAAAATTGCATCTTTAAAAAATGTAGCTCAATGCTGAAGAAAAAAAAATAATAATTTGATTCTGAACAATAGGGACATAAGTGCTAATTATTTTATTTATAGTCTTGAAGGTCTGAAAATTTTTGTTCTATCATGGGGTTTTGGAACTGAGAATATAAGAATATCATAGCAACAAAGTTAAGATATAAGAATTCCACATTTCTCTATTCATAAGTAGACCATGAAGCATAGCATTTAGTACTAGGTTTCTTATTTCATAATACAGTAAAAAATGGTTCATTCTTTTTAAGGAGTCTATTTGAATCTTTAAGGATGTACTCCAATAATTCTGTGAATATTGATGGAATGGTCCATAATGAACCTGTATATATGTCTTAGAAACATTTAATCTGTGCTCTTATAAATACAAAATATCAATAAACTAATATTCAAATAACTTCTAATCTGATTATGACTAGGAAAGTCTTCAGAAATTTCTAGGAAAGTCAGGCTTTTTGACTGGCCATTCAAATTACCCAAATAATCATTTTTTTTAAGTTATCAAATAATATGTAATAAAGAAGGAAGTATTTTCTTTGGTTAAACATAAGGTGACAGATGTAGATATTGATGTTTGCTTGTCTAAAATGTTTCTAAAGCATATGTACATCTGTAGTTTATTGATTATGGACAAGAACTTGTAATATAATATGTATGTTTGTTGTAGTTTCGATCTGGAATGTCCTCTGACACACCAGTGCATAAAGCCTTCTTTCCAGCCCATGGTACAACCAGGAGGTAGTAGAACATTTAAGATGTAGGACTGAGGAGAAATAAGTTAGGTTCCTGGAACTCAGCCTTCAAGGGAACCCTCCATCCTTCCTGTAGCTTTCTTCCTTTCCACAATACAGCAATTACTTTTTTCTTCCAATCATTCTGAACATAAAGCCCTGTGCCACAGGATCCCAAAGGACAAGGGCAAGCAACCAGCGATAGAAGTTTCTGCAACTGAGCTAAAATAAACCTTTCTTCTTCAAGTTTATTTACAACTGTTATTTTTTTTAAAGTGATAAAAGCCTAAACAACATCCTCTGTAAATTTTTTTGTCTTACCTCATTCATGTTGTTCTCCTGATAACTTGGGCAACATGCTTTTTTTCCTGAATTTCTCTTCTGCCTACTTACACTATAGACTGATGCTGTCATCTGTATATGGTCAAAACCAAGGTCAACTCTTTTTTCTTAACTATTAAAATTGAGAGAAATTGACTCATAGAGCCCTAACTTCAAAACATTCAAAAGAGAAACAGGCCCACCTGACTTAGATTGTGCACACTGAGCCATTGGGATTACCTCCAGCTGCTCCGCTATGGCTCAGGAAGATGGCCTCCATGTGTAGCTGTGAAAGCTACGGACAGGAAATGAGACAATGGAGGACAATGAGAAACAATGATACATTCTTTAAGAATGGAAAAAAGAATATTACTGAACCCAGAGGGATAAGATTTGAGAGTTGACACTAGATTTACTACCTATAGGCATCAATAATAGTCCAAATTATTATATTTCCTGCATTACGTATCATCTTGTGGAGGATTGGGTACAAGGAATTTTTTCTGATGTTTTTGTCCCCTGCAGGTTTGTCTTGCATATTCCCTACATTATCAGAGTTTTCAAATTAATATCTTGGGATCAGAGCTACAAAAGATACAATACACTACTATAAAGAAACAAGAACTGTTAATACACAAATAAATGAATGCATGTATATAACTAACTTTCACTTTAAATTTGGCAGAATTTACCAGCAAACAGCCAAATACTAATTTCTTCTAAGCAATTGTAAATTGGTGTCAGAAGCTTATGATAAAGGACATGTGCTAGACCATCATAAGCTTGCTAAACTAACACTTGGAATAAAATTATGCAAACTCATCTCTTGTTTGTCCTAGACTATACTCAAATGTGAATGCAATTCAAATGACCACAGGTTTAACATGTTTGAAAATGTTCCTTAAAGAACAATGAGAAAAGTTTTATTAATTAAATTGTGTTCTTCAAACTATGAAGGTTATAATGTCAAATCCCAGAAAGTTTGTAAGTATTTGAACAGTTGAAAATGTCAAAGTTTTCATTGTGTGTGTATTCTTGAGTAGAAATTCACTGAAGGGGCAGAACCCCAATAAACTAAAGATACTTACGGGTGTTAATTTGAATAATCATGTTTTATATCAATGTGGGTATTTATTAATGACAAACTACCTGAATATTTTTCAATAGTAAAGTAATATTTAATTAAAATATTTGTTATTATAAGAGCATAATGCTTTTAAAGGTTTGAGTGCTAAGAATGTAATTACACTATACTATGGAGATTCTCTCAGAGAACATAAAATACAAATTAAAATTTATAAGCAACAGCCAGTTGAGAGTCCCAGAGTGCAATATTTAACTACAGAAGTAGTTTAAGTGATAGCAGTAGAAGAGAACATGATACTTCTTCTCACACAGTATCACTCAACACGTGGTAGGTAATAGATTCTTTTCACAAATTCTGGTCTTGTTCCTAAATATTACAAAAAATGATGTCACCTGACCACCAACTTACAGTTAGCAAAACAGTATATTCGCATGAAAATACATAACATTATTCATTTTCTAAGAGTATAATTTTTCTCATTTGTTTCTAAAGTCCTGTCTTCTTCTACTGTGTAAAGAAGTGTGTGTGTGTGTGTGTGTGTGTGTGTGTGTGTTTGTGTGTATTACATAAGGCAATTTGGGAAATACTGTATCTGAAATGTCACTGACTGCTCTCCCACAATATTTGAAGTCACAGACCAGCAGCTGTCCTCTTACATTTCCTCTTGTTCATATAAAAACATACTTTATATACTTGTATTATAAATAAACTTTCTTAATAAATATCACACAAATACCACTGTAAAGTAGTAGAGTGCTTTATCTGAGGACAATGAAGATTTGGAAAGGATGCATTTTCACAAGTCAGTAGTTTCACAAGGAAAATCATCTCTTGATGAAAGAATGCTGAGAAGCCCTTCCATAAACACATTATTTCAAGATTATCGAACACGTGGGTGTAGAAGGTCAGTCAAAGCTCATTGGACATAATTATTCGAGAAGCTTTGTCTCAGGAAAAGGAATTGATCTAGGGAACACACTGACTCCCAGCAATGGTTGCTGCCAATCTACGTAGCACCAAAAATTAAAAGTTCAAGATAAACATTATCTTCTCTACTGAACGTGCTAAATGACTCTTATTTTGTCTTGTTCTGGTCATTGTGCAAACATAATGTGCTTTAAAGCTTAATATTTAAAGAAAGGTGGAAATAGAGTAAGTGAACCTATTATATTGAAGTTAAGATCACTTATTACCAAAACACTTTTCAAAATCACGTGAACACTGATTTTGCTGTATTGATTTTGCACCTGGTTTTTAATTTAAAGATATCTAGTTAGAGCTATAAGAAAGTATTTTAACTGTGGTGTAAAATCTTTTTGTCTTACTTTTTGGGGAAATGTGAAACTCAGAAGCAGCAGTTGGGGTGTGTAGTTAATAGTTTTAGGAGATCATATTTTGTTTCATTAATTTCTTCATCTACATCCTTCTTTGATTTTTCTTTTATAGGGTCAGTCTTTTACTTAACATGAGCAATCTACAAAACAGTACTGTTTTGTACTTGAGAAAGACCTTGGATATTTTTCACTTAAACATAAGGTACTTAAAAAAAAAAACTAAGCAGCTGTGTCTTTTGGTTTTTTTTTCAGCATACTTGGGAGGTTTCTAAGTTTCAGATTAAAAAAATAAATAAGCTGTACCTTAATTAATTAGAATAATTTCCAAGAAAAGAAAAAGTTTCAGTAATAAACCAACACTGCTCTTCTCAGGGTTATATGTTGATTCAGTACAGCTCTTCTACACACAGAGAGAAGTCATGCATGATGAGAATAGGAATGCCTGAAGTAAAGTATGAAGCTGACATCCATGACAGAGCAGATCACAAATCTTGTAGGTTGTAAAAGGAAATAAAGAGATAAAACGAACCAGAATGCAATAGATATAAGAAAAGACAAACAGCACTGTTTCATGTACCATCATGCTAATTTTAATAGGGTAAATCTTAGAATTATTTTTAAAGAAGTACTTTTGGATACATGGCATCTCATTTTACTGAGTATTGCTAAATTGTGCTTATTGGAAAGTATATTTTTTTCAAAATGAAAATTTGAAGCAACCTGTTTCGACCAAGTCTATCCACTGCCATTTTCCCCCAAATGCTCAAAAGACTGTTGACACTTGCATCAGTTCATTACTTTTCATTTAAAACATGAACACTGGTTTTTAGACACAGTGGTATCATATACTTAATAAACCTTGATATTATATATGCAGGCACTCTAAGTGCATCATAAATGCACACTTATTGTTTGACCTATTTTATGACAATATTAGCTTTGTTGCAGTGATCGGTAAACAGATCGGCCATAACACCAAGGTACACCTGTAAGATAGCTACTGATGTTACTTAGAATTTTTAAGTCATATGAAGTATTCATGCTTTTACTGAGTAGAAAAACACTTATGTGCTATCATAGAAAGCTCAATTATTTCAATTTCTTCATATAAAAAAGTAAAATGTGTATCTCACAGACATTTCCAATGCAGGCTACATGCCTCTCCTGAATCTTCTCTGGGTGGTGACAGGAAATCTATTTCTCTATAGTAGATTCTTTTGCTTACACCTACACAAAAATATTCTGTAGCGATACAGTGTAGGGAAAAGATTGCCAATTACTTGAAATTCATTCATCCACTCTTTTAAAGTGAGAAATTGATATGAACACACAGAAAGACTCTATTTCTCTGATTAATATAACTCCTAAACCCTAATCCAATCATTAGGTTTTGCATGAGTAAAGGATTTTGTTTTTTCCTAGATGGTGCTTCATCCGGCTGAACTATGGGCACCCTCATCTGTGCTGGAGTCAGTGGAGGAAGAGAAGGAAGAGAGACACATCGGAAGCTGAGGGAGTGGGAACGGAAGAGAAATGGCCTAATGGCTACAGAGGAGAAGTGCCTTCATGTCTCGTAATTTCTCTTCCTTTTTCTCAGACTGGCTAGCCAAGCAATTAAAACATTTTTTAGAGTTTCGTTCATCACTAGAAGAATGGTGATTAACTTTTTTTGTTTTGTTTTGGGGGTAAGGGGTTTTTTTGGGAGGGTTGTTATTGTTGTTTTGTTTTTTGAGACAGGGTCTCGTTCTGTAGTCCAGGCTGGTCCTGACTTCACTTCAGAGCCCAGGCTGGCCTTGGACTCACGGCAATCCTCCTGTCTCAGCTTCCTGAGTGCTGGGATTACAGGCGTGCATCACCACGCCCAGCTTAAGGGGTGCTGGGGAATCAAACTCGGGTACTTAGCGCTTGGCTTAGCGCTTGCTCAAGCGCTTTAACCACTGAGCCATTCCTCCAGCCCCATCTTTTTATTGGAGCTTCATATTTCTTAAAAAATACAGAAATAAATCAATTTATCTAAGTAAAAATAACTCAAGCACCTAAGTTCTTACTTTCCTATTTCAAATATGGGAAGACATACCATGTTCTGCTTGTTTTATTTGATTTTATACAACCAAATATTGAACGGAAGTCCAAAGCAAGTGCTAACCCCTGAGCTTTATCTCCAGTCCAGGAGACAGAAGATTTGCAAAAGAAATAAATGCTTTGCAATTAATATTACTGGCTTCTCAAATATCATAAGAAAATAGTTAGCCTGGTAGAATTTTATCCATGAATATATCCCATGATATTCAAGAATAATCTTTTAATTTAGAGTGCATAACCTGTTCAGCTTGAATTATGAAACGATGGAGCGCTGGAGAGTCTTTACATAATTATATAATTCAGTGTCCTTTTCTGACTTTTGTATTTCCACAGGCCTCTAGCTGATCTCAGTGAAGGTACTGCCAGACATTCATTCTCTGTTACAAGAAGCACAACCTAAAAAATCATCTCCTCACAATCCAGAAAAAAAGATCCAAACATGTACCAGAAAGAGAAAAACAAATATTTTTGAATAAAATTGCATCAGAATGTGATGAATATTGCAAGAAATTTGGCAAGAGATTTCAGTTGAAAATAAGAATTTTGTTGGCATAAAATGTGTTATATTTGGCCAATGCCCTGCAACTTTGTAAGAGTCAGGAATTAAGGACACTGGATTAATTAATCTAGTGGGGAAAAAATCAAATAGGTCCACATTCAAGCTGCAGCATGAGCACTGCTGGCTGCTTGGAGGCAGATTTATATGAGACCTTATTTATAGCAATAAGAAGAGCAGACAATTCTGAATTTTTAAAATATTTTGACTGAAAAAATCTCATAGAAAACTGTGAAAAATTTATATGTAATTCTTGAGGAGATTAGCACCACAAAAGAGAAGCCAATTATTGTCCCACACATACTAGGAAAGGCAATTCAAAGCCTCTTAGGAAATGGCCAGTTACACATCAAGGGTTCAAGGGTTCAAAGGAAAATCCTCTTTGGAAGACTTCATTTTGAGAAGAGAGGTCCTTGGTACTTGCTCCTACACGGTCACCTAGAAAAACGTCTTCCAAATTTCAGCCATCTAGGAACTCAGCACGCTCTGGAGTGTGTTCTAATGGACTTGGTTACTGCTCAAGCTGGTAGCAAACCTTTGTATCATCTATGCAATGCTGGTGTTTTGGGAATGCAGAATGGTAAACTTATGGTGTCATGAAGGCTTCCACCCAGATGTGTAAGGATAACCTGGAGGCCAGGTTATCTGAGAAGAACATGCATAATTCTATGAGAATAAAGCTAAAGGTGCAGTAGAGTACCCGGGAAATTGGAGATAATCAAAAACAGGGATTATATGCCAAAGAATCCCACAGGCAGTCAAGAAAACCAATCCAAGAAAGAGGCCATGTGGACTAAAAGCACCAAGCTGACAAAGGTGGGGCGATTCAAGCCTGTTCTAGTTCACATGTGACCATATCCTTCCTTGAGTGCTAGATGTGGAGCTATCAACTGAGTGCTTGCCTTGCTGGGTTTCAGTATTACCAAGCCCCAAATCATTTTTATTCCCATATCCCTTCCCCTTAGAATAGAAATATTTACATTGTTCCATTGTGGGTTAGAAGTATTTACATTTTTAAAAATAACTTTTATAGAAAATCATAACTAAAAGTTTGCTTTGAGTCTCAGGGAAGTCTTTAGACTTGAACACTTCAGCACAGCTGAAAATGTTTAGATTTTGATGATTCTTCAAGTTGATCTCAATACATTTTCCATAATATAATGGGCATGAGCCTTGTGGGGACCAAGGTCAGGAAGATATAGGTTAGTCTCATGTGTTAAGAGGTGGGCTGTTGGAATGTGATTTGATCACAAAGGTGCTATAGTTATGAGTAAATATGTTGGTGAGTTTACAGATAACTGTGCTTGGATGGCAGAGCCTGGTTGGACAGATGTATCCCTGCGATGTGCCTGTAGAAGATAAGTCTCCATCCCAAGCTTCTCCCTTCTCTCTGTATCTAGCTCTCATGAAGTAAGCAGCTTTCCTCTGCCATGCCTTTCTAATCATGCCATTTTTTTTTACTTGTAGATGTGCCCACACATTGAGTCCTCTAAAGTCATGAGTCAAAATAACTCTTCCCTTAACTGCAGATAGCAGGTATTTGTTTCAGTGACTGGAAATTGACTAATGAAATAAAACTTGTTTCCTTTCAGTTTATTTTGCATAAAATCATTTCAATCAAAGCAATGAAAAAATATTGTAGATGAAGTGTAAGTTAATACTAATAAATTTAAATGTTACAATAACTTATTTACACCACAATTCACTACTTTTTATTTTCTAATTTGATGTATATTTTTAGAAATGGTGTTGGATCATCTCAAAAAATCCAAATATGCCTAAAAGGACATAAATCATAATGTCATGTGTAATTTCTTCCATTCCTCCACCTTTGCTTTTAGCATCAAAGGTAAGAAAACTGTAGTATTGAATAATTCTTAAAGAAAGAATATTAAAATATTCTGAACTTTTTCTCATTTTTTCTATCCAAGACACAAATACTTTATAAATTATAAGATACTTCAACATAGTTGAAATAACAAAAGACTACCTCATGAGTTCTAATTGCATTATTTTAAAATCTGCTTCTAACTAACTGTAAATTTACTTCTAATTGAAAATATCTAGTGCAGGTAAGGATGGCAGAGGAAAATGTTTCCTTTCACTTCATCTGAACTTCGCCTAAAGAGCTTGAATACATGTGTTCCCTCAAGCACAGTAAACCATCCTATAAGACTCAGAAGTCTGTAGCATTATTGTAAACATTCTAAGTGTGCAATTATGAGAAATATAATTTTGGATAGGGATCTTAGATTTCATGTCATTTTAAAGTCTCTGCCTACATAATTATTTTTTTGAAGCAAACATATTTCAACTCATGTTTTGACATGTTTTTAACACAGATATGAAAACCTGCATTCCACTACAATAAAATAAATAAATTTAAAATGACAAGTAGTTTGAACTCCTGCTTTACAGACTACTGATTATCAACAAAGGAGTCCCTGACCATTTTCATGAATGTTACTCTACTTATGGCTATAAAAGTCATAATGAAGGATTTTTCTTACATTTTGTGATAAGTATTTATTATCCTACTTATTTTTTCAAAACAGGATCTCACTCTATAGCCCAGGTGAATGGACTTGGACCCAAGGCAATCCTCCTGCCTCAGTCTCCTGAGTGCTAGAATGAGAGACATGCTTCATGATACCCAGTTTCATGTGGTGCCATGGAATTAAACTTAGAGCAGTGCATTTGCTAGGCAAGCACATTAACTACTGTGCCAATGCTCCAGCCCCTATCTTACTTTCACAGAGTATTAACATTCCTACGGCTTCCTGTAAGATGATGATAATTTAACCTTTCTTGCACCCTATGGATTTCTTTCAGCATTGTATTCCTACTCAATAATTACTTGTTTCACAAATATTTGCATTAAAACTTTCTAGTGAAATTTTTCCTAACCAATAATACATCTCAAGAATGAATGAAGCTTTATCATTTATTGATTGTAGGTACACAATTTCAAAAGAGTGTCTTTAACTTCTACCCTCCTTAGATTTGTTCCACTTTCTCAAATTTTCTATTTTTAATATTTCATATTTTTCTCAAAAATGCCTCAAAAATGCAGCTCTCAGTATTCGTCTTACAAATCATCATCACATGGAAGGCGTGGCACATACTTGCTATCTTAGATCTGTGGGAACCTAAGCCAGTGTTAAAAAATAATCAAAATCTAACTCTAACAAATTCTAGTTTTAAAAAAGTTAATGATACTACTATTAACGAGCATAGTCCAGGGTCTCACTCACTCCAGTTAATTTCCCAGTGTTTGTATGATTACTTAGTCCTATACCAGCCACCCACACTTGATTTTAATTTGCTTCAATAGTAGAATACAGAAGTGATACTATTTTAATTTCAGGTGTTTTCCTTAATTTTCTTAACAATACATGCTTTTCCTTTTTTAAATTTTTAATAATGTTTTCTATAGGGATATTCTCTTATAGATTTTAGCCACTTTGTCATCTTTTATGGAATCTAGGGATTTATTTATTTATTTAACTGAGAAACAGAAGATGCCATGTATAGAACCCTGGAGAATACATCACAAAATTTAGAAAGACAAGAGCCAAGACATCAGGGAGAATCCCGGTTTTCGTGTCACTTTGTCTGAGAGACGTAGACTGATTACTAAAGGAACCTCCACTCCAAGACTCAACTAACCCATGGACTCATGGACACAGAGACGACATTCGACACCTGAAGGCAAGATCCTGCCCTAACAGATATTTGAACTATGTAGCCCTGACTGAGAGACCACTGACAGACTGGAAGATCCGTATAAAGCAGGTTGAAAACTTTATCAAAAATGAGCAGAGGTAATGGTAACTGAAGCAAAGAGAACCGTAGGTGTCTATTGGGCATATCATTTAAAATAAAACTATAGGAAGGGAAACTTGCAGGATTTATGGACCGGCCTAAAGAATTTCAGGCAGAAGAATGAAACTGTCAACTGACCTTATTTTGCTACCCAGAATAAAGAAGCAAAATAATCTTAAAGAAGAAAAAAATACATGTTCAGTTTTCATATAAAATTGAAAGGAAATATATAGAAGAGCCAGGGCTTCCTTTCCAAAAGAAAACTTTGTGTTCAGAATGTCTCTCTCACACATGCACAAAAGAAACAACCTCTAGAAATTCAAGAAAGAAGTAACTTCTATGAAAAGATCAGTCCAAGGCTCTGGTAAGTGTAGCCTTAACTTTACAGAATAAAGTCCAGATTACAGGTGGGTATCTTTTAATGAGACTTTAGAAGTATGTAAGAAGTTCTCCTATTGGCACTTTCTGTTAGAATGATTTCTTAAAACATGGCGATTCCATATAGCCTTTCAAATAAATCAGAAATTCAAAAAATTTTCAGAGCCTTGGCCACAGCCCCTTGACCCCTTACCTAATTATTATCACAGTTAACTACTATTATATGCCATATTCTCTCCTTATCTGTTTCTGTGAGACTACGTAAGTAAAGCAGAGATTTATTCAAGCTATTAGGTTAATATGGTGAGATTAATAATTGAATAAATATTAATTATTAATCTGACAGGGGTTTTGCTATTAAAAGATCAGTCATTGCCTGACATCTTAATTACATGGTGACTACTTTAGTAGCTTCAGTAATATGAATTAAAATTAAAGCCATAGATTCTACACTCAAGGAATGTTTGTAAACTTGAAAAATTAAACCATAACAGTGATTACAAAATTTCTTCTGTGAAACACAGAGATCAGTTCAGGAGAATGGGAAGAATATTTAGCAAGGTTACAGAGAAGTAGCATTTTGAATTAATTTTTAACAAATGCATAGTCCAAAAGCAAAAATAAAATAATGTGAAAAATTATGACACAAGTTAAGTGTGTACAATTTTCCAAACACTCTGGTCTGCTGGAATTTCATAGTGTGTTCAATGGTTTAGATCTAAACTGTTGGCCAAAAGTTTCATTTCTCAGAATGTCATGGATGTATTATTTTCATCAATAAATGATTAGTCCATAGTTAAATGTGCTATTAAGAGGTGGAGACTGGTTAGAAGTAGTAAATAACTGGATGGCATAACCTGAAAAAGTATGTGCTTACCCGTGTGTGTGTGCGTTTTTTTTTTTTTTTCCACTTCTGTTTTCGGGACTTCTCAGAGTGAATATCTTTCCTCTACCAACTTCTTTCAGGACATGCTGTTTCTGCTTTAGACACAGCCCAACATAGATTGAGCCCACCAGAAACGTGAGCCAAATAAACTTTTCCTATCTTAACCGTAGTTATGATATATTAGGTCCCAGACACAGGAATATGACAAAAACATGTGTATTATAGTCAAAAATACTACATAGTTATCATATAATGCATGGAAAGTGAGAGAGAAATATATTTGAGTGTTTACTGAAAGGCTACATTCTAAAGCCTTAATAAACAAAGGCAAAGATTTGGGAATTTCTATTAGGTGAGATGAGATGACAATTCAAGTGGTGAGAAACGTTATGATCTAATCTATCTAAAAGTTACTGTATGTGAGAAGGGAATTTTTAGGGCTTAAAATAGAAAAATCGATAGGAGGGTATTAGTACTTCAGTGTAACTTATTGTGATGAGAATGCACGAGAATGTATATGAACAGATTTGTCAGGTGTATCTGTGTTGGAACTTGAAGAACTCACTAGTGGAAGGAGGAGTGAGTGCTGTATGGGGGAGAACATTATTTTGCCCTGAGAAGAATGTCAGTGATTTGTGGACACACATGATTTCTTGACTACTTTGCTTGGGTGATGATGTCTATTACTCACTTATGTGGTGACAGAAAGCAAGCAGTTTAGAGTGAACATTAAAATGGGACATTACCAAAACCTAGAGTGCATGTTCTAATTTATTCAGTCTTAGCAAGATTTTGCAAGAGACAATGCTAAAATATTTTAGTTGAGGAAGGAGAACACCATAACTATTAAATAATTTTCAAAAAAACATTATGTATATTTCGAAAAGAAGAAACTAGAAATAATTTTTGCAGAAATAAGCATCCAACAGCTTTGTTGCTTTGAGTGGTGGTCTGTGGATGTGGGTGAAAGGTGTGGATGAAGAACATTCTTATGAAAATACCACACAGCAACAAAAACAGACAAATTCCTATCGGAGATAAGTCATGTTATAGTCATGTGCATCAGGTGAGTGTTTTAAGGATAATAAAAATACAAAAGTGTTGACAGAAATCATGATACACTGGAAGGTAGATGACAAATTATATACTGAAGACTTTTTTAAAAAAATGTACAGGTTCTTAAATTATTCTGATCAAGAAAAAAAGAATATGTTTTATAATGATCACTCTGAATTAATGAGGAGAATTAATTGGATGGAAGAGTCTTAGATTAGAAGTAGCAATTTTCCTATTATAGCAATAGTGAAAAATTTGATTTGCCCCAGTAGCAATAAATGACATTATCAGATTACACAGAATTCAAAATTTTTATTTTTGATTACCAGAATTAAAAAAATTACAAAGTAACAACATATAAATTTTAGATTGACACATAAGATGAATAGTGGAGAGCGTAAATTCAATAAGAAATCAATAAACAACGAGACAAGGGGTCAACTTCAAGGTAATTACCAAAAACAGCTGAGTCATGTTGACTCAAGATAATTTATTCTACCATTAGTGGTATTAAAACCAAATTTTCAAGATAATTAAGTATTTAGCTCATTTAAGCCTGGATAATTACACAGTAAAGGAACCATCCATTACAAAATAATATCACTGGCCTGTTCATCACCCAGAGTCAACTAAAAGTCTAGCTTCAGTGAATATTTCTCTCTTCTGAGAGTTTTTTTTTCATTTTCATGTAAATCTCTTTATAATTTACTGAGAATATGTTTTCTTCTTTTGATATTGACGAAAGGTCTTTAAAGTGGGCCATAGTGTGAATATTGATATTTCTAATATACAAGTATCTGAAGACATTGAGAGCTAACATAAAGCCAGAGCAGTGATTATAATGATGATAATGACAACTCCCTCTGTGAACAGATTGTTAGACATCAGATGCCTAATGGTGTGGGGACTTCACAATAGCTACATGGACCACTGCAGAAATTCCTGTATACTAAGTTCACATGCTTATTCAAATATTCAAGATGTGTTCCATACTCCTAAGAGATTTCATGATTGTTTGTTAAGGTAAATGTCAAAGAGCAAACAACATATTTGTAGTGCTACAAAGAAGACACACTTGTTTAAACACTTGCTATGCTCATTAAAGTTCAAATCTATTTCTTCAATTTAATATTGGGGCAAGTGATGAAACATAAACATGGGCTCCAGATTAGAATATTGTACCAATATTATTTTTAGAATTTAATAATTTGATACTGTCTGTTATAGGGCTATCCATTTGTGATGGGAAATTCACTGAAGTATTTGAGGTTAAAGGGTATCAAGGGTGCAATCTTCTGTGTAATGGGTCAAGAAAATACATAAGTGTGTAAACACATATACACTTGTTTACGTGTACAGCAAAAAGGAGATAATACTAGAAAATAAATGTAGTAAAATGTTAAACAATGAATCATTTTGAAGAGTATGCCAAGTTTCCTTTTATTTCTTCTTATTACTATTTTGGAGTTTTTCTCTCCATTTGTAATTCTTCCAACATCATTATAAAATAATGGTATGATATTAATTATTATAGCAGGACAGTTTTAGTTTAGAACTCAGTGGCATGGTTTTTGGAAGTACTTCCGATACTATTACAGCTAACATAAAAATGCAGGTGCTATTTTCTCCTTTGCATTCATCTTGTTATATTTCATAACAAGAATTTCCAACTTCTCTGTAGGGAATCAAGGAGAATGGCTGTGACAAGAATTGCTCTTTAAAAATGAGGCCGTGTGGCAATGAAATGTTTTCTGGTCTAACTTTATAGTCTATATGTTTTATTTGAAAAATAGTATTTTCCCCAGGACTAATTATTATTCATGATGAAAAGTGTCAGATTTTCTCACCAAATATTACATTTTATGAAATTCAAGATTCATACTCCTCAAATATTCTTAAGAGGCAGTAGAACACATCAAAGAATTTATTGTATGAATAGAAAAATGTAACAGCAGAGCTTAGAGCTCAAAAATGCTAAGTGATCTGTTTTGTTTATACATACAGAAATTGTGATACTTTAAAATCTCATTTTGATATATTTTTGTTCATACTATGTTTTAGTATTCTTGATTTTGAAAATTGAAGTCCTTAATTTCCACAACATTTTTAATGCTAGTTAAGACATGATTTCCTATGGGTACATTGCTGGCTATTTGTGATCTCAAATCCTAACTTTATTCATTCTTAATGTTAAATATGTTGTATCTCGGTATTGCTGGTATGTAAAAGAAACTACATCTGCTTTGCAATACTTTTTAAAATCTATCCTAGTTTATTATCTCAAGTTAATAATATAACTCACATATATACACTCAGTATTAAATAAAATAATCTATCTGCATATTTATTCAGATGGACAAAACTATACAAAATAAAACATTCTGATGATGTTTAAGTGGTTAATTATAACAAACCTTCAAAATGTAATAATATGTTTATTTGAACTTTTAGACTGTAAGATTTCAAAAATGAGAAGATTTCAATTATAGATTTACAAACTACCTTTTAAAGTTTGACAATTTTAAACCCTTTTCGTGACTAATGTAAGAGCACATTAGCATCACTTTGTAATTTAGCATTTTTATTTTTATGGCTATAAAAACATTTGGCATACTTTCAAAACTGGAGAGTCTTAGGCTCTAACAAATATTTACAAAACAGCATTTAATGCATAAATTTAATATCATCAATGTCCTAAACTTATTAGTTTATGAAAAGACCTAATATTATAATTTATAAACTATTCCACCAAGATAAAAAATGAATATTCATTGAATATATATATTTTCAAATGTTTTACAGAGAAAACTGGAAGGGTGTTGAAAATTAGTTTTGATATTATTTAAAAGACTTTCAAGTCTTAACAAAGGAAAACACCTCTACTTTTTCTTGGAAAATAATATTAATCCTAAAAAATAGTTGGGAATAAAATGCCACAGAATAACTTTATTCCCCTACATGTGACATCACACCCCATCTACACTGAGCCTGCTATTTGCTCTTTTCTTTCACTTTCTCTATGCTTATTTCTCTTTCATTCTATATGTATAAATGGACAGATGGATAGATACATAGGTAGATTAGATACAGATACAGATAGGTATGTATATTATCATGTTTCCCTTTCTCTCTAAATATATTAATTTATACATGTGTTTTTCATTGCTTGGTTTTCATAATAGATATCTTAAACATAATATATATATATATATATATATTGGATCAATAGATGTAGATAAAAACGGATAGACATAGGCTTAGACAGCCAAATGGACATAGACGAAAACCTAGCCTGGATTCCTTAGACTACATACATTGGTCTGAGGTATTATTTTGCTGTTTTCCCATTTCCTTTGCTCATTGTCTTTCTGTATTCTACATATGATGACATAAATTCTAATCCACCACCCTCTTCTACCATGGTTTTCTTCCCCATCGTAGGCCCAGAAAGAGCAGAGTCAGACTCATCCAACCATTGACTGAGAGTTTCTAAAACCTTTGAAATAATAAAGCAAAAAGTCTTCATTATTGAAAGTTGTTTTTCTGAGCCACTTCATCGTAGTAATGGAAATACAATATATGATCTATCCTCAGAATATTTGCATCCTGAAACAACAATATTTCCACTTCCAAATCTCTTGAGATGGAGGAAGTTATGAATTAAGTTTATTGATCCTTTACATAGGCAAAGTAGAAAAAGGACCTGTCCAGTGACAAATTTTCATCACTTACAGCAAGAGTAAGAGAGTTGCTCAGAAAATGTTCCCTTGATACAGAGTAAAAAGGTTTCATAACTAAACTTCTGGAACAGAAACTATAAAATAATTAGCAGTGAAACTATATCACTTTTAAGGCAATGGGGTAGGATCATATAGTTGTCAAAACCTTGAGAAAGGATGACAGTACAACAGTAGAAGTCATTGTCAGCCCTAAAGGAGTTGAGTTTGCAAGTGGCGATGGAGAAAACTAGAGGATCAAGCTGAGATTTGAGTTAAAATATGCTTAATATTATTTCTTTATTTAGATATGATTTGAAAATATAATCATTCTATATTTTCCATTATATTCTAGTATTTTCTTATGAAGTTTAATTTGTTTAATTGATTTATTTTGTTCTTGTTTTTGCCTTTTGTGCTCAAATGCCATTCTTTAAAAATCATTGCCAAATCCAATATCAGGAATTGTTTTCTGTTACCTGCAGATAGTTTATAATTTCAGCTCTTGGATTTAGATTTGTGTCAAGTTAATTTTGTACATGGTATAAAGTAAGAATCCAACTTTCTTTTGCCTGGAGGTATCTGTTGTTACAGTTATCTCCCACTGAAAGATTCTTCTTTGCCATTTAAATAATATTTTCATCCTTGTGAAGTCATTGACTATATAAATAATGATTATTCCAATTTCTGTGAAATATAGCGCTACAATTCTAGTCTTAATTTCTATGGTATATATTCTAGAAGAAAAGAATTTTAAATTATGAAATATGTGCATTTTCAAATTCAAAAATCTTGTAGAAACTTACATCTACATTAAGAATTTGTGTTACTCTACAAAAATACACAGATTTAGTAGATTAGTGTATGAATTAAACTGGAATATTAATTTTCTCTCTTTTTGGGCCATAGACTCAGTCTTAGGTACATACTAAGGTGGAGCACAAGCTTTGCTGTAAATTACAGAAAAAAGATAAATATATCAACAACATCTTCCTTTCAAGTGAGTAAATGTTGTGCAATAAGTGAACAGTTAGTAAACCTTGAAGTCATTTACATGTACGTGAAAGTGAAATGGATACTCTGTGTTAGTATTAAATAATAACAATAAAATTTCTTCTATCTGGTGGAAATAAATTAACACTATCCCTTGACACTCTACTTGAAGTTTCACAAACCCGAATTAAAATTTCAAATATTTTTAGTGCCATGAGTTATAACAGATTGCAATGCTCTGCAGAAAATTCAATTGCACTCTTGATAACCAAAGAGTAACGACTTGGGATCAAACTGAAATTACTACAAGTAATCAAGCCCTTCATTATTATAGCCATTTGTCTTATCCTTTTAAATCACCATTTAAAATTTTTGTCATTTTCGTTGATAACAACTCTGGCCTTCAATTGCAAAATGCATAATAAAGATCACATATATAGTCAAAAGCTGTACTAAAAGTCTTACTTACAAATTTAAGTAGTGCAGAACTTATGCATGAAAAAATTTTATGCCATGTTTTATATCATAGTAAGAGAATATTTTTCTCCACATTAGCACTAGGAGTTGACATACAAACAGACAAGTTAGGGATATTTAAATTTTCTATTATTATCATTATTTCCTGTAAGTTCTGAGCAATAAAGCCAGGTTAAAATGGGAATACTGGGTAATAGTAAAGATACTAGGTATCTTTAATGAAGACTTTCCTTTGACAGGTCACCTTGTAGCTTGAATAATTCAAATTTATACTTTACAAAACTTAAGTGTTTTTTTATATGTCATCAACCCTGTTGAAATGTGTTAAATAATAGAAAGTCAAAGTCATTATTTGTTTAACATTCTTATCATAGTAATTAATATAAAATCTGTTCCTTTTTGTCACTGAAATGTTCAAATATATTTAAAATTATAATTTCCCTTACTTTTTTGCATACATGTCCTCTTATACTAACATATACAAATATTGAAGAAATAAAATGGTATAAAACTTTCTTCCTTTCAAACCCAGGTCATAAATGACATGTCTTAGTGAAGGTTGATGCTACAATGCCTTTAAAGTATGTAGCACAGTATGAATTAATTATTGGACTAGAGAGTTTCTACATTTTTTACTTATCTTAATGGATAAAGAATTAAGTTACTCATAATGAGTAATAAGTAAGTTAAACAATTTTTCTTGTCAAACAAACAACAGCATAAATAGCTCTCTTCAGAATATTTTTGTGTCTCATTCAAATTTAAGAATACATATAGAATTGCTCTGAGGGAGGAAATGGCAACTTAAGAATAATTGTGCAAAATGTAAGGAGCTTTTCAGTATTTTATACCTAAATATTTATGAAGATTTTGCATTTACTAGTATGTATTTAACATCAGACATAAAAATCTATGCAAATAGCAAACACTGTTGAAAGATTTATGCACAGTTTAGTATCCTCCTTAATTGTTTATCATCATCATAGTTTTTATGATGAAAAACTTTCCAGTCTACATCATTAGCATATAAATTATTTTATACTCTCAAAACCTGTTTAATTAATTTCTAGTAGAAGAGATTCATTGCATGAAGCTGGCCTCAATTCCACTTTCTTGCAAGATTTTCATACATATAGGACACGAAAGAAAGTTAGTTTTAAAACCTAATACCAGAGCACATTTGCAGTAAATAAATGTTACATGTAATTCTTATGATTTCTTGTATATTTGTAAAAATTGTTAGAACAAGAGAATCATACCTGCAGTGTATCAGAAAGGACATTCATGCCACTGTGTGTGTGTGTGTGTATGTGTGCGCGCGCGTGTGTGTGTGTCACTAGGAATTGCACTGATAGCTCTACACTCTTCAGTCTTCTACCACTGAGCTACAGTCTCAATCTGTTATTGTTATTATTTTGTTTTGTTTTGAATGCAAGGCCATAAAGTTGAAAGCTTTCTGCCTCCGCCTACTTAATAGCTGGAATGATAGAGAGGAACCATGCCTAAAACTCTCCAATAATTATAGAGAACACAGATTCAAGAAATTTGGAGATTTATTTCAAGAACCTCTAAACAAAGAAATTATTATTTCTAGGAGAACGTTGTTCCTCTTCCTATACTACATTAGGTCCTCTTCCTCCTACTCCAAAATTAAAACAAAGTAACAGTCTGCTCCCCAAAAGAAATTTTTAGATATTCATTGCATTTGCAATTTTAGTTTTGAAATCTTGCATGTTGTGAAACCTTGTTGTATAATACAGAAAGCTATGTCTATATAAAATTTATATACAAAGGGAAATTGAACAAAGTATTGACCATTGCATCTTAAAAATGAGGCTTTCTAGAACATACAGATCACGTAAGGTGTGCTATATTTGTACATTGAAATTCATCACTGTTTAAGCTCCTGAGTTACAAAAATAATAATTCAATACAGAATCAGGAGGGTTTCTGTTGATACAGGTTCTTGCTCTGTTGTCCAGGCTGGTCCAGAGCCCACTGTTTAACCCAGGTTGGCCTCAAAATCACAACAATCTTCCTGCCCTTGCCTTTTGAGTGCTCTGAATCAGAATTTTAAAGATACTGAATCACATTAATGCGGAGAGAAAAGTGAATGTTTGAAAATTTAATTTCCAAGAGTACAATTTATAATAGTTTTTAATCTTCTCATTTTATTTACTCAAAATGATATTCATTTAGGCTTTAAATAGCAAATATTCAATATATATTTTAAAATACAAAGAGCATATAAACATACAAAGTAATATACTCTTTCCAATTACATATTATGTCTATGGCCTTTGTTTCAACAATAACATTTTAATTAAATCTGCAAATTTATCCATTTAAGATATCTTTTGTTCTTTTGTACTACAATTTAGTGAAATGATTTTCCATTGCAATTATAATAGCTGGCCATAAATTTTAATGACATTTCTCAATGACTGAATCTGCATTATTTACTTGAAAAGCAGGCTGTATAAAATAATGAAATAATTAATTCATTTAAAATTGACTTTATTTTATGCATATAGTAGTCCCTCCGTGTAAATATCTTACCATTTATGACACTAAAAAATATAATCTGCATTACTAGGATAACTGCAAATATCTTAAAGGCATGACAAGTGTCTCAGTTACTTTTTGTTGCTGTGATGCAATACCTGACACCCACAAATTTAGGAAAGGAAAGGTTTATTTTACCTCACAGTTTCAGAAGGTCACAGTCCATTCAGGGGTGGCTGGCAGCAATCAATGCACATGGCAGAGACACTGGTGGAGGCAGCTTCTCACAACATCACAAATAGGAAGTCAAGTTGAGACTAGTTGAGACTAGTCCTAGTCCTCAAGGAAAGCAGGATGCAGCTAATATATCCTTCCAGGTCTCTTCCCAGTGATAAACCCCTCCTGGATACAGGTGTGGAAGGTGTGGTCTTTAATATTAATTTACAAGCCTGTAATCCACCCTCCAGATTAGCCTTCAATCTACCAACAGCACACGGTTCCATAGACAATCCATTAACATTTAAATACATGAGACTTTTGGGGGACATTCCAGAGCCAAACCACAATAATAGGTGTCAGAAAATCCACAGAATCAGAATCAGAATATATTGTTGCTGTTATAGGCAATTACCAATTTCCAATGAAGATGGTCAGTACTGTTTTGTCCATTTTGAAAAATTTTTAAACTTTTGTTCCACTATAATTTTCTAATGACCTCTTTTATTCCTTTAATAAAGCTCCAGCTAACATGAGAGAAATCTGCTTGGTGTTAGACTTTTGATATTTGTTCTTGTTGTATAAGGTTCCCTGAAGGCAGTTTTAGACTTGTCTTTTGGTAAATATGCAAGGCCTCACTTATCATTATTTCTTCAATTACGTTTTTGTAAACCATTCTTTCTCATTCTAACACAAAAGCAAACATAAAGAATAGATTTTATGTATCAAGTTAAAGCAAAAAAACATAAAGCACCCCTAAAAGAAAAAAAATCCTGAAACAGAATTTCTTATAACAACTAAAAACATTAAGTCAAACCAAATTAAGGCACTATCAAATGGACACATAGGCATATGCATATCACACACACACACACACACACACACACACACACACACAGAGATGTTTTTTATTGTGAATAATATATTGTTTTTAATTCTAAGAAGAATCTCTTGCAACAAATAGACAGATAATTTAACATACCTTCCCTTCATCTCTTTTTGATACTGTTTTCCTTGAGTAACATCCTTTTTTGAGGGTGGGCTGCCATTGTATCCGATACTTAAACAATAAAATATTCCACGTTTGACACTTCTGTATTAGGCTACAATAGCCTTCTAGCTTTCACATGAGATGATTAAAAACTATTATTAAATAACCTTATTTTTATTTATTCCTTCCTCCAGTGTTTTTGAAAAAGCCAACTGCTATTGATAATTGCTGAAGCTCATATGAAAAGGGACTGAGGTGGCTGTTAGGGTTTAGACCTACAACACCCCCCGCAAGAGCCTTATGTATTTGAATATCATGGAGCACATATGGAAATGCGTTGTTAAAAGGTAGGGCCTGGTCATAAAGAGCAAAACACTGGGGCTTGAACAAGGAGGAGCAGATTGCCAGAACAGGACATGGAGGGTATAATTCTAACTCCCCACTTCCTCCCTCTCTTAGCTTCCTCTGTGTCATGTTTTAAGCCACTTTCTTCTGGCTTGAAACAATCATGGCCAGTCAGCCATGAATGAACTAAGACATTCTGAAACTATAACCTAAATTATATATTTCCTCCCCTAAGTTGCAAATATTGGGTATTTTGTCACAGCAACAAAAAATAACAAAGACACCCCCCCCCAAAAAAAAAAGCCTCATGTATTGGGATGTCATGGGATAACTGTAGAACTGTGTGCTATTGGGTGGCGAGGCCTGGATGAAGGGCAGCAGCTCAGGGCTCCACCTAAAGTGTTGTATCAACTTGTTGAGATTGAGGGTTGCCCAGGATAGAGCTTTCAGGTGTGTCTTGTTAACTTACAGAACAGGAAGTGAGGCAGGTGTACCTGCCCTGCGTGTTAGGGCCCCAAATGTCAGCTAGAATTGAGTAAAGAAGGAAGGATGAAATATTGTTGTAGTTTTTTCCTTGGAAATGCTCTGGCCTTGCCTGAGTCTCCATATATCAACTTGCTTCTGTTTCATTTGGCTTCTATCTGCAATGCCATGAGAAGCTCTCCAGTCTCTTTCATGTGCCTTCACTATTGTTTGCTGCTCCATGGATGACCTGTGTGAGACTTTCTGAGCTTGGTTTCAGATTCTGGTCAGAGCTCATAAGATCTGAATGCTGATACAAGTATGGGTTTGAAAAGCCAAGCTCAAGAAATTTCAGATTGGAAGAAGTATTGTATTGGCAATTGTTCTACAGACCATGACTGTGCATGTTACACTCTGGCAAAAGTATGTTGGCATTTTGCCCTCATCCAGGGGCTTAGACTGAAAGGATGCAGGACAATGGATGATGTTTGGGACTCACTAAGATTGAGGGTTGAGGATAATCTGGCGGAGGAAGTCTCAATGCAAACCAATGTTCAGGCTATCATATGAGTTTTGCTTGCAGGTTTTAATAAACTCTACACTGAGAAGCAGGAAAATATGGCAGATAAAAATGATGTAAAAACTTTACAGTTCTGCCAGACTGTAAGAAGTCACACAGGTGAGGTAGAAAAGCACAAGGGTGTTAAATAAACGAGCATTAAAAGGAATCTAAGTACTTGGAATCAGAACTATAAAAAAAGATGGCTTGAGCATGCCTCAGGAATCCTGGATCAGCAAAATCCCATCCTTTACCAATTACATGTGGAAAGGCAAAAGCCCTTGCTCTGAGAACAGCAATTCAGGACATTCTTAAGGGCCAAAGAGGGAAGTGTTCACCAGAGCTCAGCCACCTGGGGTTCAGCTATCTAGGCACTTCGAGGATGCTGCTCTAAAGGCCAAGAGAGACAGATTTCTCTAGCTGGCAGACCTTGACATGTGCATGTGGTGCTGGTTTCACAGGCACACAGACTTAAGAGTTATGAAGTCATGGAGGATCCCACCCAGATTTGAGAGGAAGGCTTTGAGAAGCCTCTGTAAGTGTCACTAAATGCAACCAGGCTACTACTCAAGCCTGCAGCTGATGGTGGAATCATTCGTGTTGTTTTGGCTTCACTGGCATTCAAAATGCAAGAGTTATTGGGTCATGGAGGATTCCACTTAGATTTCAGAAGGTCTTTTTGGGCAGTGCAGGCAGTGCATGAAATTATAAAAAGGAAGATGAAGGTGCAGTGGAAACTCTGAAAAATTGGGAGCACCAGGAACATGGAGTGTTTTCAAAGGAAGGCCACAGGCTGTGAGTGGAGTCAGCTGACAAGGAATACATGGAGTTTGCAGCAACTCCATAGTACCTGGACTGCTGACATTTCACCACAGCTTGCACAGGGTGCTGGACACAAAGCGACAGAATTTAAGAGAAGAACAGAATTCAATTATTGTTCTGCTGATTTTTTTTTCTGCTTTGGTCCACTTGCTTTCTATCTTGCTATTCCTCCCTTTCAGGTTGGGAATGTTTACTCTCTGCCCTGTTTACCAGAAGTGTGCATATTTAAAGTACAAATTATGATGATATGAGTTACTTACGTAAGGTAAAATGTTCCATATTGAATCAAATGAACATAACATACATCTCACATTTCATCATGTTTTGCCACTACAGCAAGAGTAGCTAACTCTGCTCATTTAATATGAGCAGTATAATATATTATTACTCTGAATGTAAAACTATATTCACAACAGAACATACATTGGACATTAGATCTTTAGAACTATTTATCCTACATGACTGACACACAACTTCACATTTGTCCTATCATCCCAAGCTGAGAAATGACTCTTTTATTCTCTATTTCCGTATACTTAATTTTTTAAAAAAGTCTACATATAAGTGACATAGAATATTTTTGTTCTGTGTCTGATTTATTTTACTTCAGTTTCCTTCATAATATAATCACTGGCAGAAAGTTTTTATTTTTGTTGATGTAAGACTCAATTATATTTAATTATGTATTCATGCAGGCCAGAACACACACCATGATTTATCCATTCATTCCTAGATGGATACATATTTTGGCTCTATATCTTGACTATTGTAAATAATATTACATTAAACACAGGAGTGCAGATATCTGCACAAAGTTGTAACTTTATTTTCTTTGGATACATATTCACAGGAGACATTGGTGAGTTTCATGGTAGTTCTATTTTTAATTTCTAGAGTAATTTCCATACTTTTTAGCAAAATGTTGTACCAATTCACATTCTCACTAAATGCACCAATTTGGCATTCAGTAATTTAAAGCAGATCACACCTCGTTTAAAAATTGATCTTCAACTGCACAAGAAATCTCAGCAGGAATCAACAAATGGGACTACATTAAACTAAAAAGCTTTTGCACAGCAAAGGAAACAATCAACAAGGGAAAGAGACAGTCCACAGAATAGAAAATGTTATTTACCAGTAACACTGCAGATAAATGAGTAATATCTAGAAAATACAAAGAACTCAGAAACATAAAACCTCCTAAAAGAATGACTCCCGTCAAGAAATGGACAGCTGAAATGAAAGAATCTTCTCAGAAGAAGAAGTATAACTGACCAACAGGCTTACGAAAAAGAGTTCTTTATCACTGGCCATCAGAGATGTGCAAATACAAATGATATTGAGGTTTGACCTCATCCCAATGAGAATGGCCTACATCAAGAACTCAAAAAATGAACAATCTTGGTGAGGGTGTGGAAAGAAAGGAGCTCTACTCCACTGTTGGTGGGAGTGCAGTCTGGTACAACCATTATGAAAATCAGTCTGAAGATTCCTTAGAAAGCTGAAAATAGAAATTCAATTTTACCCAGCTATTGCTCTACTAAGCATTTTCCTAAAATAAATAAGGTCAACATACCAAAAAAAAAAATATGCAAATCCGTGTTCATCGCAGCACAATTCATAATAGCCAAATCCTGGAAAAAAACCTACTTCTTGCCCATCCATAGAAACGGTTAAAGAAGTGAACACAGTGGAATACTATGAAGCCATAATAAAACAAAAATATGAAGATTTTAAATAAAAATGGGGTTATTTTGAGTACAATAACACTCATGAAATGAACCAAGCACAAAAACTAACTATACACAGGGGTCTTTCTTATCAAATGCACAAAAATAATGGCTTAAAAGGTCCCAACATAAATGACAGGATAGAAAAAGTGGCAATGGTCCAATGGGAAAGGGGTGAACCACTGAGAAAGTGGTGGGCATAGATGCTCACTGATCCTCCAAACCCCCTGTCTGCAATGTGCCGTAGAATTTGGCATTCATGTATTTACAAAAAATAACTATTCGATTAAAATTAAAATTATAAAACAAGAAAAAAATCACACCATTCTATATTAATCACAAAGATAATGCGGATCAAACACCATTTATTACTGTGGCAGATTCCTTATCAAAATGAAAGAAATTTGAGTGGATTTCATACTGATTTTATAAAACACAAATCTGATCATCAAAAGAATATAACCTATGTATTTTAAAGGAAAGAGAAAAAATAGAAATTTGCAAAAACACTACTCTGACCAGACTAAGACTTAAGTATTCATGTATACTGGATAAAGAATAAAATTGATGTCATGAGTTCTTTGGACTGTCATACAATTTTTATATTGCTGGTGAATAGCTTTTAAGGTATTGACTCTTGTAAGGAATGTCGGTTTCCATGCTGGTGATGATTTGTGGAAAGCCTTATTACCTTCATAATATTAAGAGACCTGGATGTTCTTATCACAGTCCAGCAGATTTGCACAAGCTAAACATACCATTAACTGCAAATGCTGAGTCATCAATATCCTTTTATATTTTTTCTCTTACATTATATTCAGTCACCATAATTCCCCTATCTTAATTTACTCTGCTCCACTTGAAAATATATAAAATTTTAATACATGGTATTTCATAATTGGTTGATTCATTAGGTGATTTAAAAATTCATGCAGGCAGAAAATATGTGAAAATGGTCAGCTGTAGCATGGAGGAAATTTTATTTTTAAGATAAATTTGGCTAAAAATGACTTATATTTATTAAAAAATGAAACATTCACATGACATAAAGGAAACTATCTTCAAGAGGAAGAATAAAGACCTCTAAGTCAAGATGTATGTGCCTTTCACAAGGTATTTCAGTGGAAGCAGACAAGAGAAGTTGCTGACAGCCATGTGAGTGGCCCTAATGGTGTTCAGGCAGAATGGAAGCTCATTGTCTCGCAATCACGAAAAAAAGCACGGAAAGTAGAAAGAAGTAAAAATTTACCTTTGTGATGTAATAATTCTGATACCTTTATATTATCTATAATGTCTAGTGGTTGGATAGTTCTTTTGAAAATACATTAGAAAGTGTTTTGTGCACATAAGCAAACATACCAACTATGAGAAAATGTATCGCAGATGTTTGATGCTAACTTAGTATTCTACTTAAATGACTCTTGTTGGTATTCAACCAAAAAATTATTTTAATATCATTATTTTGAAGAAAAAACTGACAATGAAAACAGTTCAAAAATATTATTTATATTTGTTTATTTTCAAAACAAATTTTAAAGGTAGACTAATTTTGTGAATTTATGTTTTAATGTCTTAAAATTTGAAATTATACATATATACAGAACATAGTATGATAATTTGATAGATATATAAAATGTATACAGCTTGAATCAGGGAAATTAGCATTTTAGTCTCCTTAAATAATCACTCTTGTGTTAGGAATCTAAAAACTCTTTAGTTCTTTATAAAAAATATAAAAGTTGTCAATTATCATCTTCTCTTTTTGAAGAATATTAGTTCTTATTCCTCCTACATCTAACTGCATTTTGTTACTGGTTTATCAGACCTCCCTTTATCTCTGCTGCTTTTCTACCCTTTTTATACAATCTGAAGTGCTCCTGGAATTTTAACAATATTCTTTTCTATCTGTACCTCTGACCTTCACATCATTTTTTCATGTCCATTCTGTCTTCATGAACTCCTGCTTCATAGTGGAAATGTTTGCTCAATTAAAGAAAAAAGTAACTGTTTAGAACAGGCAGACAGAAGATTTTTGAAAACATTTCCACAAGTATGCTGGTAACAAAATCTTGGGAATTTTTACAGGCTGTTAATTAGTTTCACATTGGTATTTTTTATATTACTAATTTAGCGCCTGCAGACACATCCAAGGGTGTTGCTCTAGGGTACAAGATTGTGTCTTCTCTACACACAATAGTATCCAACAATTTAGCAACTCCGGGTTATATAAAAATTAATTTATTTTTCTGTGCTATTTGACTAAAATGAAATTAAGGAAAAACAGAAGTGTTTAGAAAAAGCACCTCTGTTTTTCTTTCTCGCAGATGAAAATTTTTCCCACTAAAGAGTCAAGGAAATCAGACTAGATCTTTGGAAATTTGGCAGGCAACACTTTATATAATAGTCTGTTGACTACTTCCCTCTTACTGTTTCTCCCAAGTCATGCACAAGAATGAGGTTGTTATTACATTCTTACTCATGTATAATCTTTGCAGTCATATAATCTTGAATATAAGGGGTGGTGCTTAGATTTTAGTTAACTGCAACAAAGACAAGCCAGCTCATGGTCATCACACTGTAAATCCCATACGTGTATGCACACTTTCACATATATTGCAAGTTTTCAGAAGTCTGTGAGGAAAATCGCTGTCTTATTTGACTTTCTAATCTTTGCAATACATTTGCTAATATTAAACTCTCAGTAGAACTTATTAAATCCATGTTAAATATGGAAGTGCATCATAACAAGCTCCAAAATAAAATTTATCTTAGACATTGTACCAAGTTGTAACCCTCCTTGAATCAAAGTAAATGAGGTCCTCATTCTTAAAATTGCTGCTGGATACCTTTAACATAGTCTTACCTCGGCCCTTATGAACCTACTAGAGTTTTGTAGGTGATTGATGGGTAGTAGATAGATAGATAGATAGATAGATAGATAGATAGATAGATAGATTATTTAATCCAGATGAGCAAAATAGAAGATTAGTTAGAAAAAAAGTTCTTTCACATTTCTCTGATTGTTAAAAGACTGTAGTCTTCAATGGAGGACATAATATATATTATTATTGGTGTTCAGAAAATGTTTTGGTGAAGGAGATGATTGCTTACAATGATAGGCAAAATGCATTTATTTCAATAGTGGAGATTTACCATCTAAATCTTTAGTTTAGAAATGACATATTGAGAAATAAATTTAACTATGGCAGGAAAAACCAAGGCTTACTAATTATTTTATGCTTCACAAACTAATTAAAGCATTACATAATCAACAGATTAGTTATTTAAAAATAAATCACTATATTAGAGACAAATAATTTTTAAATGCCTTTTGAAGTCACATATTGTCATTTACTATTTACTCGTATAAAATTTTTATTTCAGCTCTCATTATATCAAAACCTGACGAGAAAACAGAAGTCTAAGCCATATGAGCAAAAAGTGAAATAGTGAAAGGTAATACCTTCAGCATCAATTTTTATTTGATATTTTTCACTTTTGACCATCACCTCTCAAGTGTATATAAATTATTTATTCATTTATTTATTGAAATAGAGTTTTGCTCTGTACCCTAGGTGGTTCCTGAACTCACTTTGGAGCCCGGGCTGGGCTTGGACTAGAGGCAATCCTCCTGTCTCAGCCTTCTGAGTGCTAGGATTAGAGGCATGCACCACCACACCTAGCTTATGTGGTGTATGTTAAAAAAATTTTGTTAATATAATAAAACAGATTTTTCACTGATATTTTTCAAACTAATATTTGATTATTTAAGTGTTTATAGGACCTTTATTTTTGCTAATACATTTCAAAATATTTGAGCTACTTCATGGAAAAAAGATACTATGTTAGGAGTGCTGGAGGATTGAAACAGCAGTTAAGGCAATAGCCTAGCAAGTGCAAGGCCCTGACTTTTGTTCCCCAGCACCACATAAGTTGGGTATTGTGCAGTGTGCCTGTAATCCCAGGACTCAGGAAGCTGAGACAGGAGGATTGCCATGAGTCCACATTAGTAAGGTCTACACAGTACATCCCAGAGTAACTGGAGTTATAGAGTGAGATCCTGTGTAGAAGAAGAAGAAGAAGAAGAAGAAGAAGAAGAAGAAGAAGAAGAAGAAGAAGAAGAAGAAGAAGAAATGCTAGGAAGTAAAATACCTTTGCATTAAATTTAGTTTTAATTCAAGCTTTCTGTAAACAAAAAGGATCAGCAGACTGTAGACTACCTTTTCTTATTTCTGTAATAAAGAATTTTTTCTTTCCTTTTTACAGGGTATCCTGGCCTATTGAATATTGTTTATGACCTTTTTCCTGCTGAACAGTAAAGTTGAAATCTTACAACCAAGGCTATGCAGCCTGAAAAGCTGAACATATTACTTGATCCTTTAAATAAAAATATTTGCCTATCCTTGTTTTATGATAGATCAACATAAAATTAAAATTTGATCAAAGATAGAAATTATTTAACCAGAGACACAAATCCTATTATACTTATGTTTGTTAGAAGACCAATAAAGTCAATGCCTGAGAAAACCTCTTTCTCCTCTCTCTCTTTCTCTCTCTTTCTGTCTCTCTCTCTCTTTCTCGCTCTCTCTGTTGCTATGAGGAACTTAGCCTGGGACACTTTTACAGAGTTTTATCTCCAGCTTTGTTTATTTTTATTTTTACACAAGGTCTCGCTAAGTTACTAGCTTGCCAGGTGGGGCTTGGACTTAATATCCTCCTACCTCAACATCCCAGAATTCTAGGAAGGCAGGGCTGTGTCAATCAGCCTAGCTTATGGAGTAGAGACTTGGTTTCTTATGGGAAAATGGGGCTCAGCCTCCTTATCTAAACATCCCATGGGTTACTTTAGCTCTGTGCTTCTTGGTTAGCTGTGTGTTTTCTTAGAGTAATCAAAAAAATTAATTAGCTAACAGCAACTAAATTCAAAGACATTAAATACTTACTCAGGAAATTAGTTAGAAGTATTAAATCTCCCTCTCTCTGTTAATTTGGCTAACAATTTTCATTCTACATTTTATCAGGTTTTTTTCTGTCTAAATAATAGTGAAAATTTAAACACAAATAGACATTAGAGTTGCAAGTGAGGTCACAATAGTAATTCCATAATCTCAATTTTACTTGCAAGCAATTACTTTCTTTGCTCATTTAAACTGTTTAAAAGCAACAATGGCATGCCTCAATGAAAAACTAAAACAGATAAATTCCATTTTGACATATAAAAAGTCATTCAAATCAAAAGTTTTAAACCTAGATTAAAGTATTATTTGACAAGAAATTAAAGTCATTTATAGATTATTTTGTCTAGGGGTTGAAGGAATGGCTCAAAGATTAAGTGCTTGCCTAGCAAGTACTAAGTACCTGAGTTTGATTCCCCAGCACCAGGCGTGGTGGCTCACACCCATAATCCCAGCACTCTGGAGGCTGAGACAGGAAGATTGTTGTGAGTCCAAGGCCAGCCTGGGTTCCATAGTGAGTTCAGGACCAGACTTGGCTATAAAGCGAGACATTGTCTCAATTAAAAACAAATAATTAGGGTATTTGGTCTGTTCTATGTAAAACTGAAATGTTTGGTAATAATAAAAAGAAACAGTGACAAGAAATAGCCCGATAAGTGGCTTGATAATTACACCAAGCATGAAAATTATCAATTTTCTAAAATGAGTGCTAGAAGTGGAGTTCTGTTTTTACAGACTTTTGAACTGACTTACATATTTACTAATGGTCACATTTGGAAAATACATTGCTAAACTAATCTCATGAAAATCAAACAGAAACTTCCAGTGTTGTTAAGGAAAACAAAAAGTGTTATTAGAGACAGATAAGAGAATTGTGTAAAGATAAACCTCTAAGCAACTAGAAACTTAAGAAAACTCAGATGTTTTGGGCTTTTGAGCCCTTAAATATATTTTTGTGCGGTTCACTGATATGTAAACCAAAATCTTCAAAACAAAACACGTTACAATCCTCATGACCACAGCTAACCAATGCCAAGCTCAAGATAAAATCTGTTCCCCAGCAAAAATTTTTGAGATAAGGTCTCTCTCTCTCTGTAGTCTAGGCTGGTCTTGAACTCACTGTGTGGTCCAGGTACGCACTCAACACATGACTGTTTTTCTGTCTCAGCCTCACTAGTGGTAAAATTTATTTTTTAAAATCACACACACACACACACACACACACACACACACACACACACTCACACGTCTGATTGGCTGGCTTGGTCGATGAATTGATGGATGGATTTTTGGAGTACATTTTGGAGCAAAGAGAAACAAGGATTGCTTGATGACTATCAGCTTACTTGGAATGCACCTTGCTATTTCTATTTTAGAGAATGTAGTGGTAAGTTCAAAGGAGAGAGTGTGAGCAACCTAACTACTAGCAATTGTGTCCAATAAAATGGATCTGTAATAGCTGAATAGATTGCAGTTATATATGTTGGTAAAGGAATAACATTTTCTTTAGCAGGCACTAGAAAAGCTCCTGCTCACATTTTTTTCTCTACACTGCATTAGGTTACCCTAAGTTTACTTAAAGCCAGACTGGTGTGAGTCAAAAGATAAAAAGTAACTTTGTCTTACATTTCCAAAGGGTTCTGTGGTTGGCTTTGCTCTAAATTGGGCATGAAATAAATGTATTACAGCTAAAGCAGAGAAACAAAATCTATTATGGACTTGAAATGAATCTTGAAATAGCAAATCATTTTCTATGGTGTGGCATTTTCTCTGCTAGGTTTTTGCTTTATTCATCGTTAAAGGCTTACTGAAGAAGCAATTACTTTACCATTTCTCTTTTCTCTTACTACTTATGAATTCAATATTAACTTTTGCCTCATCTCCACTTGCTTTTATTTTGAAGGGATTGCAAGAATTTTAAGAACGATAAGGGCTCTATTTATTTGGTCACGTTGTTCTGTCTCATCTCTTCTTTTATATTTTCATATGGCTCTTGCATTATTGCATTACCTCAGATAGCCTCACTACCTTGCAATGCACAGAAGATTCCAAAGTAAAATTGAGTTCTTTGATGATTATAAAATGTTCACCTATATACAATACTAACTAAAAAATAACAAACATTGGCATTCAAATTTTCAGTTATTTCTATAGTTCCTAAATTCTCTTTTATCTTACTGGTATTCTTAAGTAATTTAAAATAAATTTCATTGTCATTAAAAATATATGTAAAGATAATATAATTTCAGCTTGTTATTTGATGCTGGCAGTAGGTTATAGGTGTGTGTGTGTGTGTCTCTTTCTGTGTGTGTAGGTATTATTGCCCCTACATATCAGTGAAGGTATTTTAAAAGTTAATGAGATGGTAAAATGGTCCATTTTAAATAGTTTCATTGCAATCTTAGAAATATAGGATTTTCTGCTCTATTACTATTTTCCAGGGAAGATGTAGGGGGTGCTGGGGCCTATGAAAACTTCTAGCTGGAATGCAAATCTAACTGTCAATAATCATATTAATAAAGTAGTCAAATCCCTAGCAAATAAAGAATATTCCAATAAATATAGAATTTACATTAAGATATAGGATGTCAAGAGGATCTGGTTGACAAGAGTATGAGGCAGGATTTGAGCTGAAGTGTGACAAGCACAGGACAGGGAAACATTAGCTCCAGAATGGTCATATGAACAATTAGATCGATATCCACAGGAACTACTTCAACAACAGAGAGGAAGGACTACAGCTTACTGTCCTACAACTGCTTCTTCAAACACAGAAAGAACTATGAAAAAGCACTTTCAAATTGAATGTAGAGTTGAACAAGAGACCTTGTGGGCACATGGTCATATCCCCATTGGTCATGTCCCCAAGATCACTAAAGCTGGACTTGATGATTTCAGCTATGTGAAGGAAACTGGCTTTCAGGAGCTGATATTTAACTGCTCAACTGTACCAAGCATACAAAGTTCCTTTTTGCCATAAAAAGTAAAACAGAAGATGGTCACGGCTACTATTTCGTTAGTTTCTGGAACTCCACACTCACCACTTTAAGCAGCTATTGATATACCTAACTGTCTTCTAAGGAGCTAAAAAATTAAACTGAGAGATCACAGTGCCTGGTTTTAATATAATAAGAAGATATATGGATGAAACCAGGAAAAAAAGAGGTGCCAGCATTTTCTGCTAACACTTGCAGTACAGTGCGGAAGGAGATGCCTCATACTCAGGAGCTGGAAAGGCCTTATATGTAAATTCCAATACCAGGCTTGTTACAGTGAAACTCAGTGCGAGACAAGGCCTCATGACTGCTACATCCAGGAGAAAACCTGAAGGTTGAGCTGTCAGAACTGCATTAACCAAGAGGTTAGGACTCCTTCCGGCTTTATTTGGCAGCAAAGTGGGGAACAAAAGTGTCCCTTGCCGTTAAGCTGTGGACCCTACAACAGGACGTTGTCTTGGACCTCTACGCTGGGCCCACAATGATGAGACTCAGAATCAGGTAGAAAGGTAGACCGTATATCCAGGCCAGAGTTAACAGATCATCTGGAACGATTCACCTTGTTCGGGAACCAGGCAGAAATCTGTGCCTCGGTGGGACATGTTTACATTTCTGTCTTCAGCAGCAGCAGCAGCTTCGGTGTCGGCCATAGTGTACTCCTATCACTGTGTCGGTTTTCTGTGGCTATGAAAATCAAGTGTGACCCAGCTTAGCTAGCCTGATGGCCAAGGGACTTTTCTTTTTTTAACCAGTGCTACCTGTATTAGTTAAGGTTCTTAGATCTAACAGAAATTACACACACACACACACACACACACACACACACACACACACACACGTGTGTGGCAGGGGTAGAAGAGAGAGGTTTATTAGGTTGACTTACACAGTTAGAATAGAGAACCCCAAATCCAAAATGGCTGTCTGCACTTGTGAAAGTCTGAGGATCAAGTAGCTGTCTTGTGAAAATGGAAGAACACCAATCCAAGATCAAAGGTCTGGATGTTCACTGTAAGACAGTGCGTCAGAGTCTCTCAGTGCTGTAGTTCAACATCTAAAGGTGAATTCAGAGACTGAAGACTGGCAAAAATCTGCACTGGGAATGCATCTGAAAGCCATGTGAAGGCAGGAG
The DNA here is from genome assembly GCA_004027205.1 of Ctenodactylus gundi. NCBI lineage: Eukaryota > Metazoa > Chordata > Mammalia > Rodentia > Ctenodactylidae > Ctenodactylus > Ctenodactylus gundi. Next base: position 273,828 of record PVKB01001893.1, on the reverse strand, counting down.
TTAGTCTGCCCAGAAATCAAAGTCTAGAGACAATGGCAAAGGGATGAGCTCTTTCGGAAAAGAACTATGTAGTACTTTTTCCTTCTTTTTTATTTAGTTAAAGCTACCAGTCTATCAGTTGGGCCATCCACATCCTAGTAGCTCTTCTGTTTTCCATTTCTTGGTCCACTAGCATTAAAAACTTTGCCTTATGGACCAGCTAAGCCATGCCTAGTCCATTCAAGCTGACATATGCTTTAAGTGATCACAATATTGTAAGCTCAGTAGGATGAATAGGAAGCAATATTTCATTAGCTGGGCATAAGACAGATTCTAAGTAGAGGATTTTGCCTTAGAACTTAGTGCCAGGATGTGAAAACTTAACACTGAACAAACCCTAACGACATCTACCGTGAAGGCTGCCTTTGAAACAACTGTGATGTCAGGGAGAGGCAATGGTTTCTGTCTTTCATCTGTGACTGGTTGCAGCATCCTTGGACCATGAGTTCTCCTCAGCAGCAGGCAGCTTATGGATGTATGGACCCTAGTCCTACCTTGATGTCGTCCCAGTCTCATTGCGCTAAGTGCTTCAACAACGTCTACACACAAGGCTCTAGAGCCCAGAGCTTGTCCTCTACATTGATTCTGCCCACTGGTACAGACTGGAATTGCATAAAAATACACTGATGACTGAGGGTAAGTTGTTTTGACCTAACCCTCACCTAGGGAGAATAATGCTTTTGAGGCTTTCCACTGGTTCATGATGATCAACAAGCTGTAGATTTGACTAAAATGTAGGCTTGGAGTGTTCTTTAGTGTTGAAATAGTGACAACATACTAAAAGAAAATGTATCATAAACTGGAAATTAGGGTAGCAAGCAGTGCAGATATAACAGAAGTGACTACCACAAGTTCAGAAAGGAAATAAAAATAAAAACAAAAAACCCAGAAAACCAGCCTGCATAGAGTTCCCCCAAAAAATAGAGAAAAAAAGAGAGATAGATGCAAAGATTAGAATAAATATCTAAGTGTTCAATGTCCAAGGACCGTCATATGTCAACAAATATCTAGAACTTTCCTGAAACTGCATCATCCAATAATGAAAATATAGTGCCAGAAATTATCTAAACAGTAATCACTATATGTGGAAAGTTTAAAATGATGTTTCAAAAAAATTAACAAGCTTCAGAAAAAACAGAGATATATTTCAATCTTGCACAAGTGAAATGTAATACACAGATGAAAATATCAATCAAATATAAATACTTGTGATTAAAAACAAAGAGATTTTTTCAATAACAGGCTATAACAAACAGAAGAAATAAATAGCTCAAAAGCAGAATATTTAAAATACAAGATAAAAAGAGAAAAAAAATAAATGGAATAAGCAAACTTGTGGAAATCTATGTGATAGCATTAAAAGATCAAATGTTTTCAACATCAACATCAAGGTTTAATAGGGAAAATGAATACAAGAGGGATAAGAAGATTATTCAAAGAGATATCATAAAACTTCCTGAAACTAGAAAAAGATAAAATTTATGGGTCCAGAAAGCTCTGAAGGTCATCTTTCAGATTGAATTCAATCAATTCTTTATCCTAGGGCACATCATAATCAAGCTGTTAAGTCCTGAATAATAAAAAGAAGCAGAAGTCAAAAACACCAGTTTCCCAATATTTTAACAGACTTCTCAGCAGAGACCTTAGAGGAAGAGGAAGAGAGGAAGTTGTCATATTCCCCAGTATCTGTAAAAAAAATATACCTGTAAACCTATGTTTCAGAAACAAATGAGAGGTAAGAAAAAAAAAAAACTGCCAGACTATACGGAGCATAGGTCTGCCACATTTCTTTTATCGAAAATGGTAAAGAAATATTACTGATTATGAAGAAAGCATCACAGTTTACATAACTTTCTGGTAAGAATAACAACGCACTCAGAATGCTTTGATACTGAAGATACGGTGTAAAAACTCTTCATATCTTTGGCGTTAAGACTAAGAAAATATAAAATTAAAGCCTGAGCCCTAATTTCAGCAGTCTGAGAGGCTAAGGGATGAGGCTCCAAACTGGGCAACTGGATAACTTTGTGAGACTCTGACCCGAAATCAAAATTAAAACAAACAGAAAACAGAAAGGCCATGTGAAGATATTAGAACATAGGAAATATCAAAATATCCAAAATGTGATATCAAAAATTCAATATTTAAGGTGATTGATATACAAATGTAGTGGGTTTTTTTGGTTCATTTTATGTTTTTTATAATCTTAACAATCATGTTAGGTTGCCATTATTTCAAGATAGAATGCAATATGCATTTTTAGTGTCATGATAGCCACAAAACAAAAATCCATTATAACAACTTAAAAATAATGGATAAGTAAAACATACCAATATAATAAACCAGTGAACCACAAAGGAAGACTACAAGAAGGAACCACAATAAACTCAGAAAACAACCATTGTGTCATAACAATTGTAGTAAAGCTTTGCATATTACTGATTATCTTAAATGCCAGTGAGTTAAATTCTTGAACAAAAAGGAATAAAGTGGAACAAGAAAAGAAAAACTTCATATTGTTTACAACATGCTTCATCTCTAAAAACACACTTAAGCTAAAATCCAAGGAATGGTGTCTTAGGGTTTTTTTTGTCACGTGACTCAGTACCCAACATACCCAACATATGGAGGAATAATTTATTTTAGCTTATTGTTTCAGAATATCACAGTTCAATAACTGGTGGGCGGCTGGAAAATGGTGGACTCACATGGTGGGGCTGCAGCTAGCACCAGACCTGGAGCTGGTGCTCCAAAGAAAGAGAACCTCACAGCAATATCGTAAAACTGAGAAGTCTGAGAGGAAGGGCAGAACCAGCACAGCCCCCTCCATGTCGAGCCCCAAGCATCTGCCCTTCCAGTGAGGCCCCACACTCCCAACAGTAAACAGTATCCACAAGTACACAAGGCTTTTGGGAACACACCAGATTTAAACCATGTCAGATAGGATCCTATATTCTATGCAAATATAATTCAAAAGAATCTTTCTACTGTTTGTATAACAAATCAAATAAAATCCGTGTATCGAAGAAGCATCTAGACTGACATACTTATTGTAGCATTCTTTTTAATAACCAAATAACAAAAGCAACCCAAATGACAATGACCTGATGAGTGGGTAAAGCAAATCGAATACATTAATACATACACATGTTATATCATAATTTTCCATACAATTTTGTCACGTGTGACAATTTCAATTGCAATGCAGATCATTATATAAAGTTAAAGTATGCCAAAAACAACAACATCATGATCATTTCCATATTTAGAATATAAAAATATTGATCTCATAGCTGTAAAATAGAAATATTTGGAAGGCAGGAAAAAGTAGATGAAGAAGGGTGGGCTTTTCAACAAACCATATTTAGATAAGGAAAAAAACATTAAAAAAAACTTTACTTGAATCTTTTACCTTCTCATAAAATTAACACAACTTGGATAAAAAGCTTGGATCTATAAATAATAAAATATTACTTTCAGGAAAAAATATTCTCACAGAGTCAAGATCCATAGGCAATGTGAAAACATTTCTAAAGATGAGACACAAATATCATCCAAAATGTTAAATACAGACAAAGTGATGTTTTCCCATGCTATTGATAGCATATATGTACCTTAGCCCTCGATATTTATCTGAATCCATGAATTGGAAGAAGGTCATTCAAAATTTAATTCAATTTGCACCATTTTCTTTCTAGTTAAAGTTAATATGCAATACTGCCTGTGTCAAAAGATTACATGTCCTCAACTGTAACGCTGCATTATTAGCCAAACAGTGTTGTATACGGTGTCTATATCAGCATTGCTAGTTATTGACAATTCCTCAGATCTTTTCTCCAAAGTTCCTAAAAGTAAAGATTATTTTCTTCCCCTACTTGACTGGTATTTATAAATCAAGATTCAAATAGATAATTTTACTTTTTAAAATTCTACATTTTAAACCATCTTTTCATTCTATGTAGAAAGACAATATTTCACTTTGAAAATTCCATAGTTAAGGAACATATTTAGGGAAAGATTTGCTGACTGTAACTCTGGAGACTTCAGCAGGTGAATTGCCCACAGTGATCTGGCTTTTACCATTAGAGTCTTATAAAGAAAACGACAGATCTGAAATACAGGATCAATCTGTGTACAGTGTATTCAACTAAATATATCTTGTGAATTAATTTGGAGTTCAAATTCTTGATCATTTGGAGATAGGTAAAATTTTAAGTATTGCCTACAGTACTATATGATGTGTCTTTGTAATATATTTTTAACAAATCAGCAGTTTATAATACTAAACATAATATTAACGTGAACTGTTACATAACTTAACACTTAGCACTTTACAATACCTATTCCTCTACTTCCACATTTTTGGTCATTTTGAATTGTTTGTGGTTCACACCCTCCCAGCAGCTTGCTTCCTCACAGTGAGTGGGAGAGACTGTAGCACCCCCACATCATAGCACACTAGTAGCTGTGCACCGCATGTCATCATTGCTGCATTTCCATGGCGAGAACAGAGCCACGAGAACGCGTGCTACAAACACAAGGACCCAACACTACAGTCATTCTCCTGTCCACTGACCTGAACAGTCTCTCTCCACTGCACTACACTCTGTCATTTATGATGTAGGCATCCTACTGGGCAAATCTCCTCTCCGAAAAGTAGTGGGCCTAACCAATGAGGAGAGGATAACAATAACTAATTAATTTTAATGGTGCCTAATAATAATGTTAATTAAGATTGTTAATAAACTTAAACGATGTGAAGTTGAAAAGATCAATATGCAGTTTCTCTTCCGATTTCATAATGCTTACTGCTCAGTGAAAAGTCTTGAAGAAGTTTAATAAATCTAATAATAAAGTTTGTTAGTATCTTTTTAGAAATTTTGTATGTCTTCCCTAATAAGGGAAAAAGAAAAATCCCTGCCATTATGAACATATTTGATCTTCTAACTATGTTAAATTGGATGCATTCAAAAAGCAATATAGTTGCAAATTAAGTTGTACTTCTTTGCCAGCAATGGGTATTAGAGGAATCATACAAAATATTGTAGAAAATTTGAACATGTTAGGATAAGTGACAGCATAAAAGACTTGGTATTCAGACACAGTATGTTCAGATATTCTAGAATATCACAGTTTATGTTGCTGTCTTGATTCATTTTCAATAAGATATTTCAAGAAGAAAATTTTACTAGAAAAAATACAAAAGTTTATTTAACAAAAATCAATGCTTGGCAAACTATATTTAAGTAATATTGGTGAGTGGTTACTTAACCTTGAAAAATGATTAAATTTCAGGAGATATGAACACAGAAGGAGCACCAGAACATTATCTGTGAAATTTTTCAATGAATTATTCATAACTTAATTAATGCACCCAAGTGTGTAAAATGATGAAGGACTTTATCTTAGGATGTTCAAAACTTTGGACAAGCCTAAATATAAATTCCACATTTCACAAAACTGAATGTGTTACAAATTGGTTGGCTTTAATATGATGAAAGAAATAGTAAAAAATACTATAAAGCAAGCTATATTAAAAGAATAAACATACACAATCTCCCTTTAATGTGAGATAACTACTTTGTAAGAAAATGTTGCCCTTAAAATTAAAGCATTGTGAAAAAAAAAAGGAAAATGCCTTTCATGAGTTAAAAGATGTTTCAGTAAGGGATGAAGTCCCTCTCTGAAAAAGACTGACTCAAAAAAAATTAGCCTAAATGGCCCGAGCCTTGGACAACATGCAGGAAATACACAAGGGTGCTTTGGTGTTGATTCACGTCATTCTTTATGCAAGGATTGAAACCAGCATATCCAGACCAGTGGAGGGAAAGGACGAGTGAAAACCAAAACGTGGTTGAGATTATACATGATGATCACACATCTAGGCCCTTCACCCAGTCCAGCATGTGTATGAACAGATGCACACGTTGGGTGTCACTCATACGACAAGGGGAAAAAAAAGAAAAAACTTGTCCTGAAGACCATGGGACCTCTGATCTATTTGCCCTTGTCACACATCTGTGTATTGCATTGTTTTATCTTATCTATTTATAAACTTATTCCTGTCAGCCACCCACCAATTTGATATGAAGAATAATATAAATGTATCACAACTCAAAAAACTCAGAAACTAATAATTGGAATGCATTAAAAATTCATAAATACATATTCTATTTTATCTACATTTCTGTATAGAATTTCACTGGAGTTTGAATACATTTGCTAAGGTCATTAAAATAAAACACATTTTAATTCCTGCTATGACATTAATGTTTGTACCACCTTCCAATTCACAGAGACAATCTCCAGTCCACAAAGTGATGATGATAATAAGACATGAGGCCATGGAAAGTTCAATAAATACATGAATGGAAACTATTGATGTTGAGAGTTCTAAAACAGAATCATTTCTGCTTTAATGTGACAAATACTTTCTTAAACACCTCTATACTGGGCTGAAGCATAGTTCAGTCGTTAAGAGCTCTTAACTGGCAAGTGCAGAGGCCTGAGTTCGACACCCCAGCACCATACAGGTTGGACATGGTGGCACCTTCTATATCTGTATAAAATAAATAAATACCAAATAAAGGCCAGCTCTACTGAGTGTACTTCTAAAAGAATCACCACACCTAAGATAAACAACTACAAAAAGGAATTAAAGGAAAAATGTGGTAAAGGGGACATATACATGAGTGAACAGTAGTTTCTAGACAATAAAAAATTACATAATTTTTGGTAAAATATAATGTAGTAATATAGGGCAAATATTTGGCATCAGAAAAATTAGTATTTCAAACATCTTTACCTCATGAGGGGAGGAGGCCTGGAGTTCAATCGCAGGACTGATTTTATCAAGCACACCTGTCTAAAGTATTTCCGATTAAAAATTGCGCAACAATTCTGTGTGACTTCCTGATCACAGATACCCCTTCACACGCTGAAGAGCGGTGCATACTGAAAACTGAAAACTCAACCTTTGCTTTCCTCACTAGCCCTGTTCTGTGCATCTCTTCAGTTGTCCAGACCTGATTTCCATCCCTGATAACCACATTGCTATCTTAATTACGGTGCTTGTCTGAGTTCTCAGAATCATTCTAGAAAATTATCAATCTGATGGACGAGTGAGCACCACTGAATTTGTAATCGATTAGTCAGGCGTGCAAATGGTCAGACACCCTGGAGCTGCAGCTGGTATGTGAATGAGAGGGAGCTTTGGAAGGACCAATACCTCAATCAAAGAAGTCAGCTGCAACTCGAATAAGTTCGAATTGGACAAAGGAATTCAAGATTAATGAGGAGCAGAAATATGGGGAAATGGTGCATGAAAAAAAAAACTTTTCAAGAAAAGAGAATTCAAGCAAGGATGAAATCTTGGGACTGTGCTAATCAAAATATGCAGTTTAAATATTTTTCAGAAGCAAAGAGGAGTTTGTGAAAATTGTAACCAAGTGATTAGTGCAAATACAATTATTGTTTAAAAAACGTTCATCTCAATGATATTTTAAGAATAGAAGACTGGCTAAAAGGCTACAGTATTCTCAGATGAAGATTATTCACGTATACACTAATGTGACCACAGAGAAAGTAGAGAAACAGTGATTTGGAACGAGGCGAATGGGTGTGTGTTAAAGACACAAGGCTTGCTGATGAATTTTAAGTAGAAATGTTAGGAGGACATTTTCAGTTATTTTTAGCATTGTCTTAAAGTAATAATTTCTTGGACCAAGAACGATGGAGGAGAAACCGACCTATGATGAGAGGAGGAGAGAATTTTGTATATCCTATGATGCCACTTTGGGATGGCAAAATAATGAACATTCGTGTCGTGTCAGTATTCTAACGTCTGGAATCTATGGCTATGATGTCTTCTGTGTTAAAAGGCGAGTAAAATCCCAGGTGTAACTGAGGCTGTTAAACAATTGAACTTTAACGACGGGAAATTATACTGTGTTATTCAGATGGGTCCAATTACTTTTCTTAAAGTGAAAAAGAGACGCCGAATAAAGGGAATCACAGAGAAGTCAGAGAGAAAATTCACTCTAATCATGCAGGTGTGGGAAGCGGAGGGAGGGGCTGAGGATGAGGGAACGTCTCCAGAAGATGGAGGAGGTAAAGATTTTCCAATAGCTCATTCAGAAAGGAGCTTTGATCTGCTTACACCTTAGTTTCACCTGCAGGAAAACTGTGATGAATTTCTTATCTACAGAGTGCAGTAAAATATATTCATGTGGTTTTAAGGAGGTAACTGTGTGGCTCTTCGTTTTGGTATCAATAAGCAAATATACTTATAAATTAACCTGTTTGGGTATTTAGAAGGAAGTCAATGTATAAATAATATACAGTTGAAATTCAAAGCTAAGATGAGGACCAACAGCATGTTGAAAAGTGGCAAGAAAGGCTGATTTTCGTATTACATTTTTAGTGAGTAATACATCAGCACAGAATCTACTGTCTACATTCTTAACATTCTGATTTCTGAAGCCCCACCACTTGGTGGCAAAGCTCCGCTTACTATCACTATAACTTTTCTCTAGTCTGATCCTCCAGACTCTTCCAAACTCTTTCTGCAAAGCAATTACGAAGGATCCCGAATCCCATCATAGGCATAGCCACAGCATAACCCTCCTCCCAGTGCCACTTGTTATTGAGTTTTTCATCACTGTGACAAACACCGAGGTAGACAACTTTTAAGAAAGAAACATTCATTTTCATGTTTTGGAACTTTCAGTTCATGTTTTCCCACACATGTTGGTTCTGGCCTTGGTGGCACAGTGCATCATGACAGGGGCAAAATAGCAAGATGATGCCTTCTGTGGCCAAGAAGGAAAGAGGATGGGTAAAGGAGGAGCAATCCCAGTATAATCTTCCAGAACATGGCTTCAGGGACCTAACTTCGTTCCACTAAACCCCATCTTCTAACCTAGAAGTTTCATCACCTCTCAATAACACTATAGACTGGGAACCAAACTTTAGCATAAGCGCTTTTAAGGAATATTTACAAACTAAGTCATGGCATTTTTCTTCCACATAATTTTACATTACTTGATAAAGATTGAATAATTCCAATATAGCACTAAGCACTAAAAATGAACACTTGGATTTGCCAAATAATAATTTCTCAAAACATCACAATATAAATATTAAACTTTTGAGCAATTCTGAGTGCTACTCTAACAATTGTTTTGAGAAATAATATGTTTTCCATGTATTTCTCTGCAATTGAGGTCACTTCATTTTGTTTAATGTAATATGTTATTCTGGCACAATGTTATATTTAACTAAATTGTTCAGCCATTTGTATTCTGAGGTTTATTTTCCTGGATAATATTGAGACATTCAATTGTACAGATACAATCCTATTCTGAGCAGTTGAAAAGTCTGTTATTTATTATAGGTCTAAAAAGTTCTTTTTCTTTGACAAACCAAATGAAAGGGAAGTGGAAAAAAAATGTTGCTGTCGCATACATCTGGAAAAAGGTGGCTTTGAAGAGATGCTGGCATTGTAGGGTTAGACGACTGCTTTCAATGGCATCAGTAATTTAAACCCACCACGAAAATTGTGTGACATTGCATTAAAATGCTTTTAGAACACTTTTGAGATATAAAACAAAGGTTTATTATAACTTTTATCTCTTCAGGATACTGGGAAAGGAGCAATGATGTCTTATATTTGAGGGAATACTGGGAATTCCTAGTACAGAATCAAATTCAGCAAAAAGGCAAATCGAATGTAAATTACTATTTCTCATTAAATTTTTAAAATGTATTTTTTACAATTTTGATTTTTTAGTATTAAGAATTAGCTATTACATGACTAACTTATTCAGACTATGTTTTAATACTTATGTCTTATTATTTCTTCTTTGTTCTCCATTCCTAGGAAAGTCCTTTCTGTAACTGTAAAATGTGTTCTGGTGTTGAATTCTCTGAGAAGTTTGGGCTATCATTCAATTCTCTGAGATGTCTTGGAGCTCTGATAAGAGAGCCTTGTTTGTGACAGGTTGGGTTCATGAAAGATGAACCTTCAATGGGCCTCATCCGTGGTGCATGACATGTAAAAAAAATAAACACACCCTTCACCTTGACGAAGGGATGAAGGGTTTTTCTTCGTATCTTTTATGGACAGACTGATTTGTGTTCACTTGCTTTTTCATGAAAATGCGATACTGAAAGTACACATTACAAATGTCTAAAAGTTTGGGCACACATAAACTTGCTGAATCTTTCTTCATTGCCCTGGCAATATGCATAACCATTGTCCCTCAATTTCTGTTTGCCCCTTAAAATATCTTATACAGGTTACTGAGTATGGCCAATGAAAGTACTATGAAGTGTTCCAAATCTTCATTTCCATGGTAGTTTCAGAGATTGAAGATCTTTTTATGGGTTTTAGGGTAATTCAACTTTGGGAGTAAAGTATCTGTTTAAATATTTTTGCCCCTTATAAAAGACCAGATTATTAAATGTTTAATATTTTAAGTATTCCATTAATTGTTTATGTACTCCATATAATAAACTCTCATGAGATGCATTCCCTTTAAGTATTTTCTTATAGTCTGGCTTGTCTTTTAATTCTTTTACAGTAATATTAAATGAAGTTTTAAATTTTGATGGAATCCATTTTATCATTTTCATCTGTTATGGCTGCATTTTATTGAAATATCTGAGAACTGTTGCCTAACCCAAAATGGTAGAGTTTCTTCTGTGTTTTCTCCTTGCATGTATTTGGTTTTGGGGTTTTAAATTTGGCTGTGTCCCATTTTGACTCTTTTTGAGTTAACTTTTGTATATGGTATTAGCTATGGTGAATATGCGCTGTTTTAAGGACTTTGTTCAAAAACACCATCCCGCATTCACAGCACTGCATTGGAGCCTTTGCGAAAACTCATCCAGTGGCCACAGTCATTTATAGTTCTACATCTTCAATTCTGTTCCATTTGTCTCTACGTTCTTGCCAGCGTCACACTCTATTGACCAATTTGGTTTTAAAATAAATCCTGAAATCAAGGAGTATTGTTCCTGTAATTTTATTCTTCATTTTCAAAATTATTGCTTTTCCAGATATGTGTGATCTTTTAAGAATTTTGGAGAATTTACATCATTTCTATCTTAAAAATACTGATATTTCTAAACTATCCACATGTTATCTTTCCATATACCTAATACTTCGATAATTTTACCTACTCTGTGTTTTTCTGTATGCCCCAGTGTTTATTTACAATAAAATTTCCCATTTAATTTGTATAGTTTTATTATTTATAATTTTCCCTATTTTGTATCTCATGGTATTTATAGTAATTGATTTGAGAGCATATTCCTTTACAATACAGGATGTTAATGCTATAAATTCCTGCAAAGTACTCATTTAAAAACATCTACAAGTTTCAACATGTTCTGTTTTTACATATATTTATTTCATAATTCCAATTTCTTTCTATTTTCTCATTTTTAAATATACCTTGTTGTCTATTCTTTTTCCTATTGTTTAATTCCTAATTTAGTTCTATTTTGACCAAAAAACGTTTTAGGAATACCATGGAATATTTTAAGACTCAAAATATAGCCTCTCGGCAAATAATCGATGAATAATCTGTGCACATGTGAAAAAAACCTTTCTTTTTTTTGCTACATGATGAAGTGCTGTCTACATATCCACTACCCAGTCTCTAATGTGGTTTATACAACTATTTAAATCGCCTCTATCTGTATTGATTTTCTGTCTGCTTAAAATTATTGGAAGCAGGGCAACAAAATTATTGACTATTATTGTGCAATTTTAAATTCTCTTTTTTTTCATTTCCCTCTGTATTTCATGGTTTCTGTTCCTTTGCTTGGTGTTGAAATGTTCAGACTACATTCCACGTGATTTAGCTTATCTACATTACCTAGTACATTTCCTACTGTTCTGCATCTAAATTCATTGGTTTGTGCAGAGAGATACTTGCACTGAGAGTACATACTGCATGATAGAGGAAAAACCAACACCTGACAGCAGACAGGAAGTCCCACCAAGGACAGACTTGTAGCTCCCAGACCTGCATGATGGTGCATTGTTTTTGGCTTTACTAATCTGAGCATTCCAACTGCTAATCTTTTTATCCTTAGAATAAATATTGACAAGAATATTTATCTCCTAAGGTGACTTTGAGATCACACAAAATAGTTCTTATAAAATAAATAGTACAGACTCCGAAATTTGAAAGCTGTCAAACTAAGATAATCACTATAATCATTAAGCAAGCTGCATTTTAAAAATATTCGTTCTGTGTTTGGCCAGAAACTCCCTAAGAATTTATTTTCTGTCTTTAGGGGCATAGAAAGTATGAAATACTCTCAAAATACACCCTGCTTGATTTCACATCTGTGTTGTCATTCTCCATTGTTAGCTGATTATGTCACCTACTCAGTTTCAAGATTTTGAGATAAAAGAACAGTTTTACATTCTTGAGCAGTGCAAGTTATTTGAATTCCATGTATAGGATTCCTAAGATCAGATATAGATTTGTTTAAACTGGCAATCAGAAGTAGGAATAGTAAATATTCTATCACTAGAACATTAAATATAAATATTAAGCAATTAAAATATATTAGTGGCTGTCATTATATTCAATAGAAATGTTGAAATCCAAGTGGCTTACTGTAATTTAGAATAGCACTTGTATTTCTCATGAATTATGAAATTATTTCTATGCATTTCCCAATTTTTAAAACAAAGTCACTGGAAGATGTTGCCTGTATGTTTATTCTTCCTAATATGCCTTTAATTGCATATTTGTTGAATTACATATTATAAAATGGATGTTTAAATAAATAGTTTAAGTGGGAAAATCTAAAATTAGACAATCAGTCTTCTTTTCCAGAAGTCTTCCTTCAAGGAAGTTGATGTGTTCATGATGAATGTCGTTCAGCTACACATGAGATGAGGGGGTTGAAGATTTGTTTACAGAAATGTCAAGAAAGAAAAAGATCCTTCCCTCATCTCATTCTTCAATGAATAGATAATGTTGCTTCTCTGAAAAATGAAGATTATTATTTTGCTTTTTGTTTGTTTTCCCTAAGGGTGACATAGGCTTTCAAAATTTTCTTTAGGATTTCAGTCAGTAAAATTTTTTGGAAAAATTTAACACATATAATCTTGGTCAACTTCCCCAGGCTGTCTAAATTTTAAGGAATTTATTCAAAACCATTTCTCATGGAAATTAATGGAATTTTTTGCTATTTACTAGAAAAAATAGATTTATCCTTGATCAAAGGCTATAATTCTTCTGCTTGTAGGCCAGTATATTATATTATCTACAATGGTATTCCAGAATCTACTTACTGGACACTAGATTCAATATTTTTCTACATTAAACTATGACAACCAACATAGGTATAGACAAGAACTTTCTCAACAGAACACCTATTGCACACAAGATAAAAATAATATTTAACAAATGGTGTCATAACAAATTAGGGAGACTCTACACAGTAAAAAGAAAATTTAAAAGTGAAGAAGGAGTTGATGGAATGGAAAAAAACATTGCCAACTACTCAGATTAAAGCATGCTAAACAATGTATATCCTAATGTGAAGGTCCTGAACTTAATCTCCATGATCACAAATAAGTAAGAATATATGATAAAAGAGATTAAACTAAGAAAACTTAAAAAATTATATTTGTGCTATAATTATCCATCACCTGAGAGACTTTGAAATATGAGGCAAAGCAAGGAAGATAAAATACATTATACTTCTTAACTTTGAAAATAAATTATATTGATAACAGAAAAGATTTATGAATGCTAAAACTAAATTTTGAGGTGCATCTAAATTGAACACATTTAGTTTATTAAAAAAAAAAACCAACCTCCTAAGTACTGCTTACTGTAGAATTGATTTAACCACTTCACCAAATAGCACTGGACAAATCTTAAAATACATATTCAATGTATCTTTTACTGACCAGGTGTATTTTTTTCATACTCTTACTGGAAAATACTTATTATAATTAGTGTTTTAAAGAGGAATTATTCTTGTTGATGATATGTCAATTATGATAATTGCATTTCTGAGAGATCGGGATGAAAGTTATTTATGTCTTGTAAAATACACCAACAAAAATTGTTCCATATCTGAGTGACATGCCATCAGCACATTTCTTTTCCATTGGAGAACTATTTTTGGGAAAATTTTGACAGTCAATATACTGACATTCAATTAACAGATCTCTGAGAAATTTCAGGGTTCTCATAATTTTCTAACTTAGAAGAAAAGTGTTTGAAGTTGAAAAAAGAAAGTTATTCCTCTGAAGATCAAAGTATTAAACAAAAGTACCATTTAAAGAAGAGTGCTAATATATTTTATGACAATTAGCATATATGTAATTGATGTTACTTTGCAAAATTTTTAGTTTACATTGCAGTCGGATTGTCTGAAATGTAAAGTTTAAAAATTGTTTTAAGATTTTATAGCAGTTTATTTGATCATTGGAAATAGATGCATTTTAATGTGGAAAAAATAAGCCCTAATGTCTTCCCAAGTTAAATCTCTTGTCCGGTGAGCGTTTACTGCCAATATTGACAATCAGAAAAAAAAAAATTAGCGAAAATTATCAGGCTGGACTTCGGAAACAATAAGAACACCAGGGACATGAGCGTGGATGTGGGGCAACTTCTGCGCTGTGCTCTCATGATTCAAAAGCGGTTGCTAGGTCGAATGAAGCTTTGCAGTGTTCCAGAGCCCACTTAGGATATTTCAATGGTGGAAATTTTCTAATATTATACTCAATGATGCTTTGTTTCGGGGGCTGCATATTCGTTGAACGATGTTTAACAGTAATCCAGAATCTACATCCTGTATGCAAGTTTCAATATTATTCTCCACTAAATTAAGACAACCAACATAGGTATAGAAAGGAACTGTCTCAACAGAACACCTATTGCACATGAGAAACAACAAGATTTAACAGAGGAGATCATAACAAATTAAGAAGCTTCTCGACAGCAAAGGGAAAATCAAGAGTGAAGAAGGATCTGATGGAATGGGGAAAAAATTGCCAGCTACTGCTCAAACAGTTTTAATATTTAGAATAAGCAAATCAGTTAAATACGTAATAGACATCCAAAATTTGAGCAACTGAAGTGAAAACAGTTCTCAGAAGTCATATGAATGGTAAGTAAATACATGAAAAATATCCAGCTCCTTTAGTCATTAGAGAAATGCAAATCAAAATAAAACCAAAAGGCCATCTTACCCCAGTAACATTGGCTTTTAACAAGGCCTCAAAAAACAGCACATACTGGTGAGGTTGATGGAAAAAGGAACTCCACCTTGTAAGTGGGGCTATAAACTGACACAGCTATTATGGAAACCATTGTGAAGATTCTTCAGAGAACTGAAAATAGATATTCCATTTGACTCAGCTGTCCTTCTTCTGAGTACCTTTCCAAAAAATTCAAGACATCATATGACAGCAGTATATTCAAATCCATGTTTATTGAAGTAAAACTTATAATAGCAAGATCCTGAAAGCAGTCCATTAGTAGATGAATGGATAAAGAAATGAAATATATTCACAATGAAGTTCCACTCTGTCATAATGAAAAATAAACTTGAGTCATTTGTAGAAAAAAATGGATGCACCATATGTGATGCAAAATTCAAAAGGATGACTTTAAAAACAACATCCCGTGATTACAGTGTTAAAAATGTAGTGAGAACCTGTTTGCTTTGTTAAGTTCTGCAGTACTGCAAAAATAGCAGGACTGCCCCATGAAGTTTTGCAAAAAGGAACTATTATATCTATGTGCTGCCTTGAACACATAAAATAAGCACAGCATGACTTAAGCATGACATTGTAATTGAAATTAATATATACAAATTAATTTAAATACCAAATGGTACTAGAAGTCACTGTATTGTAGTGCATATATAAAACACCTTAGTTTGGGGAAAGAAAAACAACTCCTCTGAGCTAGGGTACTACTAAGGGATCTGTATTAGTTTGGGTTCTACAAGAGGCAGACATGACAGAAATTATAAGAAAAAGGGATCTATTTGGAGGGCTTCCATGCCTGACGAGAGAGAATGTCCAAGATGGCAGCCTGAATGTGTGAGAACTAGGGGATCCGATGGCTGCTCAGCCAAGGGGTAGAATACCAGTGCGGGCCTGCAGGACAGCTGCGAGGGTCTGCTGCAGACCTTGCTTGTTTGAAGAACAATGGCAAACACCTGAGACTGAGCAACAGCGATGCATAGACAGGCACATGCCGAGACTGTCGCTCATCTGTGATGGAGATCTGCATCATGTAGCAAACAAGTTGATGTCCATAGAATTAATATTCAGGATATATAAAGAATTAAAAAAACATCAAAACCAAGGCATCCAATCATAACCAATACATCCAATCAATAAATGGGCCCATGAACTGAATAAATGATGAAGTAAAAATGGCCAATAATTATAGGAAAAAATTCAAAGTCTTTCTTTTTAATCAGGCAAATGCAAATCAGAACTACACTGAGATTCCTTCTCACCACAGTCAAGAGCATGTCTATAATCAAGAACAAGAAAAACATTAAATGCTAGCTAGAATGCAGAGCATGGGGGAGGGATATTTACACACTGATGGAGGAGATGTAAATCTGTGCAACCACTATGAAAATCAATGCGGAGTTTCCTCAAAAAAAACTAAAAATAAACCCACCATATGCCTCTTATGGGTAGGTTTCTATTTCTTGACATATACACAAAGGAATTAAAGTCAGCGTACAATAGCGCTAACTTCAAATTCCTGTTTATCACCACACAATTCACAGCAAACTTAGGAAAAGCAATTCAGAACAGGAGAGGAGAAGAGGTCCTCAATATTGAAAGCTAAAGTTTACACTTGTGAGAACCACTGATAAATGCTCACCATCAGAGACAGCGTCATAGCAAATCTGTCTTAACCAACAGGCTCTAGCATAGGATTATCTTGCTCAAATTGCAGACACCGAGTACTTGGATATTAAGTCAATTTATTTTGTTCTAATGAGAATCATTAGTGAAATATAAAAGAAAAAAGAAACACAAAATGAAATATAAATGTATGTTACATAGGAAAATGAGGAAAATTTTTACTTTCAGAACTTTTCATTTTTATTGTAGCTGATTTCAGGTACATCTGCATATTATTTGGGTACCTGTAGAATGCTTGTGAATATTGTTCTTGGTTTATAATTAAAAATGTAATTCTATAAGTGGATGTTCATAAAAAAATAATCATTTTATAATCGTTTTACTTGACAAACAAAATAAAAACCACATATTAATACAGTAACATGATGTGTCAAAACTCAAAAATACTCCTTAATGTTTAAATGAGGCTAAAGATACCCATCTTCTCAAAACATAATCATTTCTGTATAGTAAAAGTATTCGAAATTCTTTCTTCAATGTTTTGGAAATGCAGATTGGTACATGCAGTTATCTTAATGTGTCTCAGCATGTCAGAAGTTCTTACTTCCATTTTACTTAGTACTCACAAACTATCATTTTTTAAATCTGTCCCTTTTATCTGTTTCCAGGCTTTGATAACCACCTTTAAGTTTAAAAACTGTATCATAACAGAGAAAGGCAAAGATATAAGAGGAGATTTTTTAACATTGCTATCAAAATATCTAAGAATATTCTTATTTGCTGGTGTCTTAATACATTTTTCTTTTCATGAGATGTCACCACACAGATACAAAGCTAGGCTGCTCCCAATCCTGGTTACTTAGGACAGAGAAATAGTATGAAGAAGATTCTGCAACATCGTCAAAGGGTAGAAAACACATTTGATTTTTCTGGGTGAACGTGTATTTCACACCATCAAAAATCACTACCCAGTAGCCAGGAGCAGTGGCCCAGGCTTGCCATCCCAGCACACTGGGGACAGAGGACGAAGAACAGCAAGTTCAAACTTAGCCTGGGCAATTTAGAAACTTAGAGACTCCATTTCCAGATACTGTATAAACAATAGGTTTTGAGGATATATATAGTTCAATGTGAAGGTCTTGGGCTCAATCATCAGTACCACAAAAGAAAAACAAAATACTACTAGCCATAAAAAGAAAATTACATTAGAAAGTAAATATAAAACCTCAAAAAGGAAATTTCTGCAGTTATCTCTAACTTAAAAATCTGACATGATCCAAAAATCAGAAAGTTTGTCTGACATGATAACACAAGTGAAAAATCCTACATCTGTCCTCATGTAACAAGTTGCATTCAACAGAAAAGCGAACTAAAAATATTGTATAAAAGTATATTCAGCCTGTGTGTGTAAAGTTATGAAAAATATAAATAAATTTTATGGTTAAACTTGAATCCCATCCCTACGATATCTTATTAAACACATGTGAGTATTCCAAAATCTAGAAAACCCCAAATAACAATAAAAAACCCACTTTTACCTCAACCATTTAGAATGAGTTTTTTCTCTCTCTTATATATACAGACAGTGTGAAAAACTATATAAAATTTGATGTTATATATTAATAAAAATATATGTTCATTTTGGCCAAAAACACAATTCCAAAAATATTTATAAAAATTACCCATACCATTCTGACATAGCCTTGCTATTCTCACATTCTGCAATATTTTTTTTCCTAATTCCCAAAATATGGGGATATGACATCTCAAAAGAAACGGTTGTGAAATCTAAGAGAGCTATTTCTCTTTTGTAGCATGAACAAGGAGAACCTGGGTTTGACTCCAAAATGAGTTTCTTATTAGGGTTCTCTGTCATAAAATAGAGACATTACACTAAATTTTGATTAATGGTCCAGTCTTATCACGTGAGTCTACGACATAGGACACCTAATCTCAACCTTGTAAGATCCACAGCAGAGGAATCAGAATTTTAAAAAACTGTAAAACAAAACATTTGTTTTGCTTGAAACTCTTAGGCTTGTTGTCATTTGTTTGGGCAGCAATAGGAAACTAACACATATTTTTAGCATAAATGTCTATCCTTCCTATGATAAATTGATTGCTGAAAGATACAGTGATAACTACCCAAAGAAAATTAACATCAACACTAAAATACACTTCTTGAGTCTTTATTCATAGTATCTTGACTGTAGATTGAGAAATCAGTATAGCATAGCAATGTTAAGACTAACATTCTAACATTAATGTGATAGTCACTAAGTATTTAATTCTTAATAATTTCTCAGAAGAGTTTGCAAGAATTTCCCACTTTTAAAAATGGCCCAGCTAGAAACATTAATTTCTTTTCAAATGTATCTGCCATTCAGATATTTTCTAATGCTGGCAAGCACAGAAAAAAAAGTAATCTACAATGAAATAGAGCACATAAGCAATGCGTTTATTATGAGTGAATAATTTTGAACTTGCTCTAGATAAAAAAATTGAAATTGTTTTTGCCTACCACATGCCTGACAATATTTTTAATATATAGCTTTCTGACATATGAAATTTATAAATATATATCCTATTTTCTAGCTCAATTCTTTCTTCTTTTACTATCATGCATACATATCTTTGGTTTTTTTTTTAGTGCTTGAAGTCAGAGAATGAACATTCGGTAAAATACTTAATAAATTAGTATATATTTACTCTATATAAAAAAGAAACACACACACATATAGCTCATTCAGGAATCCTTCCCAGACAGTGGCAGCTGTCACCTTCTGTCCTTTGTTTCTTAGGACTATTATTTCACACCTTGAAGAAATTAATCGAAAATGGCATACAATATAGTACTTGACAGGACAAAATGTATTTAGTAAGACAGAGATTTAAAATTTGTGATATTTGCAAACGTATAGATATATGAAAGATAGTTTCTCATACAACAATAAGAGATACATTACTTTAAGTACTATTGTATGAACTGATTTTTCTGGAAAGATTATAGATTTGGTCTAATAAGCTAGTAGACAAATGAGTATCGGATAAAACTGGATCTTCAATGGGACACTACGTATTGTTCATGGAACACTCTTTCATAATATACTCCGATTTTACAAGCTTATTAACTCTGTAAGTGGTTAATAACTGACAAAAATGAGAAGCAGTCTTACCTATAGATATGCAAATTAGTTACTACATGGAAGGGTAAGTTTCTAATGAGTTTTTGGCATCTAACACATTCTTCTCAATATCCCTAACCTATTAATGTGGGAGACATTTTTTTGGGGGGGTGGGTGGGTGGGGAGAGAGGATTCTCCTTTATTTTGATTATGTATCTTTTTAACTAAGATCTTGTTTTCCACAGAACATCCACACTTAAAAGTTAAAGGGACCAGGAACTCACAAGGATTCCAGTCCATTCTGTGGGTTCTAATTTATTCTTGAGAATTTCTGCTTCTTTTCTCTTCTCTCCCTACTTTGCTGGGCCTCGTGGTCCTTACGCTGCACCATCTACTATAAAGATAACAGCCTTACAGAGATTCTACGCTTCTGTAAGTAGAATTCCTGGATGAATTTTCCACAGGTGTATATTTGCATATGTACATGTACACATGAAAGATAATTAGGATCTTCATTTGCCGTTTTATTAGTGTCTTTTTGCTTTTTTTTCCCTTTACCTACCTATGTAAAGGAAACATTGTGCGAAGTAAATGAGAACAGCTATCTCACATTCACCCACTGAGTTTCTGCAGTTCTGGGTTTCCTGTTGACATGGGGGCTTTTGATATAGAACTGAAGTCCCACGTTCTCTTTAGTTATGTGTACACAATTACGAAAAAAGTAGTTGTCACAATGACAATCTAAAATATGTTTCTACTTGTAAAGATATTCAATCTTCATTAAATTTACTTCAAAACAAATGAATTGTGTTTTGCTCAGGTTATGCAACCTGAAAATAGAACACACACACACCTGACATTGAATATTTGTGCAGGTCCCTGAAATGTCTCCTAAGGAATCTCTCGTTGCCTGAACGTAACAAAATTGGCTTGGCCATTCCTCTTTTTGATGGATACTTGTGTGGTGTACAGGTTTCAGCTACTGTAAGCAAACTGCTGTGAATATGCATATCTTTATATGGATCTGCCTTCCTTTCTTTTGTGTAAATAATTAACTGTAGAATGGTTGTATTTTCGGTGTGTATTTAAATACAAAAAAAGTCACTTTCCAAAGTCACAGTTTACCATGCCACCATCAGTGTATGAATTGCTAGATTTATATAATGTTTAAAATGATTTTCTTCCTCTACCGGATATTTGTGTTACCCTCAATCAACATCGGTTGTCTGTGTACACACAGAGCTTCATGGATTAAATTTTATTTTATTGTCCTCTTTCTTTTTGCCTGTACTTGACTGTTTTAATCACTCTTGCTTTGTAAAGTATTTAAAATCAGGATGGGATGTGTAATGCCTTCAACTTTTATTCTTTTTCTAGATTGTTATTAGGATTCCATATGAATTTTAAAATATTTTAAAGAATTTATATTAAAAACACCACTGGAATCTTTATAGGAATTAAATTATATCTGTAGACTATTTTGGGAAGTAGATATTTTCAAATTTTCCATTTCCTTATGATTCAGTCTTGATAGATTCTGTTTCTAAGAATTTACATGATTTTTCTAAGTTATGCAATTTTGGAATACCTACACTGACAGACAGTTATGCAAGTTTCATACTATCATTTTTATTTGTATCAATTTTGATATCTTTTCTTTCATTTCTATTTTTTGTTTATTTGAAAATCATTTCTGTTTTGAAAAGATTGTCAATTTTGTTTTATATTTTCATAAACTAATCCTACTTTTGCTGATTTTCTTATTTTCTATATTATTTATTTCAGCTCTGATTTTTACTCTTTCTCTCCTCTGCTAATTTGTTATTTTTGCTCTGCTCTATTCTCTGAGTTTAGTTCATTTTTGTACTAGTACCTTGAGTGATAATTAGCTGCTTTGTGGTTTGTGTATTGTGTTTAGATCTCTTTAAATACAGACACTCATTACTAAAAATTTCCCCTTGCTTTGGTACAACTTATAAATTTTGGCATGTGTGTTTTCACTTCAGTTGGTCTCAAAATATTTTTCAAATTATGTTTTGAGTTTTCTTCCCAACCCACAGGATGTTCAAAACATGTGTTTTTAAAAGTTCCACTTATGCGATTTTTTTCTAAAAATTTCCTCCTGTTGTTGATTTATATTTTCATTCTATTATGGTATGAAAAATATTATGGATAATTTTGAGTATTTTACAATCTCTTGTTTTAAGGCCTAACCTATGATCTCCCCTGAAGTGCCTGTGTGCCCTCCTGGTTTTCTGTACAAGTCTATTCATCCCATTTCTGCTATACCATTAATCTTGGTGTTTCCTTGTTGACATTCTACTGGGATTATCTACACGTTGTTGAAAGTAGCCTATTAATTCTCTCTTGTTATTGTATTACTATTTCCTTTTAAATTCTGTGACTTTAAGTATTTTCACATCAGGTACCTCAAGCATATATATAATTATTAAAATATTTTATTATATATCATATATATTTATATAATTACTAGGATGTCTTGATGAACTGAATTCTTTATCATTACATAATGGCTTTTTTGTTTTGTGATACTGTTTAATGCTTGTGCAACTAATATTTTCTTTTGGCTAATTTTTATATAAAATGTGTGTTCTTCTATCACTTTTACCTTTCGGCTTCGAAGTTCTGAAATGATTGTCTTGTGAACAGCAAATAGCTGGTTCTCATTTTTTAGCCATTTTTTTCCAAATTTTTGTTCAAGGAGTCTGATTTCTACAAGTTGATGTACTTATTAATAGGAAAGGGCTTACTATTTGCAAGTTACACATAATTTATATTATTGATTCTGTGTCTGTTCAGATTGTAGAGCAACTGACAAAAATATTTGAGAGTTAAACTGATTTTAATACATTTAATACAATTTAATTTCAGCTTTTATACAAAAATTTACAAAAGTCAATTATATACTACTCTTATTATATTATAATATTCTAAATTTATCTCTATATTTAGTTTTAGTGATGAGTTTTGCACACTTATATGTTTTCTTTCTCTGTTAGCATTTGTCAAATTGAAAACCTATAGAAAATTTTATAAGGCCTGATCCCTTACTAGATTTTTGAGGATTATTCTCTGAGTAGT
Organism: Ctenodactylus gundi; assembly: GCA_004027205.1. Classification (NCBI taxonomy): domain Eukaryota; kingdom Metazoa; phylum Chordata; class Mammalia; order Rodentia; family Ctenodactylidae; genus Ctenodactylus; species Ctenodactylus gundi. The sequence goes on along the minus strand of PVKB01001893.1, from coordinate 250,680 downwards.
TTGTTAACTCCTTCCTTCCTTTTTCTCTTTTTGGTATTCTCATAGTATATAAGTTGGTTTCTTGGTATTCTTGGTCATCAATCATTTTTTTAATTACTGCTGCATTTAATCCTCCGAATGGATAATTTCAAATGACTTTTGTTGACCCCACTCATCCTTTTATCTGCTTGAAGTCAATGGTTGAACCTAACTATGGAGTCTCTTCTTCAATTATTATATTCCTCAGCTGCATGTTTTTTATTTTGAATTTGTTTCTTTTTATTGGTATTTTCATTTTGGTCAGAGGTAGCTATGAGTTCGGGGTTTATATTGTCATCACAAAAGGGTTTTACCAGTCAACCTGGAGAGAGATTTCAAAAGTTGTGAATTTTTTTCTCTCTTAATTTAGTATGTATAGATTCCAAATAAGAGAAACATGTTAGTTGCTCCTTCTACTCTTTCCTTTCCTCCTTCTTTCCCCCTCCTCTTCCTTTTCTTCCTGTCTTTTCCCCCCAGATTATAATCTCTTGCTTCTTCTGATAGCTAATTAACATATCAGTGCTGCAATAGGTTAGGCAGAGTCCACTCCTCACTCCCTCTCCCCATGGAGATGCTTCACTTGCATGCCTCCTCTCAGCCCTGCAAAGATGTGCCTCCTGCCACCAGATACTGTTTCCTCTCCTGTATTTTTAGCTGCCTCCAGACATCCAAACAGTTCTGGTTTCCACAGTACTAAAGTTGAAGGAAGAAAGAAGAGTCACCTAATATCTTCTAACATCATCCATGTTGAACTGCGAATATTAGAAGTGTGTTCATTTGTACATCATAATTTCCTTGTATAATTGTCCTTTGGGATAACTCATTACAATAGCTAAAATAAATGTATATGCTATTACATCAAAGAGTAGGAAGTTGAGAAGCATCCTCAGAGGTGGTGAGTTCATTGTGTTTCACAAGAGAAATACAAAATAACTAAAGCTATAATACTGAGGATGTAGGCTTGGGCAGAAGTCATTTCACCAAGAGCAGAACATTGAATAACGCAAGACTCCCACGTTATGGGTTAAGAGCAATGTAGAATGAAGAAAACATATTTGAAATTTAATCTGAATATAAAACAATAAATTATATGAGGATTACAATCTTGTGTTAAAGAAAGAAACTTTCTGAATTTCAGGAAATATCTAGAAAGTTTTGTAACCAAGAGAAAAATATTGCTATCATCCAATAATTCATAAATATTAGACTCAAAGATGGTAAGTAAAGAACAAACATTTCATTTCAGTTATTATCCACATGTAAAACTTGTTATCTCTTTCACCATTAAAATAGACTTGAATATGAAATTCATTTGTTTGATCAGAGAGATAGAGGAGATAAAATCTAAAATATAGAATTGAATATAATGAAATGTTAGATAGCATTTTATTTGCAGAGGCCTTGTCTTTTTGTTATCATAAGTGTGGATTAGATATGTTGGCTAAAGTATGAGAATGCAGATTTTAAAACTGGAAAGTCAGGGAAGAAAAGGGATACAATTGAAGAGGAATTTTACTGCTATGGAGAAAATAATTTCATTAAACCCCAGGATTTGGCAACAATAAAGCTGTCGGTTGGATGTGCCCTGCCTCCCTGGGGCCTAGCGCAGTTATCCAGATTCATGAACCTTGTCTGGTAGGAGGCAGATTTATATATATATATATATCGAGCAGATTGTGAAGGCATATGAGATCTACAGAGAAACTAGCCAAATTCCAAACTGACTGGTGGTGCTGGAGACCATTTCTGTGTGGTGGAGGGCAGATAGGCAGGAAGACATTTGAGTTCAAAATGAGTAGGGTACAAGGCAAGGAATCCCCACAACTTGAGTCCTTCACAGAAATGAGGGACAGCAACTTTATGTTTTGTTACACAATGGGTGAGACCAGTGACATCAGTACAGAAAGAAGCTGGTGAAATCCTCATAACAAGTGTTCAAAGAGAAAGGTTTGAAAACATCTCTGGTGTCTAGATGCAATATGGGTAAAAATGAAAACAGGTATTTCCTGAAAAAGAGCATATACAAAAACAAAGGCAAAAAATAACAAGAAACTAGAGACAGTACATTTTTATAACTTCTGTCAGGTTATTTTGTTTTCTATTCTCAGAAGCACTGACATCTCAAACATGATTTTTCTCAAATGTACTTAAAGAAAGTTTCATTTAAATCTCTTTGTTGTCCATGTATGAATTATATACCTTTGGCATAAAAAGTTATTCATCATTTGAACACTGTAATGATCATACATAATAAAGAATAATGGGGAAAATCCCAATGATGACAGTAAAAATTGTCACCTTTTCTGATCCTGGCAGTATAACTGGAAATGTCCCTGGCCAAATGGCACTGGAGATGCTGCCTGAGGCAAGAACACTGGCAGGGAAGGGAGCACCAGGGGAGGAGTTGAGCACAAGGGAGGTCTTAGGGTGGTGTCAGGAGGTGAGAAGGAAAGGAGGTGTGTATTTAAAATTACTTCGACAGGAAGGGCACACTCGGTCCTCTACACTGATGCTATTCAAACCCAACAGTGAAATTGTACAAAGCATGGTTATCTCCTTTCTGTTCTGTCTTTTGCATTTTCGTCCCACTTAATACGTCTTCAAGTGATTATCATATATTCCATAATATCTGCTCATGTACGTTATGGCAAAATAAAGAGTGCTGTATCTGATAATATTTTCTATAACTAATATTTTAATATAACATTTTCTATTCTAGCTTACAGTGTGCACTTTATGTGAAATTACCTACTTTCCAGTAGGTAATAGTCAACTCACTTATTATATCTAAAGATATTATGTATCTATTTGTGTTAAAACTACGTTGCTAATTCACAAAAATTCCATTATTTTCTGTACAATGGAACTGCTTTAGTGCTTGAAATTGCTTTAAAACAGGCTTTGTCTTTCTCAAAGTATCCAATTTTATCGGATTACTTACCAAATTAGTTATGATCAGCAAATTCAGTACGATTAAATATCAGTTAAAATTAAAAAATAAAATACTAACAAGTATACACTTGGGGTTTTCATACATGTTTACATTTGCAAGATGGTCTGGACCAGAGAAATTTATTTAACCTTCTGAAAGCTAAAATATTTTTTTAAATATTCACAGTAACCAAGAAAAAACTCCAACAGAAGATATATAATGGCAAATTTAATTTAAATTTAATCCCCTGGATGAAAAATAAGTAAGAGTTTAAACTCAGTCAAGATCACACAGTTAATTATTAGGAATACCTTAATGGAATGAAAGAATTATTTTCATGTAGGCTTCTTCCTATATTTTATTTTTACTTTCTTCTTGTTTCTCAAACCATTTATTGAGGGTGACAAGTAACTTTTATTTTTTTCAGAAAAAAATGTTTTATTCTGGAAAAACTATATTTACAAGCACTCAAAAATGATTGGCTCTTGTATAGTAAATAACTTACTCTAAGGCCATACATTCAGAGTTTATATACTTTTTTACTTTATTTAAAAAATGGGAATACCCTTCCATAAAGCATAAAGATTAAAATAACTTACCTATTCTCCAATTATTTTGCATGAAACTCTGTTTCAGTATTTTCTGTGTTGTAATAGTCTCCTGTATACAATTCTCAGGCACAATGCTTGATAATTACTCATCTAGTAAGTCTCCAATATGTTGAAGAAATCATAAGATTGAGATACCTTCCAATAAATCAGTTCACTTGAAGACAGAAAGAGATCAAACAGCCCTGGCCTCTGATATTCAGCTAAGCAAATATTCCAATCCCAATCAAGCAATTTCTAGAGAAAAACTTAGGATGTAGTTTAGAGATATTGCCTTAAAATTTTCCAGACACTCTGAGTGAATTCCAATTGAGTCTTCAATGGCTATTCATTCATTATTCATAATTCTCTTAACTATCAATATAAATGAGATTGGCCAAAAAGTTTAAAAGGTAGAACAGTGAAAATATAAGTTGATCTTCCATCTTGAACTTTTTCTAAAATCTCCAAAACTCAACCCATTCTCTCTCTCTCTCTCTCTCTCTCTCTCTCTCTCTCTCTCTCAGAATGAAGGTAGAACAGACCGCTGTGAGATGACGTAGTGATAACATAGACATAATAGACTCCGATTCTTCCAAAAGTGAACTAGCTCCATCTTTTACAAAAAAAAAAAAAAAATGTTCCATAACCTTTTGGACAATTTAATGTTTTTAATTGCCACATATAACGTTGAGCAGAAAACTAGAATTGATAATTTGTGATGTAAGGCATCCTAACAAGTTTCTCTCTATTCTAAACTACAATGAGTCTAATCCTTTGTTCAGGGGGAAAAAAGAAGAGAATAAAAAGAAATTAATGAAATTTTATAATGTATAGCCTAATTTTCCTTTGAGCTAGACACCAAAAATATATTTCCTGGATTACCCTTCAAGGAAGAACCCTCTTCTCTCTCAAAGGAAAAAAATTTGGAATTGAAATACATGCACTGTGACTTCAATTAGTCATCATCAGCTTACATTTAAAGTACTAAGCACAGGCAGGTAACCGTAACAACTCAATGAATGGTTTAAAAAAAATTGTTTCTTCCAAATCATCCTTCAGATGCTCAAATCGAGCTACTAGCTCTTCCCAATTCCCTCTCCTTGACACTTTGCAGTTCTCTCTGGAATGTGGTGTCTAATTCTGCAAGTAATATGTTATTACAATCCTCCTGATCAGAATTATTTCTACAGGTATGTTGCTGATGGATCATTGGTGCTGGATAGCAGACTTTTACAATAAATAATTGAAAGTTCATTTCTAAGATTTCAACGTCACGTGAGACACTAGTCTTACCCTGAGCACAAATTACCACACTCATGTATCAAGGTATTAAGTGTCCCCTGTATCATACTAAGTCTACTCAAAGAAAACCAGTGCCTTTTCACTCCAAGATACTGGGAAACTACTTACAGTAGTATAATCAGTCATATTTTTCATTAAAGTGAATGGGTTAACAAATGAATGCCTCTATGCATATCCTGCAATTGCCTTTAAAGGTTTCCATTTTGAATCATTTAATATATATAAAAGAAAAACTATAGTGTCTATAGATCATTTTAGAAATAAGACAGCAAATGCTATGCATGTATTCACTGACCTGAAGGCTTAGATTACTAGTTGTATCTTTTTTAAACTCAATATGTCCAGTCTTTGATGAAATAATTTAGAATTCTAAATGCATCATTCACTCATATGAAAATGGATTCACTCTCTCTGTGTGTATAGCGGTGTGTGTGTGTGTGTGTGTGTGTGTGTGTGTGTGTGTGTGTTGCTGAAATCAGATAAAGGCTCTAGACTATGTAGGAAGAAACTGAAAAATGGAATATAATATTTTCAAAAAAATACAGACACTAAGTAAGCCATAGGTTTAAAGAAGATTGTTAAAAGGAACACTCGTGATGCTGTATGCAGATAACATAGGTGTTTGATTGAAGGCCCAGGAGTGTAAGACGTAGAGGAAACACTACAATAAATGAGCTTTCTTAAAGAAAAATTCCTGCTAAGGCAGAGAAATCTGGGGTAGATTATCTGAAGAATCTGAAGATTCATGACAAAGTTTCTATTTCAGCTACATGAGACCTCAGAGAACAATAGAAAATAAAGTTAGAAAAGCCAGGACTGTGCTAAATTAATAGCATAAAGTGTTTTTATCAATATAAAAATCACAGTACCTATGAGCATACTTCACTGGAGAATATTTATTTGTGAGAAGAATGATGCAGATTAATGGAATTGTGCAATCAATGAATGTTAATGTTTCATCTGCATGAACACATGGCCAGAAAACATTGGAGAACAGATGTGATTAACAAGTCGGCAACGTCTGCTAATGGTAGCAAATAGAATCATGATGCAAAATCTTCTTTATTTTCCCTGAAGGAATTTCTCCCCAGATGGTTTGGATATGATTTAAAATAGAACTTAAAAATTAAACTTGTGCTGGCAAAAAATTGTCTCATGTTTTTCAGTTTATTTGGATAACATCAACCATTACCAATCCTTTATTAAGAACAGTGTTCAGACATGCTATTGGTTAAGTTCTATTTTCTCACTGGCCACAAAAAGCTAAGAAAATTAAATATTTAATTACAGAATACTCTGTCAAAATAAATGAATAATTACTAATGATGGTCATGAGCACAATTAGCTTGCCTGATATTATTTTTTTAATTTCTATATATCACTAAGTGAAAGAGTTCAGCTTAAAAAAAAACTGCAAACCACCTAATTCTTATAACATCCATGAAAAGACAAAATTATGAAAATTGTAAATAGATTAAGAATTAATGCAGGACAAAGTGGATTAAATAACCCAAATTCAGAGTTTTGTGACAATAAAATTATTTGACATGTTACAAAATGTTGTTACATGCTGTTTATCCCTTTTCAAAATGCCTAGGATTCTGTCACACAATAGGAAACCAAACATTAATATGTGTAAAAAAGTAATCTCTGCAGACGAAGTTCAAAAAGGAAATGAAAAATGTGACACACAATTAATTAAAAATATACTACAAAGGTGTGAAAGCAGATGTGAGATAAAATGAAGGTATAAGTAATAGCTAGAACATCTGGACTGTGTCAGATTAAAAGCAAAATAAAATTCATATAAGCACTACAGTCTGGATTGATAAATCCAGACTGTATATATAATTTTATTTATATAAATTTATTTATTTATATAATTTTATTTATAATCTTACAAGATTATAAGTAAACAATTCTAGACCCACTATGCACATGTACTTGAATTTACCAACTTAGCAAGTGAGTAGGAAATATTGGAGGTCATATTTCTCACAACTGGAGTGAGAGGTTACACATAGGCAAGTGCAGGAGGCAACAGTTATTTGTGTTAGCAAGTGCATGGCACCTTGATTACCACCAGAGTAATCAGTATAAACTCAAGCTTAATTTAAGATATATACAGATGAATGCATGAAGGAATATTTACTAATATATTGGCTCATGTGCATACAAAGTCAGTACACAATTATTATGTCTTTGCTCTGTCAGGTGAAAGGAGCTAAGTGGAATATTTTCCAACAGCAATAAAGACCTTCCTGCCAGTTCTAATACTTTGAGAAATGGCTAAATGTTGCTTTGGATCAGAAATACACAAAATGAGCTTGGGCATCTTGGAATATCAACATTAGATTCAGAGAGAAAGAAAGAAAAGAAGGAAGGAAAAGAAAGAAATATGTAGGGAGAGAGAGATACTCAAACACATACATGCACAGACACACATACACACAACAATCTCAGAATATAAAAAGGCTGGGGAGACTCGATGAATGAGATTTTTAATGGGAAATCTTTTTTAAAATGAGTATTTAAGAGATTTTGGTCATATAAATAAATATGGTGGAGAAGAATGACTAATCTATAGAACAAAAGAATTTTAAATAGTCTATTTTGGGGCATAGTACATAACTCTTCCCTTTAAGGATAAACTAAATATAAAGTTTTAAACCTTCTAAAAGTTTAACATATGGAGGAAAAGTGAATATTATAGTAAACAAAAATCTTAGGCACTATCTTAGTTACTTTTTCATTCCTGAGACAAAATACTCAACATCCACAATTTTAGAGAGGGAAGATTTATTTCAGCTCACAAACTGCAGAAGGTTTCAGTCCATACATGGGCTGAAATACATAGACAATGGCAGGAAAGGGCTGGCAGAACACAACAGCATCACAAGGGAAATAGGGGCCTCCAGAAGAAGCTGAGATAAGAGTTTATAACCTTCAGTTCTTCTAAGCCAAATGCCTGTAATCTAATCCACCACACATCTGTAATCAACCCCTACTGACCAGGGCGCACCTCTTAAAAGCACATGGAATCCATAGCTATTCTACAAAATCTGAATGCATGAGATTTTTGGGGAACATTCCAAATCTAAACCACAGAGACACATGCTCTCAATGGGTGTAATTAAATCTAAGGTCATTCACTTCTGCTGATATCATCTAGCTCAGGCAGAATATGATGAGAGGAGCATTTTATTCACTTGTGCTATCTTTTTCCTGAAAGCTTAGACTCCTAAGTCTAAACACTGGGAAAACATCAGACAAATGTCAACTTAAATATATACTACGATTCTGATTAGTGATTCTAAAAATGTTAGAGTCATCAAAAAGAAGTCTGAAAAATTCTGACAAACCAGAAAATTCAAAGTAAACATGACCACTGAATATAATGTAGTATCCAAGATGAGATTTAAACAAACAAACAAACAAACAAAAAGACAGAGAGAGGGAATTACACAGAATCTTAGTAGGTCTGAATAAAGTATAGATATTAGTTCAAAAATTGTGGCAAATAAACCAAATCGCCTCAGAACTTTTTACAGAAATTCTGTAAATCTGCTCTAAAACCAAAAAATATATCTAAAACTATTATCACTATCTTACCACACTTCATGCACAAAAGAACCCCAAATGTTTTATAGACGCAAATGTAGAAGCTAAAAATAATAATATTTTTTAAAAACTTGACAAATTTCATTCCTAACTTTTCAAAAAGTAGAATTCCTACATACAACAAGAAAAATGCTAACCATGAAGGGCAAGCACTCATAAAACATACTATAAACTTGTTCCCCAAAAATATTAAGAGAACAATAAAAAAGAAAAAAATGTGTACAAGACATACAAAGAAATCTCGCAGGTTGATAAGAAAGACAAACAAATAATTAGGAAAATCGGCAGAAGGCCCATTATTTACTACTATAGTAAATATGCATGCGAAAGTGTATTCATTACTGGGGATTGCAAATTAGGAACAAAAAGAAAATACCTCTAAAAACGTTTAACATGGTTAAAATAAAGAGAATAAACAATTTCAAGTTTTGAAGACAAAGAGAAAGAATTTGGAACTCTCACACATGATCATTGGAAGTAGAAATTGTACAAGCTTTTTCTGAAACGATTTGGTAGTAACTATCAAAGCTGATTGTGTTCATGTTTTATGACAAAAAACTCATATATACACATATATGTGCACACATACACATACATATGACATATATACACATATGCACATATAGATGTGCATATTTACATATATGCACACATACACATGCATGCACATGTACATATGCACATATATAATGTATAAATTTTAACATGGAAAGGCTGTGCATAGATATTTCTAATAAAATTATTCCTAAGAACAATAATGGATATATGAATTCTGGGGTATACATAGGATTCAATATTATATATAAATGAAAATAAAAATGTTGCTGTATATGGCAGACTAGATCAAGCTCACAAGCAGTATTAAAAAGAATTTGGAAAAAAATTCAATTGTACTTGATTGTAATAGAGAAAACCTGACTATAATTGAGGAAAGTGTTAGGTCAAAGAAGAACCCTGGGGGAAAAAAATGTGGCCAGCAGCAAGAGAATTCGAAGTTAAAGTTTACTGCATGTGTGATTTTACATCTGGGTATCAGTTCTGCACATAAAGCCCCATTACCTTATGCCTGGGTAGCAAGTCCAAGCAAAAGACACTCTGAGCCCACTTACGGGTAAGAAGTGTATGTGTAAGCTCCCACATGACCCTACTCCTGCCTATCAGTTGCAAGAACAAAGCACAAGATATTAGAAAGCCCAAGGTGTAAGCACAAGGCATAAAGCATACGGCACAAGGCAGAGTGGCTAAAGAGCACAAGGCCTAAGGGTAGAGGTTTTGATTAAGAGATGAGCAGTGCTTTGGCTTAGCGCAGGTAGACTACTCAGCATGAAGGTCTGGTTTACAGGCCAGGCATTGGGCAGAAAGGACAAAGCCGAGTTTCTTGCTTCACTGGGCAAGCAGATAGATGGGCTGTAAGTTAAGAGAGCTCTATATAAGGAAACAGAGCCTGGGAACCAAAGCACAGCAGCCTCGCAGAAAGAACCGTCCAGCGGAGACTTCTCTAGCTTTTTTATTTGTTTGTTATAGTCTTTACTTATTTAAAAGTCAAATATACACTTTAAGTTTTGAATCATTAAATGATAAAATATTATCAAAATGCTTGAATGAGATATGATGAGAGGAGTAGGAAAGGTGGTAAGGCTTTTCAACTCTGATTCAATTTATGATTTTTAGTTCTGCCAGTTAGAAATGTATATGTGTATACATCCATATATTAATAAAATGGTCAAATCATTTATTATAAAATACATGAATACAACTTGAGGCCATTTTTCTTTGTGAAGTGAATCACAATGAAAATATTATGTATCTCCATGGTATTTCCAATGTGAGAAAAGAAGAAGGCAAATAGGTAATAGAAATGTTGGGAGTCAGGGTGGACAACAGAGGGATGGGAGGCTGAGAAAGAGGACGGTGGGTTGGTTAGGGTTCTAGGAGAGACAGAATTGACAGAAATTATTTTAAAAGGAGATGTATTTGGAGGGCTTACAAGTCGGAGCAGATAGAGAGACAAAAATGGTGGCCTGCTGTGGGGTCCGGGAACTGCTCAGATGTGAGGTAAACAGCCACCTGGGACTGCAGGGGAGGGTGTGAGAGTCAGCTGTGGCTTGTCCTTGTTCAAAGGGCAATGACGGAGACAGGAAAGAATCTCTGATGGGCATTGGTAACATGCACACAGAAGCAAGTTGGTATCCATACACATTGGCCAAGACCAGATTTTTCCCAGGAAAAGTAGCAATCTTTCTTCTTTCTTCCTTTATATTTAGTATAAGTTGCCAGCTGCTGCTCCCACGTCTAGGGTGGGTGTTCTGTCCTCATTTGCTGGCCCACAGGTCGCTCATACACACCTATAAACTCTACCTAATTCCTTGAAGTTACATAATCCCTTGAGCAATCACAGATGGGAAAAGGAACACTAAAGTCGCAGTGAGGATGTGCGCAAAATTCTCAGATTTAGTGTAATCACTGTGTCCTGCACATACATTCTCTTAAAAATAGATAAAAAATTAAAATTAAAAAATAGTTTCTATTTCGTCTCAAGTAGTAAGTGAAACTAAAGAAAAACTAATATGCTATTTGTAAGGATTTCAAGCATATTACACAAAATAAGGAAAAATTTAAAATAAGATTTCTTAGGGATGCAATGTTATATTACACAGTTTACCAGTTTTTGCAAAAATTGGTCATTTGCTTAACAAGTAAATACTTATGCATAAGCAAGGATATTTATGGAAATATAAGACATTTAATTTGTTGTTGTAAATGACATTTGATCTCCAAAACTGGAGTGAACGTGTTTGTCAGTCTGCATATTTAATATTTCCTTTTATTTCTTTGTGCCAATCTCTGGCTCAACTGTAAATATTACAGTAAGGAATCATAAACTAACTGAAATGTTACTGTTTCATATATACTCATGAATGAAGTAATCATACTCACTTATATGCAAATTTAAAGCAATAGAATTGCAACAAATTTAAAAAGAAAATTAATTTTCTTCCCACATTGTCAGGTTTTCTTCCATCTGTGCAAAAAATGAATTGGTAAAATGAATTTAGAGTCAGCCAAAAAGCATGCCCACATAGAACATCCTACTTATGCAAATACAGCATCTGCTGTGGTATGAGCAGGCCAGTGTGGCTGCCAACTAGACTTGTCCAGCCACAGTACTCCAGGACGGAATAAATCAAAACTTCCTTCTATTAGAAATATTTTTTAAATCTTAATATACCTGTGCAATATGATTATGTACAACCTGCTTAGAAAAGTGTTTTAATTACCCAGCCCATCTGAGTGCCAAATCATATTTTGGCCTACCAATATCCAATTTCCAACAACACAAAACAGACCAAAACAAAAAAACAGACCTTAAAAATGCCAAAACTTCTTTATATTTCTATTACTTGATTTTTTAAATATTTTCTAAAAAATGTTTTAGCATATTAAACATACTGGCATTTTTATCTGCTGTCCATAATAAAAACTGTTCCTTACTACCAGTAAATTAAATCGCCAGTAGTAAAATATAACATTTTTATTTTAATAATTATAAACTGATTTGTTTTAGTTATGAAAGCATCTTGTTTTAACTTTTATTCACAATGTCATAGATTTTTTAGGATGTAAGTAATATGATGCTTCATTATTTCAAAATGCATTTTATATACACATTATCACAATGAATTTCACAAGTACTCAACATTCTAGGCAAGAAACAAAGCAGTGACAGAATTCTGAGGCCCATGCATGAAATGTATAATAAATGGAAAAAGCCCTTTGAATTTTCATATGAGATTGGGTTGGTATACAGACAGGGAAGAAAGTAGGGGTAATAGTGGGTGGCTGCTAACAACAAAGCCATGAACGTGACTGTACAACAGGCAGCCGTAAATAATGAATTGACTGAACGGTGGTGTAAAGACTTTTGACTTGACTAAATTGAGCCACACAAAAGCATATATATATTTTTTGAAGGTAGGAACAGAAGTCAGTGCTAGCTGTCGGTTAATTACTTAAATAGAATCAAAGGGAGGGTTAAACCATGAGTATATTTTGCTTAAAAGATTTGAGTTGTTTGACGTTGGATGGAACTCAGCTACGTGGAAGTGGATGTTCGGAACTCATCTGAGCATTGGTCTCCTTCGTCTACAGCATGTGTCTTCCTTACCAAGTGCCTGTCTCCTGGACAATCAGCTGAAGAGCCAAGGTCCTCGATGACATCCCCTTACTCCAACTTTCTGAAGTGGAACTGTTATTTCACACTATGGGACTTGCTCAGGTCTGAGCTCTCCAGGTACTCTGCCTGCTGATATCTGAGCTACCTAGCAGCTGCATTATCTGGCTTTGGGAAGACTTACCCCATGCAAAAGAATATTTTGCTTTTACAGTAAGATTATTAAATTTTTACTGTCTTTCATAATTCTTGCTTAATCATCTAAAATAAACAACATTGTAGTTTCATCTAAGATTTACCTTGCTAATGGTGGAATTTTACCAGAAATTTTGGTATAACCTATAAAGTGAATGATTTTATTGGGACAGTTTTAGACAATGGTACTGCTTCATCATTTGTCAATCCTACAAAATATGATTATCGTCTACGTGTGGACCTTTAGTAGAGTAGTTATTATGGTAGAAAAGAAATACAACATTAATAAAATAATTTCAGAATATCTCAACTTCACTGAATCAACTCTCATACATATCTGCACAAATGTGTAAATTCTGAAAGTAATATACTGATTTACATTAGCCTCATGTGAGTGTCTTGTTTGAAGGAGCTGAAGTTAGTGGTGACAGACTGACAGGTTATTTCTACAAGCAACAAAGCAAGCGAGAAGGAAGATATTTAATTCTAGTAAAGTCCTTGCTAATGAAACTAACAGGTTATTTTCAATCATAATTAAATTTAAACCATAACAACTTAAATTTATAAATAATTGCTAAAAAGAGAAGAAGGTATTGCAGAGTTGAAGTTCTAAAATTGCACAGGAGTTGTCAACATTGAGAGAAGTTGCTGGGAGAAAGGGGATGATGTATTCTGGTGACAGTTGTTGGAATCTGATTATGGCAAGTCTGAAGTACTGAGACAGGAATCAGATTCTAGATTTTTAAATAGATTTATATTGAAAATGTCAAGTGATATCTGGATGCATAAAACTGAATATTACAGCATCTTCTTTCAGTATGTTTTTACTCTGTATTTTTGAGAGATTTATTAGGCAGAAAATTTGAAGCGCACACTCAAAGACTTAAGTGAGACCCCTCAAGAGAGGGACAGAGATTCACAAGAAATATGAGCAAGAAAAGGGGAAGTAGTGGGAAGGAGGAGAGAAGAAAGCATGATCAGAATGTGACATGTGTATGCACCAATATTTCTAACCGGAAGTAATTATCATGTATTGCAAACACTAATAAAAAGAATACTTTGGGAAAAAAATTAAAGTACACTCCAAATGGGTATGAACCTTTATTACATGGAAAGTATGTGCTTTAATTTATTCTTGTTCTAAAGATCGACTCTCTTAGCTTCCATCTTATCAATTAATTTTACTTATGATAAAATGTGGTATTTAATATTTTAAACTGAAATACTTGTAATGCATGCTTAAATGTTTTGTTGATTCTAATGACATCCTTCTAATTGCATATTTAACACTCAGTAAATTAATAATGATGCAATAAGTTATTTGAAGAACAATATGTATACTAAACAATGCCCTGACAGTAGTGCCTTAAAAAGAATAGCCAAGGGATGAGAGGAATAGCTCAGCAGTTAGAGAGCTTGCCTGGCAAGTGCAAGGCCCTGAGTTCTATTCCTTAGCATCACATAGCTGGATCTGGTGGTGCAGACCTTTAATCCTATCACTTGGAGGCTAAGGCAGGAGGATTGCTGTGAATTTGAAGGCAGCCTGGGTTACATAGTGAGTACAGGACCAGGCTGGACAACAGAACAAGACTCTGCCTCAAAGAAATTAATCAATATTTTATTAAAGTAAACTGATTTATTTTTTCTACTGGAAACCTCTTCCTCATGTTTATAATCTACTTCTCATACTCTACACTCTCTTCCAAAGTACACTTGCAATTCAGTTCCTTAGATTTTCAATAACCCAATATGCAGTCACCCTTTCTGCCCTGTTTTTTCTTTCAGGATAATTGTCATTTCCATAATTATACAGCTTGTTATATTGGTAAATTCTACATGGATAAGTTTACCCATATATTTCACAGAAATGCACATACTTACAGTGTATTTCACTAGGAATACATAGATCTATACATATTTCCCATGAGGGCAGAAACTATATACATATGGTTTACAAATTAATATAAAATTGACTTGAGATTTAATATATTTATGAGTGAATAAAGGAATACTTGTTGACAAGTCATTAAAATACAACTACTACACCTTAGGAAGTGATTTATTCCTTACCCGCATGTTCTGATATTTAATTATCTTCTATTAAAAACTATTAAGCATGAAGGTATATATAAAGAATGAGATTTTTTAATGCCAACAATTGAACCTATAGCCTTGGGCATGGTAGGCAAATGTTCTACCATAAAGCTGTGTTTTCAGCTTCTTCGTATTTTTGATTCAATTTTATTTTTGACAGCTGGACTACACAGGAAGACCCAGTATCAAACAAACTAACCAAAAAAAGAAAGAAAGAAAGAAAGAAAGAAAGAAAGAAAGAAAGAAAATGTTTTGTTTTGAAAAGTACTTGAGATTCTTAAAACCTAAAAATGGCACTTGTAAGCATTTTTCATCTAATGACCTCACTTCCAATTCTTTTATAACGTACTTCAATAATTAAGTTTGAGTTGGCATAGCCATGCCGTACATCACTTTATATTGTAGCTATCATCCGAAAAGCAAAAGTATTATTTGTAACTATTTTGATTGCATAACTAATTTAAATAATTTGAAATGTGGTTTGTTTATGAAGTCACTGGAAAGACCAAATATTACTAAAAGCCAGATGGTGGCACATCATGCATGTCTAACAGGCACAAAATTATTTCCTAGTGGGAAACATTTTAAATAGTTCTTATTCCCTCTATAATTATCAATTCAAATAATCTCACATTATCCTTATTTTACATATGACAAATATATACCTATTGCCATTTGAAACTATTGGGAGAACATTGATTTCTATGGCAAATAGACTTTCTTTCTTTATTAAACAGATCATTACTGTCTAAGTGGAAAAAGCAAACATATTTCAGTCATATTTCTTGAAAAGCAATAAAAACAAGGTATATTTTTTCAAAATGTAGAGTTACATTTCTCACATTACTTTGGCTCTTTATTATTTTACCTTCCTTATAGCATCCTTCAAAATTTCATCATCGGTAACTCAGGAGAATTGCATTTAGATTCATTTTACTGTGCATTTCTTTCAAGGCATAGTGATTGTTACACGTGATATGAGCAAAAAGAAATCACATGTTCTAGTTATAGTGCAATTCTAAGATTGGCTTACTCTAAAAAGTGCTAATCTGTTTAAATCATGAAAATATATTTTAACAAAACATATCACATTGAGTTCACACTGTCTTTGAATATTATTTTCCTGGTCGAATTACTCAAGGTTAGCCAGAAAACTAGAATGGGAAAAAATGCATCTGTAGTTGTGAAGGAATTTATACAGAGGTTTACATGATCAGCAGCTGAGTAATACTACAATGGCTGCCTGTAGGCTCCAGAGCCACTAGAGGAAGCATTGATTTACCTCGAGGCAGAGGTTCAAGGCCTGGAAGCTTCTCAAGTTACTCATGTAACTTTTTCATTCGAGGGCTAAAGAATGAAAGGCTGGGTTCTGGTATCCTTTGGAGGTCGCAATAGCAAAGAACCACATCCTTTCTCTGGTCCCCCACCCCATTTGGGCACTAAGCCTATTGGATGGTAGGGACCCCAGTGAAGGAATTTCATCCCCACTCAGTTCACATGGCTCTAAACAGATCCTCTCTGAATCACCCTTAGAGAAAAACCCAGAGGTGCACTTCAAAATACTTCTAGTTGTTTCTCAATTCTCTCAACATGACTAACAAGATTCATCATCCCAGGGTATATGTAGTTATAATTTTAAAAACACAACTTCTTCAAAAATGACTGAAGAGAAACATAAAATAAAAAATAGTATGCAACAATAAAAAAGGGTTTAACACTGATTCACATTTCATTTTGAATTAACCTCAAAATAACTATTCAAAATGAGAAGAAAGCCTTAGCATAAAGAGTATTTACATCATGAATTCATTTGTATAAAATCCTAGTAAATATAAACTAATGAATGGTGGTAGGAAATGTACCAATTGTTGGCTGGAGAAAGGAATATTGAGTGTAAAAAGTTTAATGAATATTTTTTGAATGCTGAGCATGTTCACTATCTTAATTGAGGTGCTGGTTTCATGGATATATCCAAATGTCAAAATTGTCAAATTAAACATTCATTATATGTAAATAACAACTCGGTAATCTACCAAAATAGCAATTATACTCTTACTAATTAGCCAACAAGTATTGGTTGAAACTCTACCTTACATCTGACTTAGTTACTTCTTTGTTGCTGTGACTGAATACTCAACATCCACAAATTAGTTCACAGTTTCAGAAGATCTCAGTCCACTCAGGGATGGCCAGCAGCTATAAAAGCCCATGGCAGAGGCAGAGGCGGAGACAGCTTTTCAACATATTGCTAACAGGCAACCAAGTCAAGGCAAGTACAGTCTGTTTCCAGAGGAGGGTAGCAGCATATACACATAGATAGATAGATAGATAGATAGATAGATAGATAGATAGATAGATAGATAGATAGATATCCAGGTCCCATTTCAGTGAGGATCAGCCTCTCCTGGATCCATATGTGGAAGGTGTGATAAGCCTCCACCACAAGCCTGTAATCCAGTCTACACACCTACAATAATCCATCTCTCTAGATCAGCCCCTAATCTCCCACAAGCCCATTTTTTCACAACATCCAAATACATGAAACTTTTGGGTGACATTCCATATCCAAACTACAAAAGTGTCTCTCTAAACACTGAATATTCAAATGAGGAAAAACATTGAGGATAAAGAATTTATTAGAAAGTTTCACATGTCAAGTTAAAAAAAAAAAAGATTTGTGCTCTGTAGAAAGTTTCATATATCAAGTAGAACTCCAGGACATTAAACATGTTATTTATATAATGCAGACAAATATTTATAATTAATCAGAACTGGAGCTGAAGTTCAAGATCATATGTATCTGAAAATAATGATTCAGCTGTGCTCATTCATATCTTCACTACAAGATAAATTTTTGAAACTTTACTTATGATTTAATTTTTCATATTAGTGTTTGATAATTTTTGAAAATACATGTCGGTTTAATACCTGTATACAATTTTTATTTTATATCAAATTAAATTAAATTTTATGTATTTTATTAAAACAAATTGACTGAAAAAAACTGCAACGCTAACATTTGGTTCTTGGAAATAAACCTTAAACTATCCATAGGATGATTAATTCACCTTCCAAGAGCTGATGAAATATAGTAGAACTAGGAAGTTAATAAACACAACTTTTAATTTTTATCAGTATAAATGCATATGGGCTAATTCTCTTGAACTAGTAAAATAGTTACATTACTTGACTAAAATGATACTGTAGCAATCTTAAAAGAACAAGACATTAATATTTTTCTGGACTCTTTAAAGATTTAAATTTTGACAGAGATTATTACACTGGATTTTAAAATTGAGACAGTGTGTGGTTTTGTGTCTCTCTCTTTTTTTTTCAAATATCACCTGTTGATGTTTTCCAAAACATTTTCCTAGATTTATGACTCGATTTGAAGATTTTAAATCTCTAGCTGAGATTTTTTTTTAAATAAAGTGAACACTAAGAAGAACAGTAACTTCCTAAGAGAACCTGACCTGCTGTCCGCGTGGTCTTCCACAGACACGTAGGAGTCAAGGGCGCTACACTGTATGTGAAAGATAAACTATCAGCTTTCTCAACACAGATGATTGAAATTGAATTTTTTTCCAACAGTGTGAGTAAAGCTTTCCCCAGGGCCAAAATATTTCTGAGTGACTTTCACCTTTCTTGTTGAACACATAACTGACACTTGTGACAAGCTACTGTTTCTTACAGCCAGAAACATGAATCTTCTATGTTATTGTTCCATATTTATATGATTAATGGTCAGACATCAGGAGCCAGAAAACAATTTAACAGTCCAGATGTCATAAAGGCATACATTAGAAAGCACTTTTACTTCCTTGCAGAAAAATGACAAGTGTCTCTTGTCAAGAGATTGACAGCTACAAAAATGAAAGGTTTATCCACATCTAATCTAAAATATGTATATTTGAAAAACTGGTGTTTGCTGAACAGTACTTTATTATGTGTTCCTGCATGAAGTTTTTATCCAGGTTTTTTTTATCATAGAGTCATGTGATTATTCCATTGTTACAGTAAAATTTAACAAAAAATGCCAACCAACAATATGGGAGCAATGGGGGAAATTTATGAATCTGCATTCTGGGTATGCAGCATTGTCTGTAGTATGGATTAAAAAGTAAATGCTTATAAATTATTTTTCTATTATGATGGGAAAATGATGTTTCCTTTAAGGAGTTTACCTCAACCTATTCTAATGAAAATTCCATTTAGTATAAGGATATTCTTTTTTTCCCATTTTATTGATATATATAAGTGCAAAATTTAAGGTTTACAATGAAGTTTTATTTTTAAGCTTGCCATATTCAGAGTAAAGAGTCCTATTTAGAAGTGGCCAGTTAAGCATAGTGATTTATACATTGATAATTTAAGGTATAAAATGTATTCATTGATTGATTAACTGGCTCAATACATTTTTAAAAGATTTCATCAATTAGATTTGAGAAGTTCTTACACATAAATCATTTCAGAGTAACATAGAAACTTATTGAAAAACTAAACCTGGAATCCCTTCCTTCAACTGTACTTTTGGGAGTAATTCAATAAGCTCCTTGTCGCAATATTGGCTCTTCTTCTCAGTTTATAATACTCCAATCTCTAAAATGTAGCTATATTGTCAATTCTGGTTTAGGAAATTAATCATAGAAATAGCCTACAAGAGTGTAATATTTGAACTGAAAGCCCGCTTCGAGAGCAGAATGTTTTTCCAATCTATAATAGTTTGTGAAAACTTGAGGACACCAACTACAGTACATCAACTCCAACAGATGTGGAAAGCCATAGGGAACTGAAAGGAGATTTTTCTCATGTTATAGGAGAAAAAAAGGAAAAGAGATAGCGTCTTAAGCAGAAGAGCAAAAGTACTGGGCTATGTGTTTATTTCTTGACTTTTCAGAAATATCTTCTATCCTTTGATTGTTGAATTTAAGTAATCATAAAAATACCTTATGTCTCTTTTACTTCAAATAATTAAAATGAGTACCATTTTCAACTCAAAAGCAATAAAATAATTTATGTATGTAAATTACAAAAAGTCAAATTTATTAAACTAATTGAAACACTGTCTACATTTACTACCTAATCATGAGCATATTATGTTCAGTACTTAATATGTGACTATGAATAAAAGCATCAGGCTTATTTTTAAAATCTATAACACTGGGCATTTTTTTTCAATAAATGTCAAAATACTGTTTTCCTGTAAAGTGTGTAATACAATTCAAGACGTCTGTTTTATCTATGGTATATGAGCCTGCAGTAGAAACACTGAAGTCAACAACAATTTAACTATCATATTTTTTATTTTAGTATTTTTCCAAATTATGTGGATTTTTAGATACTCTAATAAAAATATTGCCTCATAAAATAACAACTGGACTTACTACAATTGTGACAGTCTCTTCTGGTTAGTACTTGTTAATTACATTTTATAGAATAAATATCTTCTATAATGTATCTCTACATTATGAAAAGAATTTCAAAAAATTTCTACTTGAAGAACTTTAATAATAATTGCTGTTTGATTTTTGTTGTTTGTTTTTGAGAAAAACAGAGTCTCACTCTGTAGTCCAGGTTGGTCCCTAGTGTAGGTCAGATGGTCTTAAACGCACCTTAATCCTCCTGCCTCAGCTTCCCGCGTGCTGGAATTACAGGTGTTCACATCACTCCAAGGTAATTTTTATGTGGAGTTTTGGGATCAAATATAGTCTTGCACATACTAAGCAAGTGTTTTAATGACTGAGCAAGGAATATTAGCTTAAAAAAGTAAATCTTCAATGTTGGTGACCCCTAATATCAATTAAGACATACATTTTTCTTTCCAGATTATTCTGGTGACACAAAAATGTGTGTGATACTTTCTTACATGTGTTTGCTTAAATTTAAATGTATTTGACTCATAGAAACAATACCACAAGCTCCTTGAAAAAATAGGTGTCTAAGGAAAACTTTTTCAAAGGGGGCAATAATGAAAGCCTTCATTCTAGAAGAGATGATCTTTTACCTTGTAGAATGCCTTAAATGCCTTTTGTCCTGTTTGCAGCCAAATATGTCAGCTATTTCTGTTAAGTATTAGAAATAAAACTGAAATTATTTGATTGAAATATTTAAAAATAGAATTATCAATCGTGATTGTAGATTATTTGCATCACACACACACACACACACTTCTATCAGTCAAGGATTAGTTTTCCACAATTCCAAAACTATTCTCAATCATGAAGTAGAAATCTTGTTTCTGAGTAAATAAATAAATATCAGAAAATAAGGATCAAAATCATTAGGCTCTGTAGATGGGTCTTTCAGTGTTTGCTTTCAGTTTGCTCTGTGGAAAGTGATTTATTATTTCACAATAAATTTGAATTCTGTGTAGGACTCATTTCAAGGATGATGAATTACCTGGAAAGTATTTAAGTAGCCAATTAACTTTCAGTATATTTTTCAATTAAAATTATACTTTTCATTCATCATGAAAGGTTATGATTAATTGAAATTAGTGACATGAGACAGAATGAAAAATATTAAGTCATCTTATTGCTACATGTAGATAATTCTGAGATAATCTTTCTGGCTCTTACGCAGCCTGGTATCCACTCTATCTTCCTCATACTTCAACTGTAGCTGTTAGTGTATATTCTAACCTGTCTCTACCAAAGGATATATCTTAGAACTTTGACTCCAAAATAATATTATTAGTATGTAAGACCTTCGGGAGTGATGAAATCATAAGAAGACCACTCCAATAAATGTAATTAGTGTCCTTTTAAGGAAGTTTCAGGGTGCCCCAAATTACGTTTTCCTGTCTCTTGAAGTCTCCATGAGAAATAAGTGTATCCACTGGTACTGGGATCCTGAAATTCCTAAACTCTAGAACTCTGAAAAGGAAATGGATTTTGCTCATACGTTACCCAGGAAATGCTGCTGTGTCATTAGGAGTGGCCTAAAGTATCTCTTCTCTATCATGCCCAACATGACTAGCAAAGGCTATTCTTATTTAGTCAATCTGTAGAACAGCTGAAACAAGTATATGGATGAAGAAGTCATGTAGAGGCTGGGTCCAGGAGCACGGACATGCAATCCCAGCACTCTGAGAGGCCAAGGCAGGAGAATTACAAATCCAAGACCAACCTGAGAAACTTAATGACTTTAAAAATACCCTGCTTCAAAATCAAAATTAATAAAAATGGGCTGAGAACATAACTAATGTGAAGACCTTAAACTTGATTCTTAGTACCATAAAAAAACTAGACATGAATGACTCTGTTGATTCTACAGCCCATTTTCTTGAATGTAGGAGTTGTAATTTTTTAGCTTCTTTGTTTTTTTGGCTTCTGTCTGAGTTCAGTCAATAATAGCCACTCCCGGAAGATTGGGCCATGAAGGAAAGAAAGAAGCCAGAGTACTTTTGACATTCATTATCTTTTAGGAGTAAAAACTTGTTACTTGAAATTGAAAGTTAAAGACAATTATGTATGTGATGTGTTGCAGAATTCCATCTGCAGACAGTTGGCTCCAAGTCTCTACCCCTGCTTTACCTTTTACCATAGTAATAACAACAGTTCCCACTGTCGCCATGAGGTTGACTCTTCATGCTTCTCATCATTCCTGTGACCCTGAGAGTTGGGTTAGGCAGAGGACCAATGTACAAGACCTGGTCATGGAGGGTGGTGGCAAGAACCAATTGAAAGTATTTAAGAGTTGACATTCAGAAGACATGAATACAGTTTGGAACACTGGAAGAAAAATACTTTCAATATCTATAACCAGTAAGTTTGAGTATCTTTGACATGAAATGAATACCTACAAAAGAAACAAATTTCAGAAACTCCAATGATAAAATGGTTAAAACTGTAAACAGGCAATTCCAAAAATGAAAAAACAAAATGTCAGGTAGGAAAATAAATGATACTCTGCTAAAACTTAATGAGTCATAAAAATAAAACAATAGTGACATTCTTTCAAACTGCTATATTGACAAGAAATAAATCACCATTTAATATTTCCTCCATGTCCCAGAAAGTTGCTCATATGGCACTTTTTAATGATTCTGCTCACAATCTAGAGTACATTTTTTCCATCTCATTTATTTATTTATTCAACTATTTATGGTACTACAGATAGAATCCAGGGACTTTCCAATGTGCTACATCCTCAATCATTTTTTGTTTTTGATTTTGAGACATGGCCCACTCAGTTGCTAAGTGGTTCAAGACGGGCTTGACTTTGCAATCCTCCTGCTTCAGCCACCCAAAGTAATGAAATTACTGGGTTGTCTGACAGAGTTCTGATTAAAATTTCTATTATGTCTAGTGCTCTAAGGTTCTGCAGAAGGAAGAGTCTATCTATGAATTCCTGCATCCATAACAAACATAGACATCATCATATATTAATTTCAGTGGAAACGGTCTATTTTCAGGGGTAAAAACCATTTGCATGATAAATAGACACGAAGCAGACATGATTCCCCTGTGACTTTTGTCATTGCTGCCACTGGCAATCCAGCTGATGTCAGGATCACACCCTCTAGGAACACCTGCCAACATGCTGTATTAAAATTGCTTGCTTTTCTTTAGGTCTGCCTGTGACTTCATTATTCCTAGAGGCTTAACAAAGCAGATCCAGGTGAGTTTATGGGAGCTCCTATTTCTAGAGATACTGATTAAAGCTGTAACTTTCTGCTAAGCCTTCTGATCTTAGCCTATTCATTGTGGCTCTGTGTAACACAGATTCAAATCCACGTTAAAAAGACACCACCAGCCACAAACAAAAAGGGCTTCAAGCCATTGAGTCTGACATGATGGGAGTTGGCTCAGGAAGACTGTACGCACATGTGACAGCATTCCTCTTACAGACACATGGAAATCATGCCATTGTTTACATATGTATACACAATAAAAAGGTTTAAAGAACAAATGGGTTATTGATCATAAGGCTGTGGCCAGGAAGATGTATCAGAAGAACAAAATTCTCAGTTATCTACTTACTCAAACTGAAGTTGCAAATGAACCTGGGGCCTTACAGGTACCCCCTCAACACACTCAGCTCTCTCTTATGGAAAACTAGCAGACAACAGAAAGATTGCACACAGGACTTAGTAACTTTGAAACAGAAAAATAAGTCACCTGTTAAAAAGTAAAGTTTCATCTATCTTTGGTCTAGAAATCACAGAGCTCTCACTCTTATATATATATATATATATATATATATATATATATATATATATGTGTGTGTGTGTGTGTGTGTGTGTGTGTGTGTGTGTGTGTGTGTAAGGAGACATTTACAAGATTATATTTAGAGCATGATGTGTGCTAACACACAATTGGAGCTAATTTTTGCCATACAGTGGTCAAGTAAGGAACAGTATTCAGTAAAGACACATGGTCAGATTTGAAGCAGAATGATAATGATCATGATCAAAACTTTAAAAAGTGTAAAACAGATTTTTGCACACATCATTTGGACAACATCAAACTGAAAATATTGGGATTTTAAATATGTTGCAAAAGAGATTTTATTACCTCAGTATATTTTGAGAAAAAATAATTACAACATTTTACATATTAATATGTTATAACTAGACATTTTGGAAGACCTGATCAAAGTAGCTAGCATCTCTAAGGTAAAATTTAGAGAATACTTCTTCATAATTTTCAACATTCCTAAAAGTATAATAGATTCAAGAACTGAAACACAGAACAGCTTTGTCCAAATTAACTGTAAAACACAGTATTTACCACCTGTGATGTTTTCTAACTTTCTTCCTTATGTAATAGATACAAAATGGTTAAACCTTGGCACAGAATAAAAGAGAATAATAACCCAGATAATTTAGATAATTTAGAGAATATTTTCTTTGTTTCTGGATGTAACTAAACAATAGGGCTTATTCAATAATTAACAAAAATCCACGTATGTTCTTTGGTCATTCTCTGATCACACACATTTAGGTCACAACAATCTAGTCAAATACATCCAATAGCTTCATATCTATCACTCATTCATTCAGTATTTAAAATAAAGACTGAAAATTGTGGGTTTATTCACTGTGAGAAGCAAACACTGAATTTTCTGTTGGTAAAATACGACTAATTTATATCCATGTCAAATCTCAAATATATCCAATACTAACAAGCAATTACATAAAACAAAGCACTAGTGCTGTTAATATCTGAAGATTTGAAGGCAAACCTATGAGAGCTCTGTATTAACTGACAATATAATAAACATTTCTAGTGTGACCTATGCAAGTTTGAGGGGCAAAAATAGAAACCAATAAAATTGCCTTCCTTTATATAATATTTCATAAATGTTAAGGTTTAAAATACATTTCACAAAAGGAGTATCCCTAAGCTCAGTTATTTATTGGCTATAATATCACAAAATAAAAACACAACAGAGACACATAATATTGCAGCAGATATCTGATACAATCTTCTGTTATTCTTGGCTTTATTAAAAAAAAAAAAAACAAATTTGTATCTCAGTACCAGGTGTCTGTGTATTGGGAATCAGAAAACCTCTGCTGTGTATCTAACCAAATATTAAACCCAGTGTCCTAATGAATGCATAATATTGAAACTGTGAGCTAGAAATTCTGCAATATCCTTTGTGAGATATTATTTCTGTGGTCTGCTGCTTGCTCTTTCTAAGTATGAGGCGATGTTCACTGGTTACGGTTAAAGGTCAGAGCACTGGTTCAGGCAGCTTTAGACAATAGTGAATAGAGCAGGGAACAGAGTTGGATGGGTAAGAAAAATGCAGGACATCTGTTGTCCGTAGTTAAAAGCACACACGTGGCTTTCAGGTGGACTGCTGGATAGATAGCCTTTGACCAACGCAAATTTTTAACTCTCTTTGAAGGTCTCTGATTTTTCTGCTAAATGTTGTTTGAATGCTGTTGCCCCCTTCCCCAAGTGGCCACTCACTCTGTTGTATCTTGACTGTAAGGTTGTAAACAGCTTCTGCTGCTGGTATCTCAACCATAGGAATGATTTTTCTTCTATAAAATGTGTACTTTACTCAGTGAGTAGTAAAAATTGTATCAAGTAACATTTAATGAAAGTACCAGTATCATAAACACATGCACATAAGCACACACACAGGGTTTGCCATAGGAATTTGGTTACATAATTGTTGACCATTTGCTTTGCTACCCACAAATTGTACAGGGTAGTCAGAATGGAATACCTATGAGAATGGAGAAATACTATAGAATTATGGCTTTCTGAGGGCTCTATCATTAAAAAGAGTGGGGTCTTTCTTTTAAAGACATGTACATGGTTAAATCAGGCTCACTTTAGATAACCTATATTTTATGTGCCCTGATAGTAATCTCTTAAGACTTCATTACACCTGAAAACTCCTTTCACATCAGCACCTATGTGTAAGAAAAAAAAAAAACTGAAATAAAACGTAGTTGTGATGTCTCAATACAAAAACCACAGCATTTACCTGTGAGAATAAGGATTAGTTCATTCTAGAGCCAAGTGTGTGTGGCGATGGCCCTGGAACACAGATTCAGGTCTCTTCACATGCCTCATCCCAGTCAGCTAGCACTTACAAGCAGCATTGTAATTTCAGAGCAGAAATCAAAGATTATAGCCCTTCTTAAAAACACAGGTGGAAGCTTCAGGTTAGTAGGTCACTCTGAGGCCTGGAAATCTCTGCTACAGGCTTCTAAATGTTCTCTGAGAACATTTTTAGACCTAGAGTTAGTGGGCATATAGATCTGCTTCTACATTTCAAAAGGGTTGCATAGTAGTCACGGGAAGGCACCAGACACATAGGGGAAATGACAAGGTGAGCATAAATCTAATCTAATTTGAATCTCTCCACTAATCTAATCAGTAATTCCATCTCCCAGGATCCTTTACGCAGGTGTGGCAGCTTTTCTGGAAATTACTTCTCACAAATGCAAAAACAATTGCTGCGTTCTGCTCTCCAACTTATAGAAAGAACACTTATAGCTCACTGTGTATGAGGAAACACACTAGACAAAAATTATCACTTTATCCAAGTTGATGTAACTCCAACACAAATGTAAACTTGTCTTACTTTTTTATGTGGGTTCCTTTAGTTCATATTTAACTCCTGTGAAATACTAGCAATCTGTATCCTTGCTTGATATTTCAGACAAAATTATAGATCATTATATGATATCTTAAATAATGAATGGATACAATTCTTAATTTGGCAAAACACTGTTGAATATGTCACATCACTTCATTATGTGTTATTGAGCACAAAGTAAATGCATAGTAATTTACCAAAAATGTAGATAGGGAAATTTAAAACCATTATCATTTTGCTTAAAGAGTTTAAAGTCCATGGAGAGATTTTTTAATTTAAAAAATTAATTAAAATGTCACCATAGAAGCAAGCAAAAATATCACTGGAAAACAAATAAAAAGCATCTATAAAGTATAAGGGATTTAAAAATACTTTTAATTGTGAATGACACCTCAGCTTCATCTTGCATACATATAGCAACTAAGAAATTATACAACAGTAAAATTTGTTTTCAGGAAGAAATAAAAATTATATAGTAGATTTTTTGAAAAACTCTAGTGGCATTATGATGTAGAAAAATGATTCCACCTATGTAGAAAAATTGAAGGGTGAATTTTGTCTCCAGGAAGAGTAATACCAGAGCATATTTAAAGGAAAGGTATTAGATATAAATTATTTCAAGGCAACAGAGACTATATAAGGCATTTTAAACCATGAGTAACACAAGTTCATTTTCAGAGAAATCAGTGTTGGCCTGGACAGGAGAAATGAATTCCAGAAAATCCTTCTTCCTCAGTACAGATGAGAATGAAGTGTATATACAGATTGCCCTCACTTTTATTAATTAGATATCAGGACATGCACCTGTAGCTACAGTGCAAAGGGCTAGCTCAGCAAGTATGGGACGTTCAAATCTGAGAATTTCAAGAAAAAAAAAACCTAGTGTTTGATAAGCTGCAGGCATAATAACTCCTAAGCCTTGAAAACATCCTGCTTGATAAAAATTGTTTGTGTACCTGAAGCCTGGCCACAGTAACAGCATAGGAGATATTTGACAACACCTTGTCAATTACCTTTGGAGAGACTCAAGACTAAGTTCAGCCACAGAAGTATTCTTCCTATGTGATAGACTCCCAAACAAAGCCATAGATAGCAAGGTTGGGGCGAGTTTCCCTATTGGCAACTCTCCATACAACATGTCACAACTCACTGTTTGGAAATTAAGTCCTTCCTGTAAAAATCTACAGGGAGATGGCAAATAAATTAGCTTCATGTATACCATACTCTGTCCTATTGCTTAGTTCTATTGCTTTTAATTTGGATTTTTTATTATAGTAACTTTTAAATATGAGTATAGCAGCTTTCCTGTTATGATTCCTTCTAATGTACCTACAAATTTGGTGATCTCTGACACTTAGACTATATGAAAAGTGTTACAGTGTATATGAGTTACTGATTGTCTCCGTACAAAAGACAGAAAAAAAAAACAACCAAGTCTGGGATCCCTATTACTCACTGTATCCATTTTTTCTTTTTATTCTTTTTTATTATATAGTGAGTATAAAAATATAAACCTCTAATCAATTTTAAAGTAATTATCAGATTTAAACTATCAGTTCCTACCAAATATGTTGTAATTTAGATTAGGATGAAATTTGTGTGTTATACGCACAAATTAAATGGTCACCTAAAAGGACACCATTCCATCACAATAAATTTAACTGCTACTCATGTGAATGTGTCTGTTAATGAAGAATGCCTCATGTAGTTTAGTAAATAAAAACAGAAAATCTACCAAATTGAAAAATAGTCTGAGATTGTATTCTAAAAAACAGTATTCATTCACATGCAGATTTATATACACAGTTAATATTATCTAAAATGAGGAAAAGTTATCAACCTCAAATGGACATATATACACAGAGATGCATTAGCTTTTTGTCAGAGGCAGATGTCACTGGTGTTTGATATCTAAAGAATCAGAGCACTCTCTTCTCTCTGTGTTCATATTTAATCCTAATTACAACATGGGCCATGTTATCATTAATCCTTAAGCCTCTTTAGATAAAAGCCTGGCTAAATGTCTTGGGTTTTGATATGTTTCTTACTGAGTATATATAAATTTAAAATTAAGCCTAAGACCACTGATGTCATAAAATGAAAAATAAATTAAGTGAAGTCAGAGAGATATAGAATAATGTAGTTGTATTTCTTCCCATATCTTCATACAGTTTATGATTTCAGAACATTTTTCAATATAATCTGTGCACATTTAATATTATACTCCATTTATGTACAAGTTATTTTAATTCTCTAAACCAAAGATGAAATATTACCCCCCCCCCCCAGTTTGAATAAATGTCAGTTGTTTCAATTTCTGTCTCTAATTCTCAAAACTATCCAAGTTCTAAGAATGACAATGAATATATTGTATCCTTTGGTATTATGAGTATAATATCAAACCTTGAAGTCGAATTTAGGCAGCTGTATCTTTGACACCTCTGCCAAAATAATATCTATCTATCTATCTATCTATCTATCTATGGGATTTTCCAATTAACATAAATTAACTCTAAAAATAATAATATAGCAATTTATTCTATTGCATATTAGATAAACACCAGGAATATCTAGCTTAACAAAATAGAAGTTTGTTTCTCTATCACACGAATTTGAAAGTAGATGTGCTTGATCTGTTACAGCAAGAAGAGAGGGCAGTGGACTCATGTTAAGACAGAATCCCAGAAGCAACCCTGAAGGACTCTTACAACCTCAATATGAGGTCTTCAAGGTTCCCTGTTGCCATTCAGCCTACTGGACCAAGAAGAGAGAAGGCCGAGAACTCATATTTGTGTCTTCTCTGCCTTCACATCTTTTTTTCATATATATATATATATATATATATATATATATATATATATATATATATATGACACATAATGTTTACAATGAAATTGAGTATTTTGTGCACATATATATCACTTCAACTTTACAATCCCTTCCCATTTTTGGCCCTCCCACAACAGCCCCACACTCCCTAACTCCCACTATCAGATTGATTTGGTTCTATACAATACCTGTATTCTGAGTTTCCCAAATTAGAGAAACCATTCGATATTTAACATATATAAACTTCTGCATCTGACTCATTTTATTCAAATCACCACTCTTTAGCTCACCTTTCCACCCCTAGAAGGGACTGCAGTGGCCATATTTTGATGGCTCTTCTCTGAATCCAGCAGTGCACATTATTGGGATATTTGCCAAAAGTTCTTTTTAAAAATATATATATCTCACTGTATCTTTGTTGAGATTATTTAACATGGCCCTACACCAGTCCACATAAAAAAGAGAAATAAAGTAATTCATAAGGCTAGAAAATGTGAGAAAGAAAAGGAGAGAAATTAAATTTTAAATGCCTTAGCTGAGTACTGAAAGGTAAATGTTTGTACATTCAAAAGACATTCAAGTTCTCATTACATCAATCAGTTTTCTTAGTATAAATTTACATCAAAGACCGACTAGGAGAATTGCTATAATAAACTAACTTAAGTCTATATTGAATTTCCACGTTAAATGAACTTAAATCTATATCACATAAGCATATTACACTAAAAGCAATAGATATAATGAGATACCTATTTATTTCAGAATTCTTTAACTTTCATAAATTATTTACTTACATTTCACTAATTACTATCATTTTGCCAGGACTGGTTTATCTTTTATCTACCTACCCATCCATAAATTAATGCACATATATTTTTAAAAATTTTAAACCAATTCCCCTTGTTGAATATAATTATTATGTTTTGCAAACTATTAAAAGTAACAATTATAAGAGGGAGTTTCACAGATTTTATGAGAAAACTGGTTCTGTTTTAGTAGAATACCAATGAAATGATTCACATACCTATATATAATATATATATATTGTATATATATATTGTTACACTTTCTCTTTAGAAATGTCAACCATGGCTGGCTTGTTAGTTTAACAAAATAACTCCACATTGTGAAGAGGGATCGTGATTATTTTTACAGCCCAAAGTAGTTGTCTGTCCCACAGACAGTACACCAGCAGTTTGAAAATTTTCATAATAAACTTTTTGTCAGTTTTTATGCAAATTAATATCTTCTCAAAGAAAATGTTTTACAGATGCTTGTCATCAATGTGTGATTGTCAAGTTAGGAATCAAGCCTAGCCAAAAAATAAAAAAAATAAAATAAAAATTAAAGGAAAATAGGGTAGGGTCAAGGATTTTGCTAAACAGAAGCCTGTAATTTTTTAGTCCAATCTTTAAAATGCAGAGCAACCCTAGCATATGAAGTCATAAAATATAACAGTGGCATTCATAAATTCTTTGTCATGGAACAAATGTAGCAATGGTCCTCCAGAGAAGAGGTTTTATAGCCCTGAGAGCCACTTGATATTCTCAGAGATGATCTTTAGCTGCTACCTGATGAGAAACACAGTAAGCCATGCAGGTGAACCTGCCCAAGCTGTGGAGAGGCACGGTGCTCAGCGCTTCCTACAGCACAATGAAGATATATGCAGTTACACATGAATTAAGATGGTTGGTCCTAGATCGATAATGTAAATCAAAGAATAAAAATGACAAACTTCCCTCACTAAAAAAGATGTGAAACTATACATCTTGATTAATTTGTAAGGTCCTATTGCACACTGTGTTTGTAAGATTTCAAACTTCTTGTGTTGCTTATTTGGAAGAAATTAAACACATACATCATCTTAACAAATATCTCCCAGCAGATTGTGAACTTTAGAAATAGGAACAGAAATTAAAAGCAATGTATTTTATATTTGTGTTCCTCTGTCTCAGGTTCAATTATATTCCCATAAAGAATTTGTTTTTTTTTTTTCATACAGACATTGAACAGCCTTTAAAAAGACATTGCTGAAGGAGTGCAAAAAAGACTTTCAAAAACAATAAATTCAACATCTAATATTTATCTCATTGTTTATGTGACAGAACTAATAGATCCTTCAAAATACTTGGAAAAAAATTTAAGGATGGGACAATGTTTTTATTATACTATTTGAAAACTATAATCCGCAATTGGGACTAAATGAAAGCAGTTTTAATGAAAGAGCTGTTAAAGGACCAGAAGAAAATTCATTACACATGTTAGCTGTGGTTTATCAGAAATGCACTAGGACAGCCAGCCAGGGGGCGAAAATCACTTATGGGAATTAATATTTTTCTGGGAAGTAGTATTTATACTAGTCTCATCCTGTAATAATATTAAAATAAGAAGGTGAAACAAAATTCTTATTTAGAATTATTTGATTGTATGTATGTATATATATATATATATATATATATATATATATATATATGAGTTTTTAAAGAGAAGCATTACAATTAAAGACAACAACATTAAAAACAATATGTTTTGACTAAAAGAATCATTTAGAAAGAAAATGACCTCATGTAATAAGTCAAATATTAGGCAATCTGTCTCTAACTTACTTTTTCATTACTGTGAATCAATACCTAACATCCACCACAGATTTAGGGTAGGAAAGATATATTTTAGCTCACAGTTTCAGAAGGTCACAGTCCATTCAGGGGCGGCCGGCAGCAATGGAAGCAGAGGCAGACGTGGAGGCGGCTTCTCACGACTTCACAAACAGGAAGGCAAGTTGAGACTAGTCCTCCAAGAAAGGCAGGAAGCGCTCATTAGAGAGATCAGCTCCTATTGGATACAGGTGTGGAAGGTGAGGTAAGCCTCCCACTACACACTTGTAATCAATTTACATGCCTGGAATCCAACCCTCCAGACTAGGCCCCAATTTCCCAACAGCACATGGTTCCATAGACAATTTACAGCACTCAAATACATGAGACTTTGGGGGACATTCCAGGTCCAAACCATAATAATCAGGCATGTTTTATACACTCTGTCTTTAAAACCATAGGCATGATGTGTTTCCATTTAGATTTTTATTCACAAGTCCTTGAGTTAAGTTTATATTGCACAGCATCTATCTTTTTACTTCGTAGAAGGCTACTTCAGGTGTCAAATCCAATAAATGGTCAAACTCTAATTCGCCAAAAGATCGCTTTTTCTTTTTCCCTAGTGATACTGTTGCCCATCCCCCCCACCCCCTCCCACCCCCTTAACGACATAGATATCCAACTAGGAGCCTCATTCTTTCTCTCTGACACACACAAAAAATGGTCACTGTGAATTTGTTATTTCAGTTTTCCCACAATATAAAATGATACAGCCTGCCCATGCTTTGGCGATGTATGTGGCAATGAACCCTTGAGGTTATGTAGCCCATTGACATTCACTTTGCTAGCTTCTATAAATACTCTTTATGGTGTTCATACAATGATGACAACGTAGCTTAACACCACACTTCTCACTATGTATGATTGTCATTGAACCACACATGGCTATAATTCAGGGCAAGAAATCTCTAAGGAAGTAGGGAGAATAGAGCTTACAGCCATTCTTACACCAAGGAGTTCTCACTTCACAGTTCAACATTCAGTCATAGCCTGGCCTCAGATTTCCTTCTGACACAAAGGAGGGCATTCCAGGGAAGACTGGCATCCTCATGTCTGAAATCATTGCTCAAAAAAACTGAGAGGTCTAGGGAGTAGTACTATCTGTGAAAGACCCAGTGTTTCTCTGCTGCATACCAAACAATTATTCTTTTTTGTGTTGTATTACTAGGATACCCACAGTATTTCTAGACATGGAGATTTTTTAATGATTACCAAGACTTACAAAACAACAATTGTGTGATTTGAAAAGATAACATAAAGTCACACCAAGTGAATGTATCTTCTACATTATTCACATGATTGTTAATATATAAAAGTTCCTGTGTTCATGAACAGTATGAATCTGGCACTTAAAATGGAGCAAAAGCTGCATATTTAAAAAAAAAAAACTCCAAGCGACCCAATTAGTCTATGAAGTTGTGGAATCTAAGTTCAAGTGCTCACGATTTTTAGTTTAAATATCATTCTATGAATAAATCTAACACTCTTTGCAATTAAAAACTTGTTCTTCTATTTCCTCCTTCTCAGAAAGAATACATTTTTAATTGAAAATTTTCTGCTTATTGTCATTCCGATTAAATTTAAATCTAAGTTTCCAATAAGCAGATTAAAATTCAATATCTTCTAAATTGATATTTTATAAACCCTGGAAAAGTTATTATGAAGATTATCATTTCTCTAGTCAAATGTCAAATTCCAATGAAGCCTATTTATTAATTCAGACAATATATGTAGGTCTGATTCTGGATCCTACATTGTATTTAATAATGCAACTGATCAAGTCAATACCACAATTACATAAATTTATGAGTCAGCAAATGTATATTTGAATTTTTTCTTCTCTCTTCTTCAAGACATCTTGACAATTTTTGGTCCTTTATTATTATTTATTATTATATTAGAATCACTTTATAAATTCTCACAAAATGTGTAGAGGGATATTGAGAGTGATTGTGTTAAACCATTAAAAGAATTCTAAGAAATTTACTTTTCTAAAAATAACGTAATTTTTCAAGCAATGAATACACTATGTTTCGTGTGTATTAATCTCATCTAACATCTCTCAATAAATACTATAGATTTCTGCCACATGTTTTGTCAGCTATCCTTACATAGTTTATGATTTGGGTAATAATCATTAGATTTTAATTTTGTTTTCCAAATCTGTCTTACAGCTTTAAAAAATATATTTGATGATTTTGCACTCCATGTTCTTGTTAGTGTTTTAATTCTAAAGCCTATTTCAGATATTGTTGGGTTTTCTAAATATTTATTTTTTCCTTCTTAATATTTAATTTTTAAATTTTTATTCATTATTTTGGGCAGAGACATTTATAACTGAGTAGAAGAGCTGATGATGCATATCTTTGTCTTGTAGCCAATCTCAAAAAGAATATACATACAAAATATAACATTAAATATTAAATATGGTATCAGGAACAGAAGGCATTTTTGCAGATTCTTTTTATCTGATTTTTTTTAGATTTAGACTCTGATAATTTAATCATAAACAATTAATCTTATCATATTCTTTACATTCATACCTTGAAATGACTGCGATTTTGATTTTTAATGTGTTAATATAAGCTTACTGAATTTTTAGCAGTAAAACATCTTATTCACAAAATAAAATTTACCTGCTAATTATTTTCATAGACTAAAATATCACTTTTATTTCAATTGAAGAATAGATTTGGTTTTATTTTGCTTATTTATTATTATTATTTTGTGGGGAGGTGTTGAACCCAAGTCTCTCACCATTGTGACCTCTCTAAAACGTCATGAGGTTTTTTTTCTAATTTTTATATTTATACAAGTTCTTACCAAGCCCTAAGTTACCTTGGCTAAGCTTAAACTTACTGCTTTCCTGCCTCCATCTTTCAGAGTGCTGAGATTACACATGTGTACTTCAAGTCCAATTTGTTTAAGTTTCTGTGCACATGAGAGATATTAGCTTCTAATATATATTTCACCAATTTTTGTTGTCAAGATTATCTTAGAAGCAGAAAATTATCCAAGAGGTCTAATTTATTCTTTGGAAGAATTTGAATTATATTAATGTAATTTTTCTCATATTCATAGATGAATTTTCTTTGAAATATCTGAATTCATAAGCATATGTTGGTTTTTAGTTACTTATCTAATTTCTTTAGTTGGATTATTCAGGTTATGTATTTATTCTCATGATAGTGAATTAAGCATTTAAGAATTTTATCTACAATTTCAAAACTTTCAACTTACTTTTTATAATTTCACCCAGATCAATAAGATCTGAATTTATGATCTGGTTTTCTGTCAAGATATTGACTACAAATGTTAGCTCCATTTTTCCTAATGGAACTTGTTAAGGTCTATCAATACAAGTAAATAGAAAGTTATATTTTCTACTCTCTTTTCATTTATTTTTCTGTTACTTTTACTATTTATTCTGTTTCTCTGGACTTATTTTTTCTGGCAAGCTTCTGGAACTGAAAGTTTGAATCAGTGATTATATCCATTTTTTTCCCAAAATGTACATTTAGAAGTTGAAATTATACTTTAAAATCCCATCACATGCTGCACAGACACACTGGGTGCTTGACATGTCCCTTACCCGGTTACTTTAAAGTTTAATCACTGAGTCCTTGATCTACATTTGGTCCCTATTATGTGCTCTGCTATTTTTCTCTTGTTTTTCAGTCCCTGGCTCCTATTTTTATTCTGTCTCATAAATTTTGAACAGATGCTAGACATTGTGTATTAAAAATTGCACAGGCTCTAGTCTATGTTATTCCTGGCAGATAGATGCCAGCAGATCCCTTTCTCTCTGTCCAGACTGGGTTTGAGGTTTGATTTAGGCTGGTCTATTTTAGTTTTGCATGCACATTATGGCCACTTTAAGAACCCATGCCTATGTATCAAATCACTTCAAAACATGCCTTGCAACTCCTCTTCTCTGGATCTTTTGCTTCCTCTATCCTCATTTTTTGGAGCATTTTGCATGTTGTTCCTTTAGATCCCATCATTTTCTTATTGGGCATAATGTTCCTGAACCACAATTTTGATTGTAACCTCTGGAAAAAAATCTGAGGTGAATCTGAGCAAATCTCCTAATATTCCTTTCTTCTGAGGGTCAGGTCTCTCGAGATCTGCCTGTTTGGTTACTGTCTTAATGCCCCCTAAGAATTCACTTATATATCTGGGTAATTTATGCAAGAGAACTTCCCAAATACATAGTTTGGAGGTATATATCACTTGCATTTCTCAATATGTTTAGAAGTAGTGTGAGGTTTTTAAGGCAAAAAAATCTTCACAGTGTGGTACATTCCATGGCATTTTGTATCTTGAACAATGAATCTCACAAGGCACTAACTTCTGATTCCCAAAAATTATGTAGCTGGTGAAGATTCATAAATAACATAATTTTATTATTTACATTGTAATACTCTAAGCAGCCAAAAACCAGTTCAAATGCATTTTCAATATGTTCTCTTGCCTAGTATGTTGAAAACTCGGTAGCTATTCTCTAAATTCAGTTTCTTTCCTTCAAAAGTAATTTCCCAGGTTGCTGGCCACCACTGTGACTGTATGACTAACAGCTCATCTATTGAATGGGAATAAAAATCCTCTGTCCACTTTCAAGCCTGGTCCTGACGCATAAACTTCACTTTGTCTTCTTCTTCTTCTTCTTCTTCTTCTTCTTCTTCTTCTTCTTCTTCTTCTTCTTCTTTTTCTTCTGAGTTAAAAAAAAAGACAGAGCGACCTAGGAGGAGGTGAGTCTACTACAGATACTTCAGCACTGGAAGAAAGTTGCCTGCTTTTCAAGAATACTGGCAAGAACAGTAATTGGATAACAAAATTATAGATTGTCTGACTCCTTATCTTCTTGACTGTGCTTAATTTAATACCTTTAATGTCTATAAGTAGCATGATCTATGAATTCATATTTGTTAACCAATAAAAGGCATTAACTTCATTTATTTCATTGTACATTACCTGCCTTCCATAAATAGGATGCTTCACAATAATATAAACTGTGTGGTGAAAAGGGTCAGGAAATGAAACTGATAACATTGCATATGAGATTATTTCCATTATATTAAAAATCTCATGATCTTTTGTGTTAAAACTTACATTTTATGAATTTGATATTGTTATCCATGTATCAAGTCAAAATAGCAAAAGACTTGAAAAACTATGTTTTGTTTTGATAACGTTACTTTTTAATTTTCCAATATTCTCAGTTAAACCTGAATTACCTTTAATATTTTAAGGTGACAATCAAGGGCAGATCCTTTTTAAATATAAATTATATTGATATGTACCATCACTTGAAATAAAATGACTTTGAAAAGGAATAATTTTGAGTGGAATAATTAAATGGTAAAATTGTCATATTGAAACAAATAGTACTTATACACCATTTTTCTTAAATTTCTATAATCACAGAGTCATTTTTTACCTTATTGGAATGTAGAGATCCTCTGTTTTCTTCTCTCTTGAACACTCCCTCATTCCACAAAATAGTAATGCTCAATTTGTAGCTTGGCACTGTTTTCCAAATTATACAATGTATAACTGTATATTGTTAGAGAATAAAATGAATTGTTCCATTGGGTTTTAGTCATTATTGAGAGAGTTGGGCTGACACCTGCAATAAATTACCCAAGAAGCTTGATACAAATAGATCAAGTAGCAATAAGTCAAAGAAAAAATTTTAAATTCAATCTGCCTGTGGGAAAGGGCATATAATCCACCTCTGATGCATCTATGTCTACACAGATAAGTGACTGCAATGTAAGAAGCAATGTATTATCCTCCCATAATCTATGGCATTGTATGCTTATTACAGCAATGGGGCCTTCAGCTGCCCCTGTCAGTCGGCTTCAGGTCAGCCATGCAGGAAACAGAATGACTCCTTACTAAGAACATGAAAAAATAAAAACTAAAAAATGAACTCACGGGAAATTCACAAATATCTCGACTTAAAACCAAAATGATTTTCAGGGGAAATGACAGGACTTTTCAAGTATTTGAAAGACTATATTGTCACAAAACTAGTACATTCATTCTCTGGCTCCCCTAGTGGCATAACGGAAGTCACGAATCTATAGGAAAGCAGATTTTATCTTGGAGAAACGCAGCAGGATCCACAGCATCAGCGGGTCGACTTGGAAAGCAGGAAGTTCTTTGATCTGAAGACATGAGGGGTGGTAGAGGTAAATGAGGTCAATGGGATTTACAGTAGCCTTCCGAAAATACGCCACATTCTAATTCTGCGACCTGTGGCTATTGCCTCACTTAGAACAAGTGATCTTTGCAAAAATAACTGGTTAAGAATTTTGACATGAAGTGAACATCCTGGATTTCTGAAGACAACAGAGACCCTATTTTAAGAGACCCACAGAGCAGAAAACAGTCACGGAATAGAGAGATGAATTAAAAAAAAAGAAATGAAGTAGCCCCCAGCCAAGGAAACCATACAGCAGAAGATAGAAGGGGCATAAGAAGAAATTTCCTTAGAGCTCACATAGAGAGTATCCTACAAATAAGCGGATTTTTGTGCTTCTGTCCACCAAAAGTGTTGGAGAATAAGATTCTGCTGCTTAAGCCACAAAGTTTTTGATAACTGGTTAGAGAAACCCCAAGAAACATATAACAGATGCACACCTTTATGGAATACAAAGAATACTGACATGGATATGAAGACTCCATCATATGACATTAAGATTCATCCGCTCACTGTCTCTATAGCATTTTCAGACACTTACCCAGAAACCTAAGAGGCATTAACGCTATTTCCCTCAGCCAAAAGGGGAGAAATATAAAGATCTCTACTCTTCTTGGATGCTAATCATTTAAAACTAAATTTACTGAGAACATTTTCCAGACTGAATAAGAAATGTGAAAAAATTACAGATACATATTTACAAAAGTACTAGCACATTATCTAATTCACTGTCATTTTCCTTTTTTAAAAAAATTTTCCTTCATGTCTTTATTTATTTTATTGAATTTCCACACTGTAAGGAAGAGTAAGGTAGCCTTCAAACCCAATAAATATATTTTATGAAGACTCAAAATTATTATAGTTATGGAAAAAGCAAGAACTATTAAAAATGTATCTTTCTTAAGAGGTATCTGTTTTAGAATAATCAGATATTACTGGACTTATGATGAAAGATAATGTCGCATCCTGTTGAAACCATCACAAATTGAAAACATATAGGTCAAAATACATTTAATACAACTAATCTATCAAACAATCTAGTTTAACCTTGCCCAGTTTCAACATGCTCAAACACCTGTATTTTTCGACAGTTGGATAAAATAATCTAACATAGATCCTAAATTCTAACAAACTATTGAATATCTCAAATTGTAGGATCTCTTACTCAAGAAAAGCTGACAGCACTGTACAATATAGAATGCTGGTTACATTCTTTGGTGACTGAACAGTTAGCTGGCTGATAACTGATGAGCTGCTGTTGTCCATCAAATTAAAATTCTACAAAATGTATATCATTTTCAGACTCTAGAATAATTTAAAAACCTATAACTCTAATTATCATAAGTCTGTGATCTTCCTCAAAGGAACGACTGCTAAGACATGCTTACCTTAGCATCTTATGGTCCAAGTTTCTTATATTTTCTTTTTCTTTGCACAGAGACAAAAAAAATCTTAAAAATTGCCAGAACAGTGTTCTCCCTTTTTCTCTGAATATACTCATGCATAGTTGCAAGGTTTCACGTGTTTCTTATGTCAGTCTGTCTGTTTTCAGAGTGAGCTTGACCCAATCGCCCAGTTGATTGGAGCTCATGCCTCAGAAGCCCAAGTCGTTCCTGCACAAAGATACACAGAGATTTGTTTCACCGTGATGACACTTGTGCTTTGGGGCCCACTCTTCTGTAGCTAATTATATACATAATATTCACTTGAGTAAATGATACCTATAGGATAATAACTAAATTTCATGCTTGACTTTTCTTTCTGGAATGCTTTGCAGGTAGAACCACAGAAGATTAGGGCATTATTTTGAACAGTGCTTGAATGTTTTGTTGTAAACCAAGCATATTAATTATTGTACAATATTTAGGAATTGTATGCATGAAAAGAAATAATATTTTCCAGATGTTTAATTCAAGATTTGGTGGTCCTTTGAAACCTTTCCAAATGACAATTATATTTGTTAGTAGGAAAAAAAATGCTCTCTTGAAATAATCCAAGTTTATAAATCAGGAGCTTTTTCAAATTACTTCTGGAAGGATGAGTAATGTTTTTATCTGAAGTTTTTCTGATTCAACATATTTTAGTTTCATGAATTGACTTCTTCATCCATTTTCTAAAGAAGAGAAAATAATTCCAGCTGAAAGATGTGTAAAAGAGCTATTTGGCCTCCCAAGTCAGAAGTAAGAACAATCTCAGACAGTTATTTTTGAATTGCATCCAACATCTTTTGTTGTGTATTGGAATCATGGTATTAAACAGTACTGCATGTTTATAATGTATGTTTTCTCTTTTTGTGCTTTTCCCACAACTTCCCTCTCTCCCTTAACTTTCACTATCACCCCATTTGGTTTTTTTGTTTGTTTGTTTGTTTGTTTTCATATCATCTCCCTTTCTTCTTCTCACCATCTCACCCCACCCCATTCCCCTTTTCTCTCTCCATCTTCTTTCTTTTGTGTCTCTCGCTTCTTCTCATATTAGAGAATCCATATGATATTTAACTTTTTGAATCTGATTCATTTGGCTGAGCATGATGTTTTCAAGGCGTACCCATTTTCCTAAAAATTACTCAAATGTATCATTCTTAATGGCAGGCTAATACTCCACATTTTTTTCTATTTTTCCTTTTGAGACAGTGTCTCACTCTGCAGTCCAGGCTGGTTCTGAATTCACTATGTATCCCAGACTGGCCTTGAACTCATGGCCAATTCACTGGTCTCAGCCTCCTGAGTGTTGGGATTACAGGAGTACACTACCACACCCAGTGTACCACATCTTCTTTATCCAGTCATCTGCACTTGAGAATATTGGCTTATCCATTGTGCTGCTACACAAAAGAAACTCAGGTTATCATTATATCACTTAGATTTCTTAGGCTAAACTTATATTAAAGACTGATTAAATGAATTTCTACATTAGGTGAACTTATGTCTGTATCTCAAGTATATAACAGACAAAGTAATAGATAAAATGACATACTTAATTCTTTCAAAAAAATTTAAGAGTTCTTTCCCATGTTGGAGGGGGGGCAGAAAGAAAAGAGTAAGACCATTATTACAAATTTAGTTACAGATGATGAAATTGAAAGGTAAAACTCGAGAGTCACAGGTAGAATTAATAGCTGACTGAGTTCTTAACTAATGGACTAGGGCTATGTGATCTTTTATCTTTACCAATCAATAATAGCTTCAGAGAAAAGACCCCAAGAACCACTTATTTACCAACTCTTACTGTTTTTGAAATTTATAATATCCCAAATCAAAACCATTTCCTGCTACTATTCCACCCCCAGCTAAATATCTATACACATGCTACACACCAAAAATTTTTCACAGTTTAAGATTTTATATCATTTCCCAATGTTGATTATAATTATTCTCTTTTTACAAACTAATGTCCTAACAAAACAATAATTATGGGGGAAGTTTCACAGACTTTATGAGAAATCTGGTACTGTTTTAGAGGAATACCAATCAAATGATTAATGTCTATTTTAGTTGTTGTTGTTACATTTTCTCTTTAGATGTTTACTTTCCTCCAGGTCCTTCGGTGTAGCTTGTCTCTCCCAGAAATCCCTTCAAATATTTTCTGCACTGCTGGGCTAGTAATTGTAAATCTCTTTAGGGATTTTTAGTTACTAAAAATTTTTACTTTCCCTTCAATTCTCAGGGATAATTTTGCTGGATATGACAACCTGGGTTGACACTTGCTGTGTTTTAGAGCTTAAAAGATTTTTCTCCAAGTTCTTCTGGTTTTTTCAAGTTTGCATTGAGAAATCTGTGGCAATTCAAGTGGGTTTGCATTTGTAGAATAATGTCTGTTTTTCTCTTGTTGCTTTTAATAATTGCCCTTTTAATTGCATTTCTGAGGTTTTGATTTTGAGGTGTCATGGTAGGTCTTCTTGCTGGTTGAGATTATTTGGTGTTCTATAAGCTTCCTGTACCTGGAAATTAATTTTTTTCCTATATCTGGGAAATTTTCTTGCATGACTTCAGTGAGTAAATTCTTTATACCTTTGGTGCTGTTTCTCCCACATCCATAATTCTGAGATTGATTCTCTTCGAACCATCCATCATTTGTTGTATCCAGACACTTTGTTCATTTCTAATTTTGGAGCCATGACCAATTACAGCATTTATTTCTCAAGCCTTGTCTTCAAGGTCTGAATTTCTTTCCTCGCAATGTTTGAATAAACATCCTCTGCTTTCAAATATATTTTTATATCTTGAATTTCAGCTAGATTTCTTTCCAAAAGTTTCACTTCTTTATCAAAATGTCCCTTCATGTCTTGCACTCACAGACAGACAAATTTAAGGGTTACTAATGGGCTGGAGAAATAGATCATTTCGTAGACAAAAATCGCTTCAAGCCTTTACATTAATCCAAAGTCACAGAAACAGCCCTTGGAAATGTTAGGTACTTATGGTAATCCAGAGCTTGAAGCTATGACATAAAAGGCACTCATGACTATAATCATTAATTTGCACTGTTTCATTTACAAACGTTCACAGGCTTTACCGTGAATTGGTCATTACATTACTGACATTTCTCACTGGTCATCTCACAAAGGTCACTGGGTCCCAACTTTCACTGTAAATAGATTCTTTCATCTTCATTCTCTATACAGATGGCTTTGCATTAAGATGTGTATCATTAATGACAAGACACTATTTCAATAGAGTTAATAAAGAGGATTTTGAAATTATTTGCCAGAAGGAAATGATGAAGTTTAAAGTGATGTATATCCTGATTGCTCTGAGCTGGCCATTATTCTGGGCACAGGAGAGTGCAAACATTGCTTTTTACTTCCCAGGTAGATACACACATCATGTATCCAAAAATTAATTTCAAAAAAATACAGAAGGCAACTGGATGAAGAAAGAAAATATAGCCCCCGAGGAACCAGAAACAGAAAGTTTGAGGAAGATACCTATTGCCTCTGGTGTTTCTTTCCATCTTCCGATCTCTCCAGATACCCCCTTACAAATTTTAACCAGAAGTTTTGTTATTAATTGAGAGACTTTGGAGTGTGTTGCAAAGATTTGTTCCTAGAAATTAAAAGGGAAAAAAAAGGAAGGAACAAAATGAGAAACACTGTGTAAAATGATCAGCAATTCTTGTGATGTGAGTCACGGCCTTTCTGCTTTCTGTTTCCTATTTTGAAATATTTTGAAATATTTTGCTCAAATTTGTTATTGCTTCTATGTATTTTCCTCTGATACAACCAGAGAATAACGTTTCCTCTGCTCTACATTTCCCTTGTTCTGTCTATAACAATCTGGTAAAATGTTTCCTGAGTGTCCTTTATCTACTGACTGAATATTTGCTATTTCTAAATACCACTTAAGAGTTTATAAATTCCAGAAAAATCAATAAGCAAATTTTTTGATATGGATAGTTGTAATACATAATGTTTACATTGATCTTGAGTTTTTTGAGTATATATGTATTGTAGCAAAATTATAGAGAAACCATGCAATATTTAACCTTCTCCTTCTGACTCACTTCGCTGAGCATGATGGTCTCAACTTGCATCCATTCATGTAC
This sequence comes from Ctenodactylus gundi, assembly GCA_004027205.1. Classification (NCBI taxonomy): domain Eukaryota; kingdom Metazoa; phylum Chordata; class Mammalia; order Rodentia; family Ctenodactylidae; genus Ctenodactylus; species Ctenodactylus gundi. The sequence continues at coordinate 206,453 of PVKB01001893.1, read as the reverse complement.
AAGAGCTTCCAACCTATCTGTCTTTATAGATGAGTAGTATTTCATTGTGCATAAATAGCACAGTTTATGTATTCATTGGTCTGTTGATGGGTATTTTTCTTCCACATTTTAGCTATAGTTGTGCTGAAGTAAGCAAATATATTAAGCTTTGTCCCAAAATAACTGCATTTATTTCTATGCTAGACAAGTACACCTGTAATACCTCTTATCTCATAACTACTGCTAGACCAAAAGGCAAAGGTCTGTTTTTCCATAACGTAAAATCTCACACTTTTTATGTCTCCTCCTATTATGGAGTGAATAAAGTTAAATTTATTTTTTCCTTCCTATTTTGGTGTTATGAGAGCTCATTGTGTTCACATTAGGGATATGGTCATTGACCCACAAACACCACCTGAACAGCCGATGATGGCCAGACAATGGAGAAGGATGAATCCAGAGACTCCCATCAGAGAGCACAGTCTGCTTACTCAGGGAGTTATGAGGCTTATATACATTACACAAGTACAGAAGTACCCAGAACACTAATCAGCCCAATGGATCTTGTTTTTTACCATATATATCCTCATAGAGAAGCCCTCTAAGGGGGAGTTAGTGCTGTGGAGGTGGCATGGGGCAGCCCATCAGCTGCTTGTCACAAGACTTTAGGGGCGTGAGGTCTGCCATCTTAGGTGAAGTCTGCTTACACCGTGGTAATCTTGGACAGGAGCCAGATAGATGTCCACCTATCCTGGTTCCTCCACATAGGGAAATACTATTGTCTAAAAGTATCCCCTAAAATACATATAATCAAATAGTTATCAATGCAGTATAGGTAAAACACACCTAAACCAGAAAACTAAAATCTAACATGTTCCAAAATCCTTAACTGTCAAAGCATTAGAATGATGCCACAGATGTTTTAATTGCTTTTTCATTGCGGACTCAATACTCAACAATCCAGAAATTAGGGGAGGGAAAGTTTCATTTCCGCTCACAGTTTTATAAGATCACAGTCAACTCAGGGGGTGGTTGGCAGAGGCAGAAGTGGAGGCAGCTCCTCATGACATTGCAAACAGCAAGCCGAGTCTCGTCAAGTGAAGTCAGGTCTCATAGGAAGGCAGGAAGCAGCATAGATATATCCTTATAGGTCTCCTCGCAATGATTCACCCCTTCTGGGTCCAGCCTCAGTATTCTGGCACTTCCGGGTATGGAAGGAGTGGTAAGCCCCTACCCCAGGCCTGTACCCAGTCCATACACCTGTAATCCAATCTGTCTGTTACAAGAATTTCCAAGAAAGAATATCCCATCTGATATTAAAAGTGGACACTTTTGGAGACAACTAGATACTGAAAGCAGAGCTGGCATGGATAGAAATACAGGCCTTATAAATAATCCTAGCAAAGTGAGATTGCTCCTCTTTCTGTCCCTTCAACTTTGTGAAAGCCTGGCCTTTCTCTGCAGTAGACACAAGGTACCAGCTGGAAACAAAAAAAAAAAAACATCCCTTGCCAGACACAGCCTGCCAATACCTTGATATTGGAAGTTTCAGCCACAGAATTAAGAAGAAATAAATGTTTTTTAATTATTTAGAATTAATCAAGTCTCAAACATTTTTGTATATAGACAAAGAGCCTAAGACATGCAACTTACTACAATGGAAAGCAGGTAGATTTCAAAGCCACACTTCTGGGCACAAATCTCAACTACATCATCTCCGTCTGGTTATGCATGCTTCCTGTGTCCCAGTTCTCATGTCTGACAATAAAGTGAATAACAGCATCCATCCACAAGGTTACGATGAGTCTTACCATAGTCAAGGAATGAAAAATCTTTGAAAGGCACCTTTATGTAGCACGCACTTTGTTACTCACTATTTTATTTTGCATAATAATATTTCTTTCTATTAAGACAAACATAAATAAGCTTTTTTTTACTAGAGAAAGGACACCATTCTAATAAAATCTTATGCAAAAGTAAAATAAAAATTCAAAGATATTCAATAATTGAAAATAACAGCATATGTATATAAGCACATTATCCATTTTGTGCATATTTGAATATATAAATGCTCAAGAGATGTTGGTTATGGTATAGCAAACTTACAGTAAAGTGAAAGGCATTATTACTTATTATACAACTAAACCACATGAAGTTAATCACATTGGAGTTTTCAAATCCAGCAGCATGAATTGCATAACAGATCTGGTTGTCTAACAATACAAATTCTCTTTCATAAAAATAATGTGGTTTTGTATTAAGAACTAAATTTACAATTAATGAACTCAATGGGAAAAGTTTCTAAATAAGAAGGTGAGGGAGGGTATTCACCTGCAGATTTATGGTCCAAGGCAGCTTGATTTCCAACAATAAGAAAGCTCTAAAATCACCTGCTTCGTGTCCTCTGAACCCTTTTCAGGCTTGCCAGCCCACCAGGAGAGAATCCCACTGTCCAATTCACCCTGCTACTCAGAAGAGGCCATGTGTACAGTTCACACAGCACACATACCAACCGAACCTCACCTTGAAGTCCAATGTTCCCACATGTTCTAATAATGTGAACTAAGACCATAACATGATTACTGTGGCTGGTTCTCAAACTCATGGCCTTACCTAGAAGCCAGACATTTTCTCTGTTTAGGTGCATGACTCATGTTCCCATAAATTTAGAAATAGCTCACCTTCTTCACAATAGTGTGTCTGCTTTCTTGTGGTCATCTTCCTTCTTTCTTCATATTAAATTCATACCTGTAACTCTAGACAAAGGCCTAAAGTTTTCCATTTTCAAGGGAGTGTATGTTTCAACAAGCTGCAGCAAGTTGAGGATAATACTTACTTTTGATTTTTCTGTCTCATTTGTTTTAGAATCTTATGATGCATACCCAAATATTATCTTTAATAATTCTGATTTATTTGAAATATATTTATTGAATTGTAGAAATGGAATGAAGAATGAGAAAATAATGCTTCCATACATTAGTATTTGCAAAAATTATTTAAATCATTCTTTCCTTTCTTAATTTATGTGCTAAAGAAGTCATTTGGTGAGAAACACATGAAAAGAAAGTATCAAAACAGAGTAAAAAAACTTACAATAAATATCCAGAAGTATCTGTGTTCAAATTTATTTTTTAAAATAAGAACACATATTTTTTCAAATTGAGATATTTGATATATAAAAGGAAAGACAGAAAAACAAATAGCCAAAACTAAAGACACTAAAATGAGCATAAGAACCTGAATTTTTCTGTTATGTTGCAATTTTATTTTGAGTAGCCCTGCCTCTGGACCTGCCAGAAGAAACACCAGCAATGACGCCCGCACACGTTTTCTGAATTGAAACCTTACTGCAACCTTATTGAAACTTTATTGCAAACAAATTTGCAATAAAGTACACAAGGGACACTAATCTCATTTTTCTCATCAGAAATGAATAGCACGTAATATTCTTGGGACTTGTCAATACCTTACAATTTAGTTCTATGGCAGTTATATTCCATTGCCCTTCAGTTCAGAGTAATTCAAAAAGCAACTTCCAAAAAAAAATTATCATTCAATACTGAATCACATCACTGTGGTGTCTGTCTGCCATTCTAATTCAGGCCCCAAACATCCTACGAGATTTACCCTATATAACCAAATTTCCTATATTCTTTGAGGATTTAGCCCACAAAATCTGATTTCCAACAGTATTTTAAAGAAAATCCCAGAATTTTAGAACGTTTCCTTATTTTGAGGTTGCAGCAGCAGAAAGTAAGGAAATACTCTGTATAACAGCAATGGCCGCTCTGTCAGCCCTCAAACAGTGCGAGAGAAGGAAGCAGGCACAATCAGCATTCAGTAAGTCAGCTTGCATGTGTCCAGCTAAATCATAGATTTCACCCTTAAGCCTTTGTGACCACTTTGGACAGAGATTCTCCATTCATTTGCTTTGATCTTAGTTACGAAGCCATGCATTTCTCAGAAGAAATCCGCTGCTTATGACAATTTGTCCCAAATCTATCAGTGGATATTTTTTTCTCTTTTATATACAGAACTCCTCACAAATTCATTATGCAAATTTTTTATCATGAAAGGAGAGAGAGGCTTTTTGCTTATTTTTTTCTGATTAACCTTTTAAAAATTATGAATTTCTTATATGTTGGAAAAAATTTTCTATTATGTGAATGTATACAATTTTTCACAAGTACACTAATTGTACAGTAATTATTTCCTACCAATAATAGATAATCTCATTATCTCCAGTAGGTGGGTAATATCTAAGTCCATACATACCATGTTTTTCTCTGCATATATAACTATGTCAAAGTTTAAAAGATTAAACATTAACAATAAAATAGAATAATTATACAACATAAAAAAGTTCTGAATATGTTCTCTCTCTCTCTCAATTATTTCTTCATCTATTGGTGATATGAGTTGGTAAAATATCTACAAGATGAGATGAACTGAGATGAGGATGTCGACATAGTAAGGGGGCATTAGGCTCATGAGGGAGCGTTAAAGATGAGGGTGCGGGAAAAACAGACTCCACTTCACAGCTGGTGGGAGTGCAATCTGGCACAAAGATTATAGAAAGCTGTTTGGAGAACCTCAGAAAGCTAAGAATAGAAATTCCACTTCATCCAGCTGGTACTCTACTGGGAATGTTCCCAAAAGAAATAAAGTCAACATATCAAAAAGATACATGCATATCCATGTTTATAGAAGCACAATTTATAACAGCCAATCCTGAAACAATCTACATGTTCATCAACAGAGGAATGGTTAAAGAAGATATAGTACCTATACACAATGGAATACTATGCAGCCATTAAAAAGACAGATACGAGGCTTTGGAAAGAAATAGGACCATCTTGAGTGAATAATGCTCAGTGAAATGGAACAAGCACAAAAGACAGACTACATATGGGTGTCCCTCTTATGAAATGCACAAAAATATTGACGTAAAAAAGACCCCAACATGAATGACAGGGTAGAAAGAGAGGCGATGGCCAGCTAGGAAAGGAGTGAACCTCTGAAAAATGGGTAGGCACAGACGCTCACTGGTTCCCCAAACCCCATGTCTCTAATGTGTTATAGAATTTGGAATTCATGTATTTACAAAATAAAAAATAATAAAAATTATACCTGCCCCAAAATTAAAATAAAATAAACTTTGGTAGCAAATAAATAACTAGATGAGCTTAATAATTCTGTGATTGTACAGCAGTCAAGCTGATTTCTTAGATGGTTTTTAGGTAACCAAGGGAGAACTATGATTATACCATACATAATATGAAAGAGTTCCTTATGATACTCAGAAGTATACATAATATAAAGTCCAAGAATCTTTTATTTTTGAAATTTTCATTCAATATTTAAATCAGAGTTGAATGTTTCCTACAAGCAACTGCAGAAATCAAAGCCTCAGATAATACGAGATGGCTGCGTATATTGAAAAGTGCAAGTGCATACACATACTGAAATTTTATGTGGCTTGAGCAATGGAAAGTATTCCATTTCCTTTTTTCTATTGTACTGATTATTTTCATAGCATTCAGTACTTTAATAAGAAACAGATAGTGGTTGTCATATGTTCTTACATAAGAGTAAGCTGGACCCCCTCTATGAATATGCAAAGTAAAAAAAACAAAAATAGTGCAGACTACTGATGTTGATTATCTGACTTTGAAGTCAATATACGAATATTTAAACAAGGTTTAAAGTTTAAACTTAACTTTAAAAGAAAATAAAGCCCACTTCACCCTATTTAAACAAAGCACTTACCTGTGCATCTACTTCATCGACTTCACAATCTTCTCTGCCACAATCGCTCCTGGATATACACCCTGAAAAGCTTTTCCACATAATGATGTAATGATTAGTACAAGGAAGATCTGTGGTGGCTTGGAACTAATTCTAAGTTAAAAATATAAAAATATGATGACGAATATTTTTCTCAGTTGTAGAAAATTGGACAGCTAATGTCAGATGACAGATCCCTAAACTCTGTCTCATTTTTTTCATTGGTCTTTAATGTTTATCTGGCGTCTCCAAATCTCCTCTTCTCCGGGTAAAAGATCAAACTGGCATTTGACTTGCTTTTCCACTCATGATCATTATACTCTCACTGCTATATAATCTGTGTCTATTTTATCACTTTTGGTAACGGTACGGAATTGACATCCGAGAAAAGGCCATGTGCAGTGAGGACTGCCTCGGTAAAACTAAGACTGCATTTCTAGCTGATTTCGGAAAATCTGAGATGTGTGCAAAAATAGATGACACTGAAAATAATCAAATTATTAACGTTTCTTGGCCTTGTCCTTTAAAAAAAGTGTTTAAAATTTTATTATTTAAAGAAGAAAAATATAGAAGGAATTATGCTTCTACCTTCACAGAAATGTTACAATCCTTTACTATCTATTTATGCAAAGCAAGAATTTCTGAACAGATTATGTATGTGTACATATACACACATTGTATATGTTGTATGCACACACCTACACACACATGTGAATACTCGCACACTAAATAGTATCTACAAATTTGAGAGAAAACACCAACCATATCCTGCTTAAAGAAGAAATGAGATCATGTTGTAATAATTTACAAGATTTGCTTCTTCTTTCTTTAATCTTCAAATTATTAAATGTTTGATAGATTAATACAGCTGGATTCTTGCTCCTGGTTTGCCTTTTGGATACCATTAGGCTACACTACCTGAATTACATTTGGGCAAGGTATCCACTCATCTTCACCTACACCTGCCAATCTTTGTTTAATTACAGTCTAATATCTCAGAAATTTTGAATTAAATTAAAAATTTAAAGCCTAATTAATCCCTTGTTTCCCTTCAAAGGAGTTCCTATCTCATCAATTTGGAAGTCTAGTTACATACTCCTGGGTTACCTACGATGCTATTTAAATGTTATAGACTGAACTATCTCTTGTTACACAAATAAAAGCTCTGCTGTACTGCCTCTCTCTGGCCACTTGCTCCCTCCTCAGATCGGAGAATTAAAGCTGACTCTTTCTCCCCCTATCTCCCCATAAACAACCACCTATCGCATCGCACATGTCTCCCTTTATAAGTTTCGCATACACACCACTGCGTCTACACTGCCTACTAAATTTAGCAACCCATCTCCTACCTCTTATTTATTTCCTTGGTTCCAGTCCTGTCTCTCTTCCTTTAAACGAGTTATCCATGTTTAACTCAGTGGCCATATGATCTTCTGGAAAATAAATTTGAATATTTATATGTTATTTCCACATGTCAGCCCATTCCCCTTGGGTTACAATCGAAAATTCCATCTAACCCTAATTACTTCCCTGTCAGCTTTCACCTCTCCTGTTGCCAGCCAGTCCTCATTCACCCTCGCCCCGCTGCCTGATACAGGAAATTTCCTTCAGATCCCCACATCTTCACTCTTCATGTATGAGTGGGACATTTATTTTCAACATTGCACATAATATGGGTCACTACTAATCTTAATACGGGTTCTATTCCAGTTGAAATAATAATTTCTTCCTGAATTCTCACGTCTGTAACTTACTTTGCACATTTACCTTCATAGCATTTGCTATCCTTGAGGGAGGTATAATCTCTACTGGATTATAACCCTATTTTATATGTTCTATAATATTTTAAAATGATTAGACCAAAGTAAATGTCAATAAATATTTGTGAAATAAGTAATAAGTAAATCAAAAGAAGATTAAACAACAGTATGCCTTAATCTATGTTTATGAATATAGTGTGTATGTATACTTCTAGAGGTAGAGATCAATTTTGTACTTTTAGGTGCACTTACTTAAAAAAACACTGCAAGTTGGCTATCATTTACTTTCATATCCTAAAAGAAAAGAAGACAGGGAGAAAAAGCAACAATGTGTGTAATGTCATATGAAAGTCTCATCCTTGCTGATCTAATAAAGACATATAAAATCCAGGTTCTGCTGTCGGGAGAATCATCACTTAGATTTTCTGGAAAAAGGGGCATCAACACACAAGACACTAATCCTCAATAACAGTGGGTTAAACAACCCAAAGGAAGCCATATTCAGCCATCAGAGTTTAGTCATCAAAGAAGAGTCATTAAGACAATTTTGAGAACAAGGTGTTTAGATGAGTATTAAATGAGTAGCAGTGCTAACAGTATTTGACATTTCACAGCCTGTGGGGAAAGCCCAGAAGCAGTGAGTTATCTGGAAACCCAACACATTCACAAAAAAGGGCTTTGAATGTGAAGCCTGAGAAAGCAAAGAAAATGGTCAAATATTAGAGGATTGGCTTCAATTGCTTTTGAGTGCTGAGTTCTATTGTTGGGGGAAAAATCTAGAAGCTTGCAGCCCCGGGCACACCTGCATTCTTCTCTCACCCTGTCTGTCTGTGTGATGATTTAAGAGTAAAGGCTTCCTCTTCATATCTCATCCAAACCTCAGGTGCATCTGTGCCAGTTGACTTTCATCATCAATTTGGGTGGCCTAAGAGACCCCTGCGGAGATTAATGGATTATGGGAATGCTAAATTCATTAGTAGATTCATACTGAGCGTGCTCCTGAGAGGCAGGGCCACACTGGAAGAGGGCCGCGGGAGGTCGTGCCATGGAGGGTACGAACATTACAGCGGCTCTTCCTCTGTCCTCTGCTCCCTGGCTGCCATGAGGTGAGCAGATTACACCTTGATGCGTCTTTCCTGGAGCCGAACAACTATAAGTCAAATCGTCTAAAGCCATTCGGTAAATGAGCTTCTCCCCCTTTAAATTAAAAGTGTCAAGTATTTTGTCCTAGCAATGGGAAAGATAACCAATAGAGTGCTATAACACATTCTTACAGAGAGCTACATAGACAAGAAGCCTTGCTGAACAGAATTTTCTGACCTAGGGTACTTACCATGAGCAATTCAGAGCAAATGGTTAAGCCCCACCAAGCTCAGGTTCCTAAAAGACAATGAAATGAGAAATTGTGAGAGATTTATTAAGGAAAAATGTTTAATTTCACCATATGAACATTACTGTTTTCATCACGAGAAATTAAAATTTCCTTAGATTTTTCTGAATGCCAGTGCTATTGTATAAACCAGATAAGTGATATATTAACATATTTATTCCTTTAATATTATTTTCTTTATTTAAAAATATTTAGTAAGCACTCATGTACCATGTGCAGTAAAGACAACAATGAATACTAGAGCAGCGATTCTTCACCTGTGCTATTACATTTCAGTGAGAAAAGTGAAATAACAAAAAAGAAAAAGAGCAATACTGGTAGATTATAATCAGGTGGAAAGGAATAAAGCAGGCTAAAGAGTTTGAATAGGAGGTAATCAATTATGTATGTAATATAATAAATTAAATCCTCTGAGATAGAGCACATGGCTAGATATTAGAAGCAAATGAATAGATGCGAACTCTGTAGACAACTAGCAAAATGAGCACAGGTGTCAAAGCACTGGAGACAGGAAGGCATTGTTGCTTCTTACTTTTTTTTAAATAATAGTAATGCTAGTGTATCAGAACAGTGGATGAGAAAGGAAAACAGGAATGTGGAAGCAACTGAAAGGAATACCACGGGCAGACAACACAGGATTTGGGGCCTGTTGCAAAGAACATGGACATTTTTAAATAAGAACCTGATGTTGTACAGGCTTTTATTTTAAAAGAATCAGTCCAGCAGCTAAAGAGATAACAGAAATAGTCACGTGCATAAATGTAACATATATAATCACTTGGTTTTGACAAATGTTTAACCCAAATAACCAAAATTGTTAATAACATATGCATCCTGGTCATTTTCTTATATGCCTCCCTGTCCTCTTCTCTGAACCCTTAGTCAACCTTTTTTTAATCTTAAACTAATTTTCCGTATAAGACATCTTTCATCAAGCATTATGCTTTTAAGATCCATTCATATTGTTGAATTTATCAGTACTTTTCTTTTATTTCTGTGTATGCATATACCATTCTTTGTATACATAACTGTTTTTCTAATTGTTTATGCATGAATTTTGGACAATTTTCATGTGTTGGGATTACCTACAGTGGACTTGCTTATGAATCAACTAAGAAATACCTGTTTTTGTTTTAGAACTTCATTTTCATTGGCATTGGATACATCAAAATATTTCCCACAGAAATGTGGAACCAGTCACTAAAGATTCAAACTATATTTTCACAGATACAAAAATCCTGATTTGTTTATATATTTAAAAACTTGAATATACTAAAGCTTTAAGAGTCGGTGTTTTTCAGATGACTTTTTTTTTTTAATTTTAACCAGGACCAGAGTTAAAGAATAAGATAATATTAAAAGAAGATGCGGTTTAATGCTATAGTTTCTGGTTAATCACCAACACTCTATTAGTAAATGTTTCTTATATTTTAATTAAAATATTCACTATATAATGTATTTCTAGGCTCTGTGAAAGGATTTTAGCTTTTCAACTGATGCCAAATTCTCAAGCTAAAATTTATCTTCTGCCCTGTGGTATTTGAACTCTGGTATAAATTATTAAAAGATAAGCAGGCAAAGTTATTTTCGATTCAGTTGTTCTTATAGTAGGCTGAAATGCACAATGTTATCATCAATTCTAGACTATCATATTATTCTAATTTAACTTCTGCAGTTTTATGGTTTGTTGATAGGTTTAATTGCACAGAAGTTAGCCAGTAGTATAAATTAAACAGCTGTGTTTTTCGGTTGAGATCACTGTGATAATAAAATTATGAGCTTCTAAAATGTCTTGTCAGATTATAGTAATTTAAACTATTTTTCAGTTTACATGATCATTTGAAAATTTATTACTTTGAACTTAAAAAAGCAATATATATAGCAAAGCTATCATGCTCAAGAGAAAATAAGCAATGCCTGTTATATTCAGAAAGTGTTGCTGATGAGCTGCTTTGAGAGTCATTCATTTAGAAAGTATATATAGAATTCTCTAACCACCCACCTCATTAAGGTCGAACCACAAGTACAACAATCCATCAACTCCAAGTCCTATTATCAGCTGTCTGAAAATTAGAATGGTGGATATGAAATATTGGTAAAGTTAAAAATTTCTATATAGGGATAATATTATATCTAATCATTGTTACATATCTGAAAATAACTAAGTTTGTTGAGGTTATAAAATACTGTGTCAGCATGAATTTTTCATGTGGTATACTGAATCAATTTTTTACTTCTTTTGCATATACCAATCCCAAATGCCCTAATTAAATTTCTAACCGTACACAATCCAACAGAGTTCTTCGAAATACATACATACAACAAAAATAAGCCAAAGAAAATATTTATGTATTTTGCAAGGTATGTGACATTCACTATATTTGAAAACCTCTAAATCAAGGTTAACAGGTGATGCAAGTGATTTTTATATAGTAATATCAATTATATAAAATTATTTTAAATAGATTTAATGTTTCTGAAAAGAAGTGTAATCAAACACTGAAGCATGCACACACAGAATTCATGTTAGCTAAACAAAAGCTGCACTTTCATCTTCCTTTTTAATTTTTAAAAATTCTGTATCCCTAACATAACAATAAAAAATAGTAAGAGAGAAATGTTCTTATTGGAAAAAAATATATGCTCTCAACCCAGGTCATAGTAAAGGCTTAGTTGTTTTTGAAAGCAAAGACATTCTAAAGTTAATAAGAAGACCAAATCACAGGGGAAGAATGGATACGATGAAAGAAGAGACAAGTGATTTTTTAAATGAATAAATAGATTAAACACAGAAATACATGTAAATTCTTAAATATATATGGGGGAAAAGAAACACTGAGTTTCTTCATGAATTTCTTTTCTTACCTACTTCATGCTTGTCCTTCCTTCAATGTGACAGTCTTTTAATTCTGCGTCCAGGTTTTTGTTGTTGTTGATAGTGGTGGTATATTTTACCTTTCCCCAAATGAAGGTTCAGTGTAACACACTTTTTCCAAGTAAATGCACCATTCACACCAGTCACACCAGTAGGTTCTTTCTTTCCAATAGTTCCAAGATTCATCAGGTGGACGCTGTTAGAAAGGAACATTCCAGCACCTATGTGACAACTTGCTCCTTGGGTCTCAAAATACCCTACACATATTACTCATTTGAGATTGCAAGTGTAAAGGAAAGGCTTACGTGATGAAAGACCTCCAAGTTCTCTCCTCCTTTTGAGGAGGGACTCTGCCAAGAGAGCTCCATTTTGTGGCTGTCCCTCAGGATAGGGACTGTGTAAGGACAAGACCTGACCCATCCCCAGTGCTTCAGTACAGTGAGCTGTGTGTTTGGTGCTCACTGTATGAACGCAGATGCCCTTCAGCGAGGCCCGGCATTCTCCAATATCTCCATTTACAACAAAACTGACTGGATCCCTTCGACTTCCTTAATAATTAATTTAGATAAAAAATCACGATATTCCTTAACAAAATATAAAAAGTCTTTCTCAAGCACAGATGGGCATTTTTGTATGATTTAGACTATAATTTTATAATCTACAGCTTTATTGAAATCGGTTTTTGATTTTGAATTGTCACTCATTTCTTAAGTATACTACAATGAAAAATTTTATAAGTTTTCACCTGTATAATTTTAATACTGTCCTGTTTCCAATATAATATACATGATAAATATAAAATTTTTCATGTATTCTTGCTTTCTGTTTTTTAACAGTGTGTTTACTCAGTTTGTCAAAACGGAATGTCAGTGTTAACTGAGTTAAAAAATTTAAATCAGATTTAATTTAATCCAGACATTTTAACACATGAACTTATTCATATATAAGGCACGCCATAGTCAAATCAAATACAAAAACTAACATGAGAGGTTTTTAAAGAAGGGGGCCACATCAAGTGCCATTTAGCCTAATTGAGACTGATTGTAACTTGCTTTTGTTCCAAAGGAGGATTTAATCTTCTAAGAATGGCCTTCTTTATCTTCACTTCAAAGCTCTTTGAATCTGTTTTTTTTTTTTCTTTTTCATCTTGTTATTTTTAATCCACTAGGTGAGCCAATTTCTGTCTAGCAAAATTTCATTATCTTCTGCTTTGATTAGAGATCATTATGGTTTATACCATTTTAAATCTCCTTTTAAAGAATTGCAGTCTCTGTAAGCTTAATAAATATGCTAATGTATATTATAGAAAGAAACTATAAGTGAAGGGATTATAACATGTTCTATTGAGGAGATGAAAAAGTTTCTTTTTATATCAGATGTAAAGATTTTCTAAGGAGAGAGGGAGCCTTGAATCTTTTGGCAGTCATTTAAAAAATAATCGGAAATAATTTTGATTATAATTAGCAGCCATTTATTTGTTGATTTTTAGTAAATTTCTCTGATGTGACAACTGCTAAATACACCATTAAGTATATGTCAATGGACGCATGCCCTTATGCCTTAAAAACAGCACAGTTTTATCATTATTCTGATGGTTACCAACTTTAGCCAGCTTAAAGGGGTTTTGAAATATGTATTTGAAGAATTGGTGAGTGAACTTCTGCAAAATTGAGTTCTAAAGCAATATTTAAGATAAATATAACTTATGATCCCAATAATGAAAGAGCATTAGGCTCAGAGAAATATAATTATAGTGCACTTTTATTAATCAGAATGTATTCATATCTTATTTTATTATTCATATATCCTATGTTCCTTTACTTTTTTACTTACTTCATATCGACTTAGTGATGTTGTTTAAATAGACTGGTGTGAAAGACTGTGCATGTATTGGTTACTAGTTAGTTTGAATTCCAGAGCCAAAGTGTGAATCTGAATCTTAACTTTGTAATAGACATTTGCAGTGACCTCAGGAAAATTCTTTGCCAACTCAGTGCTTCCATTTCCTCATCCATAAAATGAGATGGCTAATGCTGTTTATGACAAAAGGAGAAGTATAAAATGAATTGTAGATGTAACATGCATATAATAAATTTGTAAGTAATAAGGATTTATCATTATTTATAATATTAATTTTAAGGATAACCATCATTAATAGCTGTCCAAACTAAAAACTGCCCTTGGTATATCTCAATAGCCTTCTACATTTTGAATTAAGTTTTTCCATATTGAAAATATTTTTTGTGTTTTTAATTATCTTCTCTATTAGCTTTCAAATAGGAAGCTTAGCTAACTATCAAACTGAGGAATATATGTTACACTATGATTTTTATATACACTGGAATAGTACTCATCTATACAGACAAAAATGTTGAGGCTTTGTAGGTAAATGGAGGCAACTCAAGACTACCATGCTCGGTGAAGTGAGTCGGAGTACAAGGTTAAATAGCGAATGGTTTTTCTAATATGAGAAATCCAGATCACAATTTTTTCATAGAACTGACTGAGGGGAATAATGGGAACTGGAGAAGAGGTGAGGGGTGTGGGAGGGTCAAAGGGGGAGGGGAGGGGTTTGTAATTTGGCCACGATGAGTTTATGCACAAAATACTCAAGATCAATGTAAACATCATGTATTGCATTACTACATACCAATAAAAGTGGGTGGGGGCACATCAGGAAGCCAACAGGTATAGAACACCCAACCTGAATCTGAGGTTGACACTAATAGTGAGATTTTGCCATAGTGGCAGAAGCAGTTGAAACAGCATTATTAGTTATCCAAAGGCCTGATTCTGTGATATGGTGTGAGAGTCATTCCATGACAGTTACTAAATCCTTTCAGCTTAAACTTGTTTGGGTTTCCTTTTTTCTTTTCTTTTTCTTAATTTGAAACAGGGCCTATCTGACTGGTTAAATTGTCTTATCTGGGCTTGAATTTGCAATCCTCCTTCCAAAGGTTCTCAGAGCGACAACATTATGAGACTGCGCCACCTGACCCACATACTCTGCCTAAATTTGAGAGTGGACTGTATTGACTTAACAGTGATGAAAGCAATGAATTATTCGCTTACTTCAAACAAACATTGCCGTTTATCTCTTCTATTGTTTTAGGCACATCAGGTTCAAAAAGAAATGATGAGACATTGGGTTTGATTATTTTATCTGATTGAATTTAAAATCAGTAAAGATTTTAATAGCTTTTGAAGAAGGGTGATAAAATTTCATGGCACCTAAGTGAAAAAATATCGTCTTACTGTGTTCACTTGGAAGGAAGTATATATTGAAATAAGCTTTTTTGAATTTGATATTCTCTATAGTGTTTTAATAGGCAGAAAAAAATGCCTATTTTCTTTTCTTAAAAGGCTCAAAGTTTCAAATTCTTATTGACACTTCAATTGATACCAGATAAACAAAAGGTTTTTATTACATGCTTAAAGGTACACATTCAGTCAATCCAGTCGAGAGAGCTGCTTGGCAGCAGGACCTGATGCGGACACTACAGCGCTGCAGCTTGAACACAGTCCCCAGCACTGGGCACTCCTGCTTCGTGCTCGGCCTCACTCTAGACATAGTTGCACCAGCCATAGGAAAGGAATGAAATCAAAAGATGTGTTACAAATTGAATAGGTACAATCTTTACCTTCAAAGATATACTGTATGGAAAGAAAAATAAATAAAGAGAAGAGAAAATCATCACATATGATGATGGAAAAAGAAAAAGGATATGACCAAAAAAGAAAACAGAGTAAGATGAACCTTGCATCATAGGTTTTTTTTTTTTTTTTTTTTTTTTTTTTTTTTTTTTTTTTTTTTTTTTTTTTTTTTTTTTTTTTTTTTTTTTTTTTTTTTTTTTTTTTTTTTTTTTTTTTTTTTTTTTTTTTTTTTTTTTTTTTTTTTTTTTGCAGGGAGTGATGTTTGAGTAAGCGGACAGCAAATATTCAATCTGATCGGAGTAATGAGTTTCTGGTTTTGCAGAAATGGACCAGCATGAGAACTCCCACCAGGATCTGTCACTGGCTTTGAGTAGCCCACGGATATCATGGGTTTGATTGAAATATAGCCACAGATGCCAGTTGGGACAAGCAGTCAATTATGCTTCTCAGAGCAGAAAATTTGAGTAAGACATTTTCATGAGTGGCACTGTGTTTCTGATAGATAACAGCATACCACAGAGCTGGCACTAGTTAAGGATCAAGACAGGAGATGGACTGTGTAAGGCTAAGTAGGCGAAACCAAGAGAAGGGATCGAAAGGACTCCAATCTTTAATAAAGACTGACAAACTTTGTAGAATATTAAAGAGAAGCAAAGCATATTCAAAATCATCTGAATTATGTGTGATTATTCTCGCTCTTTTGTGACACATATTCTACAGAGACAGCATTGTTAAATGGGCTAGGGGGTCCTTATAATATGCCAGTGGCAAGATGTTGTCTTTTGGTTTAGAGTTAGAGCTCATGGGTCAGAAACAAGGAGAAGTGGTAAGAATCTCTCTCTCTCTCTCTCTCTCTCTCTCTCTCTCTCTCTCTCTATATATATATATATATATATATATATATATATATATATTAGCACAGCTAACAAGAGCTTTGAGAGAGAAAGGGAACAAGAAGCTGGAGATCCTTCCAAATTTGTAAATTGAAAGACAAAGTGTCAGAGAACAAATCTCAGTGAGGTTTTGGAGGATTCAGATAATTCCAAGCCCTCAGACCTGAATAGGCCTCTCTACCTGGCAGAAATTGCCTGTTTCCCTGTTCTGTGGGTCTTTTTTCTGGGTTGATCAACTCTGCTTGCAATGGCTTCACCTATGGAAGTAGGCCAAGCACTTAATGTAAGGAGTTCCGGTTTACTACACCTAAAAAGCTGGAATAATGAAACTGGAGTGTAAAGTAGGGGAAAAAGAACAATGCTTACAAAAGAAAAGAACATCTCATATGATGGACAGAATGAAACACATACATAATGTCTTGTAGAATTACTCATATGAAGGACAATAGGCTAGGGAATTTATGCATCAAGAACTTATGTACGTATCTCTCCGTTGTGTGTCGAGAGAGCTGGAAATAGTAGAATATTTAGTCAAATAGCTGAACAGGAATGAGAACGACACTAAGGACCTCACAGGAAATTGAATTCTATCTACAGAGAGATGAAAAAAAATCACAGGGTCTTAATCATGAAATGACTAATATTTTAAAAGGATAATTTTTGTTGTGGGATCATCCAGATTCATTTTCACAATTCTGTTTTGCACATTTTCAACAACCATTCTGTATCTTTATGAGTCACTGCCTTTCAGTCATTGTTACTGTTCTGAACCCTGTGAGGATGTCTTAGCAATAAATAAATAAATAAGTGAATAAAATCATGATGGATGTGTTTTCTATTAAACGTCAAACATTTTGCAAAGCAGAGTTATATATTGTTAGCAAAAGTTTAAGTAATGCTCATGATATTATGATATTGATACAAATTAACTTTCTCAGAGAGATCACTTCTCAGTACAGGAGGAAAAAAAATTTACTTTAAATCAACTTGTAACATTTTACTTAAAAGAGTTGAAAGAAAATATAGAAAAGCATTAACAATTTTAAATCCAGTAGTAAAGGGATAAATCAGTTACTTTTTAAAAACTCTATGAACCATTTTTGCTCAAAATAGACCACATATTTAAACTCTTAATTTTACAGATGGCAATGTGAGCTTAAGTTTACTGGTTGGTTCCACTACCAAGTCTCTCCAGAACCATCATTTGTCAGCAGCAAACTACCTGATCTAGCTGAGGCTGGTTGTAGAAAGAGGCCAGATCCAGGGCAACTTTGGCTCCCAGAAGGCTGTACTTGGCTTGTTCACAAAATGAGAAAGTGATTCAAAAGCCACAGACCTAAAGTTTAATGCAGAAGCACCTGTCTAGTCTTAGTTTGCACGATACTCGCTAAATTCAGCAACATTTAGAAAATCCACATCTACCAAGTGGAGAAATAGATTACATGCAGTGAAGAAGAATTTCCAAAATATTGGGCAAATATGACAAAAATGACATAGTGTTTGTACTCACAATTATTTGCATTCCATCTGCATAAAATATGTGCTCACTTGTACCTTAAAACTCTCCAAGTTCTTGATGAATTACACCATAACCTTGGAGTTTATGATCTGATGATCTTCATTAATCTGAGTGTGTGTGATGCTCCTTTGGCATGCGTCTTGATTTATGACCCTATAAATTGAAAGTTGTCTATTATCAGTTACACTACAAACACCAATCCCCAACATTCAAAGGCAACATTTGGACATCAATGGGCTACTGATTACAGTAACAATATTACACGGATACTTCCATTTACACAGGAAGTAAATTAGAGACACGCACGAGTGATTGGTCCATGGTTACTATAAATTCTCTTAAATAAATGGATCCAGATTCTTTTCCTTGGCAGCAGGATCTATCTTCATGAAAGGGGCTCCCACTCTCCTATTTATTCATGACCTTCATACTGACCTGTATCCATAGTCTATTTTCTTTTTGATTTTCATTTTGAGCCAGAATAAGATTAATTTGCTAAGTTTCCCAAGCTAGGATGAAGCTTAACTACTACAAGCCCTCCAGAAGGCTAGGATTCTAAACCACCACCAACCTGGCTCACTTCACTGTATTTTAAAGCAACTCTCTTATCCATCTTCTCGCCCAGGTTCTTTGCTCCATCCTCTGAGCCCTTGACCTCATTCTTTGCAGTGTGCTACTTTCTCTACAAGAAAATTTGAGCAGATTTCTCAGCCTACTTACTGTCTGAAAAAATGAACATTGCAGAAGCTTTCATGTAACTCTTTCAATCTCTTTTATTTCAAGTCATTGCAACCATTCTGTATATCAGGTAATAGACCATTACATTTGGTTTTAAAAAACACACCATTATTCATTTTCCAGATACACTTTTCTGTATTGGACATTCCAGGCTTTTGGATTCCTGTCAAAGTCATAACAAAACAACTTGGAGTGATAACGTTTGATTTGATCTGACACAATAATCTTAATTTGATCATCACAATCCTAATTCCAGGTTATTGACTTTTAGTAACAATCTGGTGGATTTCATGTTCCAGTTTTTTATTTTAGGAGTAACTCCTTGGTTGAAGGAAAGCACTACCACGTTCTGGCTTAGATTATTGATGCTCATTCCTTTTTCCCTGAATTGTTACTGCAAAATGTTCCATTCTGTCATTTGTTCATCTGTCCCTCCCTGGGACTGATCTGTCCTTGGCAATTGAATTAAACCAACGCAAATTTTTCACATTTTATTTGGAAATCACATGGCCATGGACACAAGTTTATTAGTTCATTTTTCTCTTAGTTCACTGTTGTTACCAGCCAATTGTTTCACAGTTGTTTCATCTCTAGAAATCAGGAATGACATTTTTTTTTTTTTTGGTCCTGTCATGTCAGACCTATTTACTTGCTGCCTTTCCAGTCGGCAAAAAGTTTACTGAAATTTTTGGAACAATTGCTCACAGTGTCCTTGGTAATGAATTACTCACTAGCTTTCCAGTATCACAAGTTTTACAGTTTTTTTTTTTTTAATGAAACACTGCTTTTAAGTGTCATTTGTACATCCATTTCTTAGCGCTGTGTAACCAACTACTCCAACTTGGATAAGTTAAAAGTAACGCCTCGCCTCACCTGGGCACTATGATACACTTGGCCTCTTGTACATTGTGTCTGCAGCTACTGTACACCAACTACGATTGGATTTGTGGGTGGAGTGGAGTGGTAGGTAAATCAGGGACCTGTCTCTTTATTCCACATGAAATACCATTTTATGTCAGGTTATATATTTGGGGTGTGTGTTTTGTTTTGTTGACAGCATTAGAAGAGTTCCAAGTGTCACAAAAGAGAAGGAATCAGTTTACATGCATTTTTAAGTCTTTGTTTATGTTATGCTTGTTAATGTCTGATTGATTAAAGTAAGCTGTATGGTCAGCCAGAGACGAGGGCAGAAAAATTTATCTTTTGGTGAGTAGAAAGTCTTTTCAGGCTGGTTTTATGGTTTGGCATAAGTTATATGTCAAAATATATATTTATAAACAAATATTATATGTAATGTATATAACTAGAATACACATATTTTATATACTTTAATTCATACACCAGAAATATAAATTATTTTAAAAGCAATGCATATGTATTAATGTGTCTCCCTTGTGTAGAAGTATCTTTTCATAAAGAAAATATAATTCATTTTAATTTATGCATACATTAATTTAATGATATACATTCATATATAATTTATGGAGTTATTTTAAAACACAAATTACTAAACAATTACCCAGAGTTTGCAAAATTCAAGACTCATTTTGCTATGTTGAAAGAGCTAAAATTATGGAGCAGATCTCCTGAGGGTTGTTATACTTACCCTTTAAAATACATTTTGGTTGCTACTACCCTCAAAAACACTCCATTATAAAAACTCAAAACTAGAAAAAATTAACAACCTATTTTGTCTCACAAAAAGTTGTTCGAAATGACAGTAAGAACTTTCATAATTTCGATGCCATAGTTGTCAATGACTATTTTCATAAAGTTAAACTAACAAAAGAGAACAATATTTTTAAGAATGATACTTGAAATGCACAAACTTCTGTTTAAAATAGAATAAATCATCATGAATAATTTTGCATTTATTATTCAATAAAATTGCAAATTATATTGTTAATTTATGAATACTAGATTACAATCTTGAAATATAAATATTTTTATTTATTTGTTTCATTAAGAAATGCTATTCGAATGACTGAACTCTGACTGGGAGAATGGGTCAGTGGCTAAAGCACTTGCCTAGCAAGCTTGAGGCCCTGGGTTCAATTCCCCAGCACCGCATAAGCTGCGTGTGATGGCACATGCTTGTAATTCTAGTACTAAAGAGGATGAGGCAGGAGGACTGCCACAGATTCAACGACCAGCCTGGACTACAGAGTGAAACTGTGCTTCAAAACAAACAAACAAATAAATAAGCTGAGTAGCTGAACTCCAACTATGACCAGCTTTTTTTGCTAAAGATTCTTACTTTTTTAATTTGAATTCTTCCTACTTCTGTTATGTTTAAAGCCTATATGGATATAAAAATCTGGAACTGAGACAATTATTTATCAATACTAAGCCAAAAAAGTATTCTTTCTTCTTTTGTTATCATATAATTTCTCTTTTTGCTTTTGGATTAAAAACTTTAATAAGACTATCAGGTTTCAAGCATGTCTCTAACATATGAACATGTGCTTGAATTAGGCCAACTAAAACAATATGTATAGAAAAACTTTTAGTCTCAAAAAGTTAATGACATAATTTTAATTAATAAGAGCAAGACCCAAAACTAGCATTAGCACACGTATATAATGCTAACATTCAAAAGGCTGAGGAAAGAGGATTGGAAGTTTAACTCCATCCAGGACTTCATGGTAAAGCTTAATCTCAAAACAAACAAAAAACAGTAATAAAGCCACTAACTTATAAATCAAATTTTCTTAAAAAACTACAATCCAGTAATTTCATAAGCATAACTGCCCCTTCCATATACTTTATATTCAATCTGATACTATTGGAATTGTCATTGATAACAGGAGATCGATATTTTCACAAAAGGATGGTTGATATTTAGTGTTCTTCATTCATGTTAAATGAGCTGGAAAGAATGATTCCAAAGAAGCATAAGACATTTTTCATTAAATACAAAGAAAATCAATACTAATCTGATCCAGTCAAGAAACGAAAGCACATGCTGTTTATCATTCAATCCTCTTTTTCAAATTTACCCTTGCCAGATGCAATTTTGTTTTGATGCTGTCAGAAAATGTAATATGTTTTGTTAGAACAAGGACCACAAGATAAAAAAAAAATAATAATACAGCAGACAAGTTGACTCCAAACTAATCATTATAACACTGACTATATTTGGAAGAAAATAAAATTTAATGGAAAAGAAATGTCCATTATATGTATTACCAGTGAAAGTCCTCCTCCCTAGGCATTGATTTATCATTGGTAAATGTATTTATTAAGCAATTATTGTGTATAAACATGACTATAGTTGTCAGGACGGTAGCACTAAATTAAACAGCAATTTTGCATTCAAACAGAGCCTGTGTCTTGATTTTTTTCTGAAATGGTTAGTAACAGAATCCTACCCATCAATAGTGCCATGATAACTTTCATAGCCCTTTTTCCTTGAATTGTAAGAATTTATTAATGAAGCCATGTAATAGATTAATTGGTTTTTCTTTGAATCCCTAGATCTGGAATATACAACTAAAATTAATGTTCTCATAAAGAAATTATCCCAAAATAGTCTTCTGGGAGGAAAGAAAGTAAAAATATTAACAAAGGGCTTAATTTATCATTGCTAATGACAATATGCTAACCAAAACTTATGAACACACTTAAAGATGCCTTGAAATATTCTACTTTTGAGAAACCAACTGTTATTTCCCTCATTTTTAAGACTTTGTATTTTAAATAGGAAATTAACCAGAATAACAGTCATTTTACCTTAGTGGACACCGAAGAATTTTCAGTTGCAACTCCTAATTTTCAGTTAAGTGAAATAAGTGAAATCTTTTGTGCATGTAACAACATAATCTGTCAATAGAAGAACAATCTAGATGATTAACCGCCTTCATTGAATGACTCTTTAGAGAAGCAGCACTGATTAGTTTGAAAGGACGTCACTGCTAATGGTTTGTGTTATTTTTCTTCCACTTTGAATATGTCTCCATGACCCACATAGATGCTCCAACTTATTTGGGTGAAACTAAGTTTTAAAGCACATATAAAGTTGAATATGTATGCACAAATGAGGATGCATACACATATATGTAGCACATGTATATATGCATGTGATCTGTTTTTCTACACATTTATCTTACCTCAAGACAGTGCAATTGTCTTTTCAAACTGGATTTATATCTTCCAGAAAATGGATCTATTCAATCCATCACCTTCATGCTTCTGAGAAAATGTTACTTTCTCTAAGTTTCCTTTCTTGATAACCTTATCTAATAGAAGCCAAGCCTATGAAATAAGTCTAATTCAGTTTCAGGATAATTTTTCACATCACAAATGACAACTGTGAGGTTTATCTTTTACAGAATAAACATCTCCCAGTTTTGTAGACTCTCATCAATCCTCAAGCTGTCCTCTACATGTTTTTCATGTTTCTTGACAGCCCTTTTATTTGCCTGTCTAAAACTCTAAAACTAAAACATTATTTATTTTGCTCTAGAAGTTATACTTCTATTAACATAATTTGAAATTTTATTAGTATGCTGGACAACATCTGTTCCTGTTACTCACACTGAGCTGATTAGAAATTTAAGAACTTAAATCGTATATGGACTTATTGAGCCATCGTCCCCTCTTATAATTTGTAGCTGTTTTTTAAACTGCAGAAATAGACTCTATGTAATGCATAATAAATATGTTACATTTGCTTCATCAATGCCAAATTATTGATTTTGTTCCAGAATTTAATTATTTTGTCTGAAGTAGTATTTGGATCATTGCAGATGTTTCTGTTTCAGAAATCTGTTCTAAAATTCCTGAGTTAATAACAAACATTTTGTTAACTTATTTGTGCTCCCTTCTTCCTGGAGGTATAGAAAGACACTGTTGGAACAGCCTGTCCCCCGTGCATAACGATGCGTCAGAAGATGACAAAAACAACATAAGCAGGTTTCTTGATTCAACTAAACAGAGTCAGGCCACAGCTCTTGCTGAGCAAACCCTGCAACACCTATTTTCATAATTTTCATCAAATTTTGGTCTCTGGCTAGTATGCCTCTATTTTATTCCTTGATCATAAAATTTAACATGATTTTAGGCTCTGTACTCACTAAAATTCACTCTATTTTTTTCTTTTTTCTTTTCTTTTTTTTTTTTTTTTTTGAGACAGGGTCTCACTTTGAAGCCCAGACTGGTCCTAAACGTACTTTTAACCCAGGCTGGCTTGGACTTCAGACAATCTACCTGCCTCAGGCTGCCAAGTTCTGAGATTATAGGAGTGCGCCACCATGCCCAGCTTTCTGTGCTGCTGGGGAATTCAACTCGGGGCCTTTCACATACATGCAAGGCAAGTGCTTTAATGGCTCTGCCATTCATCACTTGATACTTATTACAGCTCTCCTACATTTTTATTGTTCCAAATACAAATTATGTATCAATGAGATTCAAATTTAAGATCCACACACAGAATTTCATATCTGGCCTGGACTGCAGAGTGAGACCCTGGCTTAAAAAAAAAAAAAAAAAAAAAAAAAAAAAAAAAAAAAACCTTACGACCCCTATGCACAATAAAATTTTGTTCACTGTTCTGATATGTTCTTAAATGTTTACTTTCAAAATATCTGTCCATTTTTACATCTATGGACAATTCTCCAACCCCTCAGTTTGGATGCTCATCACCCAATACTAATGAAGTCTACACCTGGTCTTGTGATTTACATTATGGTCTTGAAAAATCCTTCTCTGTATCTCTTGTAATTCTCCATAAAAAATGTAACTCCATCTGAATGTTATGAAGGTTTGCAGGTGAGGCTGTCAGTACTGAAGATAAATACTATTTTGCACGGCAGGGAGACTAAGGAAATTTGTTCAATATCAAAAATATAATCTATTCTTACATTTTCATGCATTTATATTCATAATCATGATATAGTATTAACTTTCCTAGTGACCAAGACTAATACTAATACAAAGACAAAGATAACATATCTGCATTTTCAAACTAAAATTTACAAGAAATAATAGTTGATCTCATGCAAGCAGATGAAGGAAGAGTAAAATAATACATAGGTGTAAATGTGCCAAACATACAAATTTGTTTCAAACATAAGAAAACCAGTAGTCAAAATAATAATAAATTCGATTTTGGGATATAACCAATGTGAGATAGCATGGGTCCTCTGAGGCATGGTATTATTGGTCATGAACCCACAGGCCTGACATAGGCTAGGGACACATTGTTGGTATTCATATAATCTGAAGAGAATATTTGGAAAATAGTACACAATAGCAAGTTTTATATGATAGGTAGATGAAAAAATAACCTACTACTTTATGGAGGCTGACAAAGATACGAGACTCCTGGATCAGGATGGATAGATTATCACTCATAGTATCACTCCCTTGCAATGTTAAAGGAATCGCTGTTTGTGTTGCTGCCATAAGCTCTAGCCACCACAGAACCACAGAGAGAGGGCAAAGTGGCACCTGTGTACATGTGGATTACATTATGAATGTGGAGCTCTGAGCTTAGGAATTTAGTATTCAAGAAAGTGAAGAGAAAAAATTTCCTTCCTTTGCTCCACAGGCAGAGACATGGCATCTGTTTTACAAAGCTGTTCACTATTCAAATATTTATGAAGAAGAAACACTTAATGTCTTCTTCATAAAATGTGCAGAAACATATGAAAACTAATGAAAATAGCTCACAACTCAAATCACTAACCCAGAAGTACTAGAATGCTAACAAAAACAGTTAGGTGCTATGTCAATCTCACATTAGAAAAAAGTGTGTGTGTGTGTGTGTGTGTGTGTGTGTGTGTGTGTGTGCCCAGACACATATATATGAATAGTCTTTACTTTCTTTTTTTCATCTATTCAGGTGTCTAGCAAGGTATATTTGCTTTCTCAACCTGCTTTGTTAGTTTTTCTTCATTATGAGAAATGCCTGATGTTATGGTTTGGAACTGGAATGTCCTCCAAAAGCACATGTTTTGACACATTGGGATAGCTATGGATCTAGGTTCTGTTGGGACCTGGGACCTGGGTGGAAGGACAAAATGCTTGAGGCTTGACTTGGGGGGATCATGTCAACTTGTCGAGACTAGAAAATACCCAATGTAGAACTTTGTGTGTGACTGACTTGTGGGCCAGGAAATGAGAGGTGCGGGTGGCTCAACTGGCAGCTTAAACTAAATAAAAAGAAAAAAGAAGAAACATTGTCACATCTTTTCCTGGGAAAACTCTGGCCTTCTTCTTCCTCTCCAGACATTGACTCTGCTCATTCACTTAGTTTTGTGTCAGCCATGCTATGACTAGACCTTGCCATGTGAATGCTCCGTGTGATACTGGCAGTGTGAGCTATAATCAATCTTTCTTCTCTTAATTTGTGAATGTAAGGTACTGTGTCCTAAAAATTAATAATATCACTAAGATACTTGAGAAAAATCAACTTAAAGGAAAAAAAGTATAAAAATTCAGTCCATGGTTGCTAGGACCACTTAGTGTTTTTTTTTGTTGTTGTTGTTGTTTTGTTTTGTTTTGTTTTGTTTGTTTGTTTGTTTGGTCTTTTTGCCTATACTGGAGCAGATTATCAGGGTGGAAGAGTGTGAGGAAAGATCTAGCCACCTCATGGTGGGGACAAAGACTAGAGTGACAGAGTGAGAAAGGAAGGAAGGTGCCAGAGACAAAATAGCTTTTCCGAGGACACATCTCTAATGACCTATGTCTTCTCTCTAGGCTAAAAACTGTAGCAGCTGCCATGATAGAAATGCCAGATCATAAAAAGCATTAAAAAATAACACCTGAGTTCCTGGAAAATGTCTGCTTTTCCTGAGAAGAACATAAACATTCCTCAGATGTACTAGCTGTACTAACCTCTCTAGCTTCCCTCTCTGCTGACTCCTCTCTCTCTCTCTCTCTCTCTCTCTCTCTCTCTCTCTCTCTCTTTCTCTCTCTTTCTCTCTCCCTCTCTCTTCACTCCTATCCTCTATCTGTAACTTCTTAACTGTGGAGATCTTGATTTGCAAGCAAAGCTCCTGCTTCTCCATTCTTTGATCATCACTTAACCACATGTTCCCTTCTCTCCAGGACTCATCTGTCAAACACTGTTTGATCAATACTATGACAAGCTGTGGAATTGAGTTCGGGAACAGTTTGGGTGCAGTTTTTCCTCTTTGAAAAACATAAAGACAGTGGAGCAATTTAAGCAAAAGAATGAGATGATCAGCTTTGTATTAAAATGAAAATAAAATTATAATAATAAGATGTGATGAAGTCAGTAAAAAATAAGACTGTTGCATTAATCCATGAGAATGGTGTGATAAGAATCACTATAAGGGCAATGGAGATGGTAATTAGCTGTTACTTTTCAGCTTATTTTAAAGATGAATACAATAGAGAATGCGAAAGGGTTGGGGCACATCAAGAGAGACAGACTATCAACCAACTTCCGGTCTAATCAGTCTTTGCCTAGGGACAAAAACAGTTTATCACAGAAACAGGAGACCAAGTAGAGGTGTGAGCATTAAGGTTGGTAGGAGTGAATATATTTTGGAGTATTTCTTAATCTGCATTATGTCTTTTTCTGCTTTATAACCATAGGCTTAGTAATTTGGAAGAATTAGAGTTTTGAGAGCTGCCAAGTCTAAACAGAGAAGCAGGGGGACAGAGAGAGAGAGAGAGAGAGAGAGAGAGAGAGAGAGAGAGAGAGCAAGGGAGAGAGGGGAAAAGGAGAGAACTGAGATCCAAGATCGTGTCCTTTTTATTGCAAGCTTTCCCCTGTAATAACTAACCCATTCCTGTGATAGTAGCATTAATCAATTCATGAGCCCTGGGGACCAAGCCACCGTGAAGGCTGCCTTTGTACAAACTGCTGAATGCAGATTGACTTTCCAAAACAGGACTACGAGGAGGAGACATGCAAATCCTGAGCAGAGCTCCTCTCATTATTTGTTTTTTTTCTATTTTCTCCTTGTAAGAGGAATTCAGGTCTTCAACCGTGAGGGAAGCTGTGAGTATTAGGATATGGAGAGAGAAGATTACGCATGAAATCGCTGACTAGAGATGTGATGGACAGAACGACTCAGGATAATACAGTATGATTCCCAGACATTACAAAGGGACACCTTAAAGTACATTACGACTTTAAAGTGTAGCTAATCAATATGATACGATGGGTTTCTCCAGGAGCAGCTCAGTTCTGTGAAGCAGAGAGAAATATGTATACCTGGGTAATGATTTGGCCGTGTTAATTTTCTGAAGTAAAAAAAAAATGTTTTTGTAAGGCAATGAATAGAACAGGTGGCCAGGGACTTCGGTCGTAGTAGTTGAAGCACAACAGAGAGAGTCAAGTACGAAGTTACGGACGATGCAGCCCCCTCCCAGAGCTCCGCACTTGCCCAACCTGTGCAGGAAAGCGGACAACCATGGATTCATAGTAACATTTACATTTTTTTAAGAAAATGTATTTAACCACAATCCTTTACTCCCCCATCCCTTTTCTCACTCTCACTCTCTGTCATGACTCCTCATACCAATCAACACAAAATTTAACTTGGCGGGAAAAAGGAGCTGGGACTGTGTTATCAGGACCTGAGTGGCATACCGATGCCGTTGTCATAAGGAAGTATCTAACTAGACAAGCTTTTGTTCCCTGCAAAGTCTGAGTTTTCTCTAACAATGATAGAAGGAAAAGAATATTGAATAATAATGTCGAAGAAGTTCGTGGATCAAAGTCAGTTCAATGCATGAGCCCCACATTTTCAAAAAGAACTGAAATAAATTCTTGTTTTTATATTAATGAACAGAGACTTTTCAACCCTTAAATTGACATGCAAGAGCAAAAGAGAAGTAGGAAGTTTATAATCATGAAATCATCACCTGCCCGATTTCAAACAAACACACATTTCTATATAATAAAAAATCTATCCCCATTTTATTTATGTGTAGTTCCTTTTTCATTGCATAAAACACAGGCATAAGAATAAAGACAACATGGAGTGTGGTGAGGAAATTCATTTGTTTCTTCAAGAAGCGAAAGGTCAGAGTAACATATAATTTAGTTCCTAAACATTTTTTTCTGGACATAATGAAGGCAATGGTCTTAACTATTTAAGGTGGAGTTGAATTGAAAAGTTTAATGATAATCAAAAAATAAAATAATACAGATTTTGTAGAAACTCGAACTAGAACTCCAAAGCTGATTTTTTTTCCCTCTGAGGGGTTGTTACAGAAGTTTCTATATGTAAATGAGAACATAAAGTAGATAATTGAATCAGAGGGACTTTGATAACTGATAGAAAATCAGTTTTAACAATTAGTTAAGGCATTCTTAAACACATTTACTTTAGTTTTGGTTTTAAATTTGTTGCTATATTCCTTATATGAATTGTCTAGGATTAAGTCATTCTTATTTATATAAATCATTTCTATTTATTAACAAATTTTTTTTATTTATCATTACCATTGTTAATTAAATTGCCCCATTTATTGATATTATTGTGTTATATGTTTTTTGACTATTTAGAAATAATCATTATCAGGAAATTTTCTGTTATTTCAGAACAATGAATCATTTGACTATTTAAATAATTATAAAGCAAGAAACTTGTGTAATTATATAAAAGTTTGCCATCTAGTGACAAAAACCTCAAATTACATTTATATTGTCATAGGGAAACCTTGCCCTCTAGAGGGCAAGCTATGATAATTTTGGTAATTAAGATAGCAACTACACAATATGAGTGGCTTTCTCTTCAAAATAGTCATTTTCATAAGCTAAGTATTTATTCCAATAAAGTTTCCCATAAATAGTAATTTTTGTGAAGTTCCTTAAACAGAGATTGGGTCATCATAAGAGTGATTAAAAACAGTTACCTTACATGGTACTCTGCATCACATGTTCTGAATGATTTTATTTAAATGCCCCAGTTTGCACATTTTACAATAAAACTATCAGGTGTATGTTTTATTATTTGTGGAAGAAGGCTTTATTTTTTAGAACAATTTTGAGTTCACAGAAAAACTGAAAAAACAAAAAAGTGATACAGATGCATCACTTCCTCCATTATGAACATTTCCCCTGGGAGTGGTGCATTTGTTTTGACTGATGACCCTCTAATGACATTTACTCACTCAAGTCTATAGTTTACAGAAGGGTTTCATGGTATGGATTGAACAATATATAATGACCCACATCTGCATTATAATACTGTACAGAACAACTTTATCACCTTACCCTCCAAGCCATGCCTGTACTCAGTGCCTCCAGCCTTTAATTTGTGCCCTGTTCACAGATGAGGAAGTTGGTCACAGGAAGACTCCATAAAGTGCTCACTCAGGATGATACATACTGCATGAAGTGGCAAAGAATCCAAAGCTGAATTCACTGCCCATGAAATCACTAGAGTGTGTCACCATGTGGATCTAAATTCACCATATAGAACATTTTAAAGAGGAATTTAAAATAAATTAGTTATAGTGCCTCTCAAATTTACTCCAGTGATGGAAAATATTTCAACGGGTAATTAGTTTTATTTTCTGGCTACATAGCAAAGACTGTATTGCTGAAGGCAGACTCATACATATGGAATGGCTAAACATTAACAAAATAAATTGTTGTCAATGCAGGAAAATTGTCATGAATATTTTGCTTTACCCTGTGTTGGATCTCTAAAAACTACATCTGAATTTGAAACTCTGTAATCACTCAGGTCAAAAAGTATACAACTCTCTTAGAGGATAAATATTGTGTACCTCATAAGTGTCAATGATAGTTTAGGTGAATTTTCAAATCTGCTATAGAAGCAAAAAAAAATTGTTCTCATAAAAAATTTCTGGAATGATAATTATTTTATATCAAAAGCTATTGTAGTCAAGAACTTATTTCAAATATAACCTTCATTTCAACCTAAATATATAAATTACCTAGAATGAGAAAAATATTCATGTGTAATGCAAGCTAATATTTTTAAGGAACTTACTACATAGAAGATACTGTGCTAAGGGCTTATATCAATGATCTAATTTACAACTTAAAATAACAAACAGACAAGTTACGATTTTTTTTTAATGCTGTGTTTGGGAAGATTCAACTTCAGCCTTTTCTCAAGATCTAAGCATTTATTTTGCTAGTTGCTGAAGCTTTGGTCTAGAACATTTCATCCCTAAACCTCTCATTGGGCAGTAATCTGGAACCACTGAGATTCTTTCACTCAATCTCCTTCTGGAAGGGGTGCACACCTTTCGACTGGTCAATTCCCTGGTACATTAGCCCAGCCTTCTTTCCTTTGGAGTCTTCCCAAAGGGTTCTACTTTTTGGATCAGCTAAACATTATAATACAACTCTTGTCACTTTAGTCTCATTGTATATTTTCTCTGAGAAGTCCCCAAGAATCATGGCAAAGGCAAATCCCCAAGACAGACAGTCTCTTCACAAAAAAATCTGGCAAGGACGTTCATTTCTATCTAGCTAATGAAGAAACTAAAACCTGGGTAACACTCAATTTATCTGTATTCATACAGGTAACCGTGCAGAAATTCAAAATTTATAAATTATAATATCTATCTATAATATCTCTGCTTTTAACTACTTCAATGTTTAGTCTATTAAAACTGCCTTTGCCTTTCAAGCATAACTTAAGCCTACCATTCACAGCATGGTATTTTTGGAGGACAAATTACACTAAAAAATTGTAAACAGGCCCTTTATCAAATATTTTCCTTGAAAACATTTAACTACCTTTACTTTACATTCTCTGAATATAGCGATGGAATTTCTTCTGAGGCTTATGTTTATATTTCTTGGATGTAAAAGATTCTACCAAATTTTGTGTAAGTCTAAGTATATCTGTGTGTTAGGCAGATTTTTGTTGCTGTGACAAAATACCAGAGAAAAACAAAATATGGAAGGATTTATTTGGTTTGCAGTTTCAGAGGTTCCAGACTATAGTTTGCTGACTCAGTTGTTCTGGGCCTTTGATACTACAGGAACATCACAATGGAAAAGGCCTGGTAGAGAGAAGCTCTCCCCTCTTAGCGACCAGGAAGAGAGAGCTAAAGAGCCACCTAACAAGGGGTTAGGGACCAAATGTACTCTTCTAATCCATCCTACCATTGACTTGTTTCATCTACTCAGTCCCCAACTTCTAATAAACCTACTTCAGCTACTGAACTCATCAAAGGATTAACTATTTACAGTTAGAATGCTCATAATCCTATCACTTTCCCTAAACCCATCAGCTGATTACCAAGCCTTCAATAAAATGAGACTTCTAGGAACATTTTGGAACCCAATTATGACAATTTAGCATATGCAAGGGATACTGCAGAGAGACTTTGGGACAAAATCTGTAACATCAACTAATTTTTGCTAATAATAAAAATTGGCATCATATTCTTTAAGGTAAACTATCTACTTAAGTTCTTTTTTTAATCAAGCACAAATATTTACATGACTTTGATATTTAAAAAGATGTATTGGCAGGAATAAACCAACTTAAATATTTGGAAATTTTCTTAGGCTATTTAGTGAATTATAAATAAAAGTACATTGTCTTACTAAAAAGTCTTTATTCTTAATGATTGTCACGTGTAAAAAGTTTAGGTTAATTATAATTTTTAAATATTCTTCCAATCCCCAAAACCTATCCACAAGTACAGTTTAGACAGAAAGAGAAATTGTACTCCTTAGTAAGCATTAAAATCAGAATATTATATATTTTATAGGCTATAGTAGTCATTTTATAGTCATTTTTTAGGCTGTAGTAGTCATTTTCCCTTTACAGGGAAAAATATCCAACACCCTCAATCTAAACAGGAGGTTTATTTTAACTCACAGTTTTAAAGAGTTCAATCCTTAGCTGGCAGAGTCGAAGGAAGAAACAGTATGTCAGAAGGGCACGGCCAAAAAGATGCTCAGCCTATGGTGCCCGGAAGGCAGATAGAGAAAGTGCACCCAGGAAGAAAAACACTTCCCTTCCAGGTTATCCCCCTTAGGTCAATGCTCTCATTTAGTTCATAATTCCAACAGTGACACATTTAGCTACAGACTCATCAATGGATCAATGCACTATGCTGCATAGACCCCTATGATCCAGTCACCTTTTCTCTAAATATGGAACTTGTGGGGAAGAGTTTAAATCTAAACCGTAACACACACCTCCCAAGAGATGCTTGTAGCAATAGAAACTTCGCCTGGGCGGCAGATACAATCATTTCATACATTTACAAGAACAATGGTTATTAGTCCTTAATAACTATTAATATTAATTAATATTAGGAAGAGTTGGCAGCATGTTTGGTCACATACAGTGACCAAATTATTCAGTCACTGCACTGGCCATCTGAGTTAGGTTATTGGCTTTATCCCAAGGAAAAGCATATTTTTCCAATATTTATGAAAGGAGTTATTTTATAACTTGGATCAAGGTGCCATTGAACATAGGTTCCTTCCTTTTCAAAGTAATCAGGAAGTAAAGGTGCAATTTTCCTTGATATTTACATTTCAATGAGATGCCTTTTGAATCCTGGAGAAAGATAAGCCTGGATTGCAGAGATGACAAAAATGATAGTTTTTAAAGACAGCAAAAAAGCCCTGGACATTGCAGGCTGTCTAAAACGAATGCTGTAAGAAACAAAGGAGGAGGGATATCAACATTCAACAGGGACATTTAAACATTCCATTTTTGTATTTGTCCATATAAAATCATCATTTAGGGATTAAGAGCCTACTGTGATTTCAGAAGGTACAACTGTCATTTCCATTCTATCTCCCCCATTGATGAACAAGCAAATAATGTTGGTATTGATTGTGACTGAAACTTCTAAATATCTTACTGAAGCATGTTCATTCTCTCACAGATATTTTTACTAAAGTTAAAAGAACCCATTGTGTATAGGAAAAGGTTAGAAATAGAAAAAATATTGACTTATAATATTTTTTCTTAAATATGAAAGCTATGAGACGAAGCTTAGAATATTAATTATATTCATGGAAAAGCAAAGGAAAGAACTAAACATTAAATATTTAATATTTAAGATTGACACAGTAGAAAACTGTTTAACCTTGTGTAATTTTCATTATTCCCTCTTAAAAATATAATCCTACATAAAATAATGCAATAGATTCTTGCATTTCTGGACAAAACAAGTGTATTTAATGTAGGTTGTGACATATGCTTCACCCTGCTTCCTCACTCTTGAAAATCATTAATATTTAATTTAGTCCATTCAGAATTAATTATCTCAGCCGTCAATGCTCCAAGGACAACACTCTAAATCTACAGCAAACGCCCCAGATGGCTGAAAAAAAAAAAAAAAAAACTTTCTTGTCTTCCTGCCTTTTAAACACAAGTCCTTTCCCTTTTTGAATATATATATATATACATACATATATATATATAAATCTACGTACAAAATACCCTATGACCACATCAGTAAACACTTTGCGTAAAATAAAAATATTTTAAAAGATGAAACCTTTAACACTTAGCTCTTTTCTGTTAAGTCTTCCTAAAGAACAAACTCAGAACCTCAAGGAAATCAATTCCCAAATGAGTCTGAATTCCCTCAAGGTTACTACTTCCTTGCTATTTTGTCACTAATTGTATTGACAGCTGGTAGTTCTTTCTTTAAGACAATTTATCTTCTCACTGCATTTTTATTGAAATATACCTTGTTGCAGTATTGACCTTACACCATGAGGAAGCCGTGACTAATAGCAAAATCCCCTGGGTCCTGACAGATGGTTTTAGTATTCAGGTTTGCTGTCAGCATTAGCCCTCACAGCATATGCAAAACAAAAGAACATTAGCCTCTGCTGGGAAAATGACGTGTTATCTGGATTGAAGGGGCAAAATGGTAATTTGCACATAATATTTGTGCTTCATGCTAAACTTCAAGGATATGGTATCTTCAATTGAAAAATTTCTTCCCAAGTTTACAGATAGGAAATACAAATTAGTCAAGTGCGTACAACTGACTGCAGGTGCCAAAACAAACCAGGCACAGACAGAATATTTACAGCATTATGAAGTCTATCTTTATTAAGTAAAATGTCACCAAAATATCAGCAATATCTTACTTCCATATAAAAAATAACACCTAAGTATAATATTATTATTAAATAATAAAAGGTTTTTGTGGCATTTATGTAATCTGATGGTTAACATAATACATTGACTTTTTAGTGGACTTATAAGGGGCATTAAACATTTGTATAAGCAGGACTTTAAGTTTAACTTGTTAACTAAGGATACATTTAATCAATATATATTTTATTGTCATTGATGTATTTCAAAAAATTGGGTCAGACCTTTAAGTTAAAAATGTAAAATCTTCAGTGACTAATGTTTCATTTCTACCTTCTAGTTCATAATATCCAATATGAATTCTTGTCTTTTATTTTCTTTCTCCATCTCTCTTTCACTCCTACTCCAATTCATATTTCCTTTTCAGAGCAGAGTCATCTTTCAAAAACACAGACCTAAACATCACTATCACTTGCCTGTTTAAAAATTCTCATCAATACTCAAATTTCTAAAAAATAGCATTTAAACTCCTTTGCACACAAAATCGACACTTCGCATATTATGGCATTTCTTTGCTTTACTATTGATCATGACCAATTTTTAATCTCAATTTGTACTTGAATTGTCCTGTTGTGCATGTAGCTTGAGGGTTCCCCTCTGATTCATACTTTATGTACTGGCCATCAAGAAAGTGAGGGACAAACTGCAAATTGCATCTAACAGAATATAGCACTTATGAGGAGAAACCATAGCTTAATAATATTGCTTTATATGGCAAAAAGTAGTGAAAAGTCACTCCCATCTTTGTGTTGCACTATGAGATTCCCATCTTAACATAGGTGAGAGACTCTCTCTCTTTTAGGCTATGCAGAACCTCCATGTTGTGAGACAACTACAAAGGGGTCACAAAGCCAGGACAATAACAGCATTTAGCAGGTGACCATAGTCCCTGACCAAAAACTAGGGAGAGAATGCTAGGGCATCAGTGAAGCAATCACAGGGCATGAACTCTAGAAATAGGTTCATCATCAGTTCAACCTCCATATGGAAACCCACTATAGTCTACACCTTGATTCCAGCCTTGAGATCAAGTGACGACGGCCCAGCTAAACAGTGTCCAGTCATTAACCCTGATATTAAAAAAAAAAAAATAAGCATTGCTCTAGCCTACTAACTCTGCAGTGACTTTTTTTGGCTACAAAAAACTAATAGGGGCCTTTAATCCCATACATAGACTGATATATATGAATTATAGTATCTATTGCAAAAAAATCTTTGATGTATTCTATTTCTTCATGACTTTCACCAGTACTTAGCGCACATTTTTTGCACTAAACAAATATCAGCAGCTATTTCATTCATGTGATGTGTATTCTAATTTATAATAAAAATCTGTCATTGATGAGCAATAACTATGTCCAATTCACTGTGTTAATATTTCATAAGCATTTACATTAATTTTCCTGAGTGTTTTATTCTTTTTTAAATTTCTAAGAGATGAAATTTGGAACATGAAAATAGTCTTGTTCTGTTTTTAAATTCCTACCTTCACTTTCACACCTTCCTCTTTGCTCACTAACAACAACGTGGTTCTATGCAAAATCTTTTCTCTCTCACTCTATGGTAATGGTGATGCAATTTATCATGAATATCAATGTCCTCCTACCATATATGATCTAAGCAAGGCCAACTGGAATCTCCCCTCAGGTATGACAGGAGGATATGAGGAGTCGGCACATCAGTTTCATCTTACACATACAAACGTATGTTGGAACAACAAGTGGCCATTTTTTATGGATATTAAGTAGGAAACTGCTGGCAGAATGAAGTCAGTACATCAAGGAAACCAGAAGCAGAGCAAACATCAAGACACAAAATTTGCCTAATGCATCGTTCTCCTGAACCGAGCAGTTACTGACGTGGAATTTATTCTGACAGGCGCATGAGTTAATAATTCCCTTTATGCTTCAGCTGATTTAATTTGGACTCGTCCTGAAAAAATAAAGCCCAGTGTCTCAATGATAGCAAATGACTAAAACAGAGTCCAAATTCAACTCTGTCTAAGACAGCCTAAGGTCCACAGAGTCATAACTTCTTTCTTCTTTAACTAGAATGTGAAATCTTAATATGAACCTCAGACTAAATGATCTTATATATAAAAATAGTAGCAAAAAAGTCTTATTGATATTCATAACAATAGTTATTTATTGTGCATATATAAAATATTTAATACAATACACAGACAAACTATTGTATGGTAGCTACAATCACCAGCTAAATGCAAGATTCAGATGATAAATTACTGCTTTTTTAAAGAATGCATATTTAAAGTTTTCTTGGGTGGCTTAAGTAAGACAATAGAGGTTTACCCAGGATCCATTCATGCAAAACATGAGAACCATGTGCAGTGTACATTTCTTCCTTGGGTATGAGTTACTTCTCAAAGTGTAATGATTTTAGAAGGGATTTAATTATGTTCAATTTTTTAAATTTTGTTAACTAATGTGCTCTTGAGGAAACCTACAGATTCTGAGTCATAAAATGAATCTTTTTATATACTAGAAAGTCCTAAAGTCTTCATTCTGTAGACAAGAAAAGACCTCACCTCTGAAATTTTAATTTGTTTTACATTTACAAAAACATTTCTATGACTTTTTGAAATATTCTGTGCAATGCAGCTAACCAAACGGTATTCTTGTCATTTGAATAATCTAACCATCAGAAAGTATTTACACTATTTTATTCTGTGGTGATAGGCAATACGTTAATCCAAATGGTTTTTAAAGCTTTATTTTAAAAACCCTGCAAAATATGGTATTCGGTAAACTAGATAATTTGAAATTAAAAGCAGAGATAGAAACAAGCTATAGCCTTTGAAAAATAAATACTGTTTATAGCACTCAAATTACTTTTTGAACTGCACTATTTTCCTTAATCTTCACTATTGATATCAAAATTATAAAAATTATAACAATAAATTTCTTTAGATTCATATGTTACATAAATAACATCCCTGAGAACCCAAACTTTGCATCAACAATGAACTGCAAGTATGATTAAATGGCCCATGAAAAGATTAGTCTAACATTGTCTCTCCTAGGGATACTTACTATATTTGCAACATAGATTTCAGGCTCATACACTCACCTTATTCCCTTTCTTCACTCAAAAAAGCGTAATATTATCTGATGAAAAGCTGTGGCTATAGATGAGTAGATTAGATATTTAAGAGTTCTGCTACCCTTGTGATCAACTTTTTGATACCTCATAAACAGTCAATGCACATTTTATTTCATATTGTGCAAATAGCTCAAGAAGGAAAAAGTTTAAAGGCTTCCGCTAAAATTGCAAGCAAGATTAACCACGCTAACATTAAAATGACATTTAAGTTCAAAATTCTGGTAGAAATAAGAAGTTAACGTTGAAAGATTCATTCCAGATTAATGAAAGTAATACTTTCATTATATAAATGGGGAAATGGAATTCTTAAATTGTGTCTTACCTTCTTGGAATAATAAGAAAACATTTAACGGTTTGTTTCCCTACAGTCATACTCACCTAGCAAATATACCATCTCAGACATTGCAGGTTGAACTATGTCCTCTCAAAACAAACAAACAAACAAACAAAATACACACTTTGAAGTCCTGAATTCCTGTACCTGAAAATATCTCCTTATTTAGAAATAACAGCTCATTGCTGATGGTGTCCTTATACTTGCCAGCTGTGAAGACATAGGCTTGCAGGCAGAAGGCCAAAGGACTGCATATGCAGTGAATGGCGGTGGGCAGCTGCAGCCTTCAGAATGCCAAAGATTATGGTAAGAGAGAAAAATGTGCCATCAACTAGATGATCAGTTCAAGATGCAAAAGGCCATAACTGACTGCATAATTCCTTCATTTTCTTTGTCCCTTTCTTTCTACATCCAGCCCAAGTTTGATTAGCTCCCACTTTAAAACATAAATACACACCTTGTTCTATTCATTCCCATCAATGTACCAAGACTGCATGGTATTTTCTACCCCTCCATTATTGGTATGGCCTCCCACAGAAACCCACTGACTTTCTATCAATGTTCCCTATGATTTCCTTTCCGAACACCATATAGAGGATGTCATGAATTCTATGCCTAAAGTTTGTATCTAATCTGCAAGAGTTTCTTTTTCATTAAAGCCATTTCTTTTAGTGCACACCAAGTCCACTTCCCTCATTGTGCTACCAGCCTACCATTTATAGCCTGTGGAGCTTTGGATCATATTCAGACACATTTTTGGAAAAAAATATATAATCTAATTAGCACATATCCCTGCTTAAAATGATGAAAGTTTCAATAACTCATCACTGAACTACAGTATATGCCAAACTCTTACTGTCATCTGCAAGGCCTTGCCTGATAGGGAATCCGCCTTTTACTCTAACTTCACTGGTACCATGAGGGCCCCTGACTTATAAAAATTAATCACACCACTTTATTTTGCTGTTACAGTTCTTCGGTACGCCAGGTTTCTTTTGCTTCTAGGATGAACATGTTTCTTTCTGATTGAAATAGAAGTCACCAAAATACCCATCAACAGACCAATAGATACACAAACTGTGGTATTTATACACAATGGAATAGTATGCATCAATAAAGTCCGACAGCGTGGAGACTTTTGCAGGCAAATGGAATAAACTTGAGAACATCATGCTTAGTGAAGTAAGTCAGAAGCAGAAGGTGAAACATCGAATG
This sequence comes from Ctenodactylus gundi, assembly GCA_004027205.1. Taxonomy (NCBI): domain Eukaryota; kingdom Metazoa; phylum Chordata; class Mammalia; order Rodentia; family Ctenodactylidae; genus Ctenodactylus; species Ctenodactylus gundi. The sequence continues at coordinate 167,137 of PVKB01001893.1, read as the reverse complement.
GTCTCTGATACGAGAGTCCCAGACCACAACTCCTATGGAACTTAAGACTAAAAACAAAGCGAAAGAGGGGTATAGGATGGGGGAGGAGGGAGGGAGTGGAGGGTAGAGGGAGGGACAAAAGTAGAGTGGGAAAGTCCTTGTCACCTTCACAAGATATGTAGGTGTACAAAATGCTCAACTTCATTGTAAACCTTAAATTTTGTGCTTATACATATCAATAAAATGGGGGGAAAAAGAAATGCAATTTCATATCACTTACAGTTTTTCCATCATTTCTCAAATTTCAATTCAAACTGCTCTTGATCCTCTGTCATATCCCCAGTTTACTTCCCTCGGGGACTTATCTGTGTCTGTGTGCTATTATCATGACGGCTTGTTCCCTGTTGTCCACACTTCCTAGCTGGAATGTAAAAGAGTTGAAATATGAGCATCAGGTGACTTCCTTGCTGCCCAGCTGGTACCTCCAGCATCTAAAATGTTGATTCACTGATCTCGTATTGAGAAGACTTGAAATTCCAGTTTCCTCACTTCAACTTCAGGCACAGACCATCCCACAGTTACATCCCACATTCTGCTATCTGTCCGTAGCTTACAAACTATTTATAACTTTTCTCCAAGTATTTTTTTAGAGTACATAAGATTTATAGTAGGTTTTAGCACCCCCAACTAAACTGGTAAAAGTAATATGTGATTTGTGGTGACTAAGAGAAAAATGAATAACTACATACTATACCATTTATAGGAAGGATTTTGTATATAAATGTGCCCCTGGCCCTTGTATTTTATTAGGTATTAGGGTAGAATTGCTTTAAAAAGGAGTTAATCCTGGATTAAAAGAACAAGATTGAAATCTCAGTTCTGACATTTTAATCCATGTTAACATGGAGATGTGGCTTAATCTCTCTGGGCTTTAGTTTATCTGCAAAGGAGAAATGATAGTATTTACTTCACAGTGTTCTCAGAATAAATACACGCTATGTACTTACAATGCTGTCTGGAAAATAAAAGTAATCATTTTTTATCTGCTTTTATTTTGTTGAAAAGGTCAAAAATATGCAAATAAAGGGCATACAACAAGTAGTAGAATCTGGCATTGAAACATTTAGTCTAACTACTTCATAAAACTTAAAAATGGAAGGGAAACACTTATTTGAATTTCTAAAGAGGCTTGACTCTGATTTTTACAGCAGCATTCTTATATCATCTAGGAAAATTCAAACACATTTTGAAAGCAAATAAGAACTTTGTGAGATAGATATATCACAATTCAAATAATACCTGAAGCAAGTTCCACAGAAGTTGTAATGAAAAATTTCAATCTAATATTACAAAATTAATGGATATCATTGAATTACCATTTCAGACAAACTTAGATGACCATTTTCTTGGGCATTATTAATTAAGTCGACATTTGTCAAACTAAAATGAATTGGTTTTTCCTTGGTGTTAATAGTTATATAAATTCTTCTTGTAAAATTAATAAAGGTTGAAATAATGGACCTATTAGAATAATCCTATTGGATTATTTGGATTAGTCATATATATATATATATATATATATATATATATATATATATATATATATATTTCCAGTGCTGGAGATAACATCCAGGGCAGTCCCATTATGGTAAATTCCCAGCTAATTTTTTAGTTTTGTTTTGATAAAGGGTCTCACCAAGTCCCTAAATTTCCAAGCCTGGGTTCAAACATGAGGCTCTCTTGCCTCAGGCTTCTGGAATGCTGGAATTATAACTCTTTAGTACCATTCCCAACTTTGATACATTTTTAACAACAAAGAAAGTCTGAATAGCTTTACTTTTTCCTTGAAATTTATTTTCAGTTAAGTTACTTGTGTAGGTTACACATAAAAACATAAATAATATTCAAATTAATAGGGTAAACAAATGTTTCAGCACATTAGAGTATACACTCATCATAGATTAGCTTTGATTTTTAACTTCTGATTCAATTACTAATCACAATATTTAGAGTAAAATAACGTCAATAGCATGTGCTGTTTTAAAGACAAAAAGAATAAGCAAGAATACCTTGGGCTGAAAAAAGCTGTCATTCTACATTAGACATAGTAGTGCATGCCTGTAATCCCGGTACTCTGGGAGATTGAGGTAAGACGTTTGCAATTTTGAACCTAGCCTGGGAAATTTGACAAAAAAACTGCTTCAAATTTTTAAAAAAGAAAGAAAGAAAGAAGGAATGTAAGAAAGGAAAGAAGGAAGAAAGGAAGGAAGGAAGGAAGGAAGGAAGGAAGGAAGGAAGGAAGGAAGGAAAGAAGGAAGGACAGAAGGAAGGAAGGGGAAAAACAGATTTCAGAAAATATTCCATTTTAATAGTTATACACTTTATCACAATGCATTCACCTTTACATTTTAAGGTTCTTTAAACAGCAATGATTCAGTTACTCAAAATGACATAGTTGTTTGAAAGTATCAAATATTTTTAAAAGAAATAGTAACTCTCCATGGGCAAACTAGAGAAATGTCCTATGTCCAATCACTTTTTACTTCATCATTGATAATTACAATTCTGCTTAAGGCTTCCACACTTAAGCAGCTTCTGAACTCCTCCACCCTTAAGATCTTTCACTTTATTGTCTCTGTAACTACCTAACATTTATGCCATCAGTAGTTCTAGGGAGTTGTCAGCTAGAGGCCGCTATTCTTATAAATTCTCCATTAATCTTGCGTTTCCTGTAAATTCTCCAATTTGGGAGGACCCTTTATCCCTAGCTGCCTATGTACTCACTGCTTTCTTTCACCTTGATTTATCAGCATGTCCTGACTAGTGAGTATCAAACTCAAGCTCATTGAATCAGAATATCAAAACTACCAATGATCAAAACTATTCATTAGATTGCCTCGTTTTCTTTTCTTTGTTTCTGTTTTTCTTTTCTTGCTGTTTTTTTTGGGGGGGGGGGTGTAATAAAATATATGTATAAGAGATACCTGATTGGAGATGCCTGCTTGGTCTGCTCCTGGCTTCTTCGCTTCTTTCTCTAACTGAAACCTGCTTGAATTTCACCCTGGATTCACGGCCAAGGGACTTTTCTTTTGTAAGGTTCAACAAAATATTACTTGCATTAAATATACACATGAGTAGAATTTGTCAGCTGTGTGCTCCGTAAAACTGATATTTTTTGAGCATCCTAAAATTAAAAGAAACTTCATCTTTTGACTATCTTTTGTTGAACTGTTGTGGTCACCTCTATGTTCTGAATTAATTCAAAACACTTATCTTTCACAGACATTTTGGCTTTGGGAAAGAGCCAGAAGTTCATGATAACAGATTCAGTGAATAAGGTAGATGAAGGCAAATTTTAATATTTTTACAAATCTGTCTTTAGATAACACTCAACAGGAGAATTCACTGTATTTTTTATTACACCTTGTATAGACACTAACGAGGACTTTCAGAACTGCTTCAGAAAGTTAAAAAAATGATGGGATAATTATGTTTGTGGCATCTGAAGGATGATTAATGTCAAAGTGTCTTTTCTTATAGTTATTTTCAAATTTTAAACCTGTATTTTGGATTCTGGTAATATTTCATGAAATAAATTTAAAACTGATTTTGACTTTATCAGCTTTTGTTTCATCATAATACAAACTGACAGTATCAGCATTGTATGAGCATTAACCCTGAGATAATTCATATTAAAATTGTATAATTGGACATTTTAAAAATTTGAGGTATGTTGAGGTTTTTTTAACTTATCTGAACATATTAATTATACTTACTTGAGAAAAATGCATTTCAAAAAACCCACACTAACATAGTTTATCAATTATAAAGAATTAATTTTCAAAACTAATTATCATCAAACTACAAAAGTGATCCGAGCCTACTCAAACCACTTAAATTCCAAGTAATTTGGTAATGTCCTATACTAACTCTACTTGTAAAGCAAATATTAAATAATCATTGTGATTCATTATTTTTAAATTAAATATAAACTAACAAAATATATTTTGTCATCTTAAAGTAACTTGGGCATGATTTTAATTGTTTTCTTTTGACTCATTTTCTATAAATCTTTTAAATTTTAAATTCATGTAGTATCCTCTCATTTTAAGAGAGATTTATTAAATAGTAAAGCTAACTTCAGAGAAAAGACTTCGTGTCAAAGCCTTACTCAATTGTTTAACATAGTTATACTTTAAAAATTATATATGCAAGACATCATGCTTTGGTCTTTAAAAACAAACTATATAATGTAAATCACAAAATATAGTCTTTACATTGTCACATCAGATGGCTAAAGGAAAGCAATGTACATTAGCATCGATTGGAGAGACAGTACCTAAATTATTTGGACCTCCCATTGATTGCTTTTCAGAATATCAAATGTTTCTTAAAACAAAATCAATAAGGCACTTCACAAGACACTCGGGAAAATATGACCATTCTCTGAACAGCACATCAAAAATGCATCTGATCCAGCCACATGATGTTACCACAATTAGTTTGTTAATGGAAATATTAATTTGGAATACACAATGGAACAATACATATTTGCAATTAAAATAGGTCTTTTGGATATTTTATACAGCTAATTGAAAATAAATAAAAGATAATCAGACATAGTGTATAATGAAGGATATATGTTCAATATGGTAGATGGTGATAGTTACTCAAAAAGGGAAAATGACATTAACATTACCAAGATTGCCTTAAAGACTTCCATCTCTCGAGATACATTAAAGAAAAGTAGCAGTAAATATATGTTTGCCTTTGTAATTCAAGCATTTTTTAAACTTTTCACCATCCTCAAGAGCACATCAAGCCAGGGGTGAAGGCTTCAATACACAGGCTCCTGTGAGAGACATTTAAACCACATAAATACTTAAAATAAAGCTCTTTTAAACTCAATAGAAGCAGGCTAAAAATACAAACATATTCTATAAAATTACCCAAATAATCTATTTACTACCAAATCAATATAATTCTGTTGTATATAATCATGAAAATAGAACATTTTATGCTACGCCATATATTCTGTGATATATTAGAAAGGTTTTACAGTTTTCAGTTACAGACTATTGCCAATATAATGAGATTAGTTTATAAAATAATCTGCATTTTAATTTGTGCTAAATTATGTGAAAGCTTTGGGAAGGATTCACAGCAAGGCATGTTACAATTTTTACATTTGAGTTTTCTCAAAAGAGGAATAATATGCAAATCTTTAGAAAGATAATAATGATAAAACCCAGGAAGAAGTGAGAAGTAAATAAGAGAGATGCTTCATAATTGTCATATTCCTTACAAATAAAGTAACTCCAGACTCAGAGAGTCTTCACAGATGGCTCAGAAAAGAAACTTTTTAGGGTGCTTTGCTTGGTTTTGTTCTGTTCTTTTATGACTAATGCTATAAGCTACAGAAGTGAAATGCACATGAGGGTTGAATTCTGAACAAATTATCAATTGGCTTATTAAATTGGATGAACAGAGGTTTCAGGTAGAATGAGCCACAGGAAATTATTGGGACAAATGATATCGATGATGCTTGGTTTGGGGTAATAAGATAGTGAGAGTAAGGAAACCCATTTATATAGCCAGAGAGTGGAAGGTCTGCTGACTTACAACATGAGGTGTCATTCCTCAAATCTGGTTAAGTCTTTGACATGATTTTTTCTTGACACGTTTTTGTATCTTTTTCTCTCCATTGCCAAGAGGCAGCTGTTCCAATTATTTCCACCTTTGTTTCGAGCTCAGCTGAAACAATTCCCATCTATAGAATTTTTTGGCCGGTACAGTAATTTTGGATAGAAATTTTCAGAGGATGTTCTCGGTTATTTTCATGAACCACCCTGTAAAAGGATGGAAACTTGAGAAAAGTGCCTAAATCTCAAGTATCTGATTTGAAAACAACCCTTAACAGGTAGGAAAACTGCCCTGATGCCATAGGATACAATCCACGTCTCCTCTGTATATATTCCCTACCATCATGAGTCTCTAGTATCAAAAAGTAGTTAAGCAATTATGGAAACCTCTGTGGGAAGAATATATGAAAGAAGCAAACCAGGAATCCAATTTCAGGCAGTTAGAGACCCAGGTACATCAAGTGCAACTTTCCTTAAACTGTCAGTGCCTGTCTTTATTTTTAAAACATATTTGTTCCTTTAATTCATTTTTAACCGACAAATGTGGAAATATTATACCTGTCTATGGATTTCCATGGGATGTATTAATAGATGTATACATTTTGTAATGTTTGAATCAGATTAGGCATGTCAGTCTCCTCATTCACTGTTTCTTTATGTTTTACATGTTTTGGGGTTTGGGGAATGTGCATTCAAGTTACATACAGTCACTGCATTTTGCAATAGTATCAAAATTACTTTACTACTATTTAACTGTTATTTATATGTTACATATGGATAATAGATGCTTTCCAAGATTTTTTATAAGGTGTGGAAAATTAGTCTTTCAGACAGGTAGACTCTATGAATGAATTATTGTGGTACAAACTAAAAATAAGATCGCAAGTAACCATCAGCTTGGAATGGAATCATTTGGCCATGTTTCTCACCAATGAAAGAATTAGACACCTAACAGTGTGTAAAGATAAATGTCAAGACCTGTCAAGGCAGTCGTTTGTAAGTTAGCATGACCAAATGAAAGGTAACACAGAAATGTTTGTCCTTCTGTTTCAATTATTTTATGAAGGTGTTTTAAAGCACTCACTGTCTGGAATTTATTCCTGGAAGTGTCTTATTTCTCTTCAGTCCCATGTAAACACAAATAAACACATAACTCTAGTTATAGGGAGATAAAAAATAGTACCTGAATCATTTGATGCTAGTTAACCCTCTCACAATTAAATATAACTATTAATAGAAAACTATGATGAATGGTTGGTACTCTTCCTCTGTCCAATAGAACTATCTTTTTAAGGGGTCACTGCGGTTCGGTGACCCCTCCATCTCCAATATTTGTGAATCTCTATATGTGAAAACTACTCAGCCTCCTTAAGACCCTAAGAGGTTTGTGAGTTTCTATTCATAGTCATAGTACAGAAGACACCTACAACTTAAGGATGGAAAGATTGATTTGAACTCATAGTTTGAGAAGGTCTTAGTCTGTGCACTGGCAGCTGGCAATAGAGGAAGCAGATGATGGAGGAGTGACTACAAGAAAAGGAGATCACAGCATGGTAGACAGGAAGTGAGGTCAGTGAAGAAGAACTAGCATATGTCCTTCTAGGTCATGTTCCAGTGATTGCCTCTTCCAAGTAAACCTTCAGTGTTCTGCTTCTTAAGGGTCAAGCCTCCATGTTCCATTCCTTTCCACCAGACCTCATGTCTCAACAGAACATGGCTGCATAGGTATCCTATAACATCCAAATACATGAAGTTCTTGGGGGACATTTCATACCTATCTATATTACTATGGATAAAACTGAAGTATTTTTAGAAGAACTCTGTTGCAAAGGCAAACATTCGCCATAATATATATGTTACAATATGGAATTTCATAAGGCAAATATTTGGATTTGACATCATCTTTATGAAAGTGATACATAACTGCTATGCATAAATTCATCGCCCTATCTCATAGAATTCATTCCCAAGATGGCACATTTTGCATCTGTACTGTTCGATATATTAGCCACTAGCCAGATGGTACAACTTGCTACTTGACATATGGTTCCTGAGTTTAAAGAAATGGATTTTGAATTTTATTTAATTTTAATTAATTTGACTTGTGGCTATCACACTAGAAACTGCAGCACTTGAATCAGTGTCTCTATAATTATTTTTAACCATAGAAATAGACCTGACCTCACAGGGAAATATCATAATATCTGTTATATGTGATATTATATGTAAATTTATCAAAATAATATAAAATACCATGCAAAAAACCATGAACAGCCATTTAAAAAGCTGAGCTCAAATGTCATGTTTCCAGAAAATTGATATTGTATTTAAAGGGCACATGAAAGACATATGTAATCCAAAAGAAAGATTTCAATATTTTTACCATTGGTACTATTAAATTAAAACTAAGACCAAATGCAAACATGTATCAGTTGCAGAATTATGAAATTATTCAATTTTACTATCTTTATTCCCAAAATGACTTCCATAACCTGGTATTATCTCTATTTGAAAAAAAAGTGATTTTTGAATTTTAGATTTGGGAGTGTAGTTAGAACCAGAAGGCAATGCCAACTTCACTGTGGCAATTCTTGACACTTCCATGAAGCTCTGTTCTAATCTTTGACAATGCCCAATCTTTAAGATGTCCTAAGGACCACTTTCACGTTTAATGTTTTTGTCCTTCTTTGCTGCCCTGATTTCTTCACCACAATTTATAATTCATTCTTCATTTTAATTAACCTCAAATAAAACCCCATACAACCCAGCTGACAGAGCCAAGAACTAAGTAACAGGAGGGTAAACAATAGAAAAGACAGTTTAGCCAAGGCTCATTAGGAAGAAAATGACACATACGGAGAATGTTAAGACAGAAAAATTCATGGGATAGAACAATATTGAGGTGCTTTCTTTAGATCAAGAGAGCTCTTGGTAGTTACATTCCACATGTAACTATTTGGTTGCTTTGGAAAATGCAGGCAGCCCTGTCTTCTGAACAGAATAGGTCCTTAAATATTGTAAAAGTCATCAAAAAAAAAAATGTTGAGTCTTTTTGTAGCTGCCTGTCTGTAGGGAAACAATGATACTAGTTTTAAATAGGTTGGAGTTTTATATGTTCTTTTTAAAAATCTTTTTACAACCTCTGCAAATTATACTACAGGCATTAAATCATAACTTTACCACGAATCATTGCAAATTTAAGTGACTCAAAAAGCTGAGTAATTGTCTTATTTGATAAGAAGAGTAGAATTTAAATTTGGAATGCCATTGTTACTTGCAAAAAAAAAAACTAATGAAGTTTGTATTTCAGTAAGATTACATGCAAAACCCACATTAATGAGATATAAAACATGAGATTTTTTTTATCTAAAACAGTAAGAAAATAGAATTTTGGTCTACACAGAGATAGTATAAATTTTGAATTAGTTCCATTAGTTCTCCCTTACCCTTGTAAATGACCATCTGAATATTCCAAAATGTAAATAGAGATCAACAAAAGGATCTTTGAAAGGAACATTTTTACTGATGAAGGAACTATTTGATCTATGTTTTCCTGTTCTATTAAAGGATTCTCACATAGGACGGTATTACTACAGAAGATATCATATGATAACATAACAATCAATGCATTGTGATGTCTGAGCATCAGGCTTCTGATCATAGTTGCCCATGTACTATCCATGGCATCTTGGAGTTGCTTAATTTCTCTCCTAAGTATATTAATGTTGCCACTAAAGATCAGTGTACTGGGTACCTTCCACAGCCATCTGTTTCAAAATATCCCAAATCTGTCTGTGTTCTCTTGCACCTGACCTATGAATTGCAGTGCATTCAGGAGAAAGTTGGTAAACAAAAAGTTCACACATGAGTGTAGACTGGACAACCCTGCCAGCTGAGCCTGAGGTTGTTTCCAATGCTAGACATTGTTGATTTGGTAAGACTCATTTTCTCCCACACTCTGTATGAATCCATTCCAGGTTTCTCCTAGGGGATGCTTTTCGTTAATCTGCTTTGGAGGAGAAAGAGAATTAGGCCCACTATGTTAAGACTCTTTATGATATATGATCAGATTTACGTATGTGAATAGTATAATAAAGCTTTCTCCCTGAAGGATTTATTTTCACTGTTTTCTTTCAAGTACTTCACAGAGTTTCTACTTACATGTAATCTAGGTAAACACGAGTGTTTCATCTTCTGCCAGATGAAATTCAGAGAAATCATCATAACAGGATCTGAAGGACCAAACGCTCAGTGTGTCTCCAGCATCCTGCTGAGAGGATCCAAACACAGTACTACTTTTGAAGTCCTCCTGGGCTCCACGCTCTAATCAGTGCCATGGGAGGTGCTGACTAAGATGAGAATGGGTCTCACTGATGCTTTTAACTGGGGCCATTATGGTTCACAGGAGAAATCATTGGATATATTTCCCTAAAGTGAAGCTGAACAATTAAACTGAAGGCTGGCTACAAAGCATCCAGAAGCCACAGGACATACCTGATACCTAGAGTATCAGTAACAGAAACATTTTATCATGCAATAAAAATTTAAAATACCTCTGAAATTCAAATACATTACAAGATTCAGGGACAGTCCACCCCCATGTTTTATAGTAAACCAAGTTCCATCACTGGCAGCTTAATAAATAACAATAAAAATTCTCCCACTAGCAGGATATTACAAAATATTTCTCTTTTATTTTTTGCCTGAGCACATAAATCCTGTATTATACTATAATTTTAAAAAATTCCTAGAGCAGCACTAAAAGAAAGGACAAAGACAGTATTCACATGTTGTCTTTGAAATTTAGATTTTTTATAAGACATATTCTTTTAAAGATCAAGGTTGCCTAAGTGGTTATTTCTGCCCTATGTTTTGCTCCAAAGACCCTGTTAGCTCCTGATACCTGGAAATAAATTAATTAGAAAATATTAAAGTTATTAATAGTTACTTTTTGATTTTATGTGGTCATTCTATAAAAAAAATAGTGTGTATATGTAAATGTACCATATTTTAAAGACAAATCTGACCTGCCTTACCAAATGATTTTTTTCCTAGTGTTGAAAATAAACACTTATATAAGTAACTAGCTTTCATTGGGTCATATTACAGAGCATTTACAGAAAATGAAAGTGCCAAAACTCTATGATTTCTATGAAGGACATGAAAAACTTTCCCAGTTTCCTTCAGGTCAGTTGAAAGTCTTAGCAACATTTGATTCACTCTTGTAAAAATGAGCCAAATTATTTTCACCATTCATTTTGAAGTTCTTTCAAAATGAATGGATCTTCAACGGATATGAAAGCCTCTAGGAAGAGAAAAAGAATGAAGTATGCAAGAATGACTAACAGATGTCAGACGTGTGCCAGCTCTTCTCCTCACATCCATAGCCGGCTTGCTAAACAGGAGAACAGCAAGCATACACAAGGCCCCCATCCAACATGCACACCCTTAAAACATACTAGCCAGCTCTACTTGATACAAGTTTATTGTAACTACCTCTGAATCCTAGATTTCTGGCTGACTGAAGTCCTACCGTTCTAAATCAAAATCTTGATGTCCTACAGAAAAGTGACAACTTTGTGCATTTCTAATAGATTTCCCTACTGTTCAACAAATGTTCTCATTTTATCACATAGGAAATGAGAAACAGTACAGAGAAATCACCTGTGAACACCACTATTATATCCTCCTGGATAAGAACCTAAATCAACGATTCAAGAGGAAGCACACATAATTTTTAAATGATAAATTTGTTAGTGTTGGTTCTAATTTTGATGAGGTTCTCATTTATAAGTTTTTCTTAGAAACACACTTAAAGTTAGCATTTGAAAGGAAGTCCTAGTAAGGCTATATTTTTTGATCCCTCTAGTTTCTTTAAATGTAAGTTTAGGTACTTGGGGTGTGCTCATTTGACTAGTCACAGGTTGTTAGATGAGTCTTGTACTTTCTTGTAAAACAAGCTAGCTCTATGACTATACATATTTGGCCAATGCCACGATTCGGTCTCCTACAAAATTCATGTTGTAATTTAATCTCTAAAATGACAACATTAAGAAGTGGGCTTTGTAGGAGGGGATTGGGTCATGAGATCTCCTCTCTAATGAACAGAATTAAAATGTTTACAAAGTGATCTCATGAATAATTAGACCTTTTAAACTCTTCCACGCTGCTACTACATAAGAGTATAATATCCCCAAAGAAAATATTGTGATAAGTTATCTTTTGAAAATGTGAGAGGGCAAAGGATGCAGTAATTCTTGGACTCTTGATGTGGACTACCTAGCATCTAGAATGACAGAATGAGAAATTTTTAGTCATGATAAATTACTCATTCTATAATCTTTTGTTACCACAAAATGAGAAGCTCCTCTTTGAAAAGCAAGCTTGCTTCTTTCTTATTAACACTGTAGTACTATTGATGCTTTTTTTCTTATTGTTGGAGTTTTGATAGGCATAAGACTGAAATCTACAATATAAAGAGAACTCATTTAAATACTCTCCTTTATTTTAGTATATATATATATATATATATATATATATATATATATATATATATGCAATACACAATGATTACATTGAGCTTGAGAACTCAGGTTGTCGATGACTCCTAACATCTCATCCAGTTGACCATACTATTTATTTGTATTCTGGGTCTCTTCAATTAGAAAAACCTTCTGATATTTAACTTTGTGAATATGACTCATTTTACTCAGCATGAGTGTCTCAAGTTGTATTCATTTCTCTGCCAATGATTCAAATCTACCTGTCCTTATGGCAGAGTACAACTCCTTTGTGTACATTTACCATATTTTTTGTATTCATTGATCTATTATTGGATATTTTGGCATTCTTCACAATTTAGCTATTGCTAGTTGTGCTCCTTTAAATGTGGTATACATATCTATCAGCACAATAGAGTTCTACTTGGTCAATGTCATTGTCAGTTTGGAATTATCAGGCTAATCACATCGGTGCACCGCTAAGACTTGAGGAAAGAACTTAGTTTAATTTTTGTGTTTTTTTCTTTTTCAGAGTGAGCATATCATAGTTATGGAGAATTTAAATATTGTTCAATATTTGCAACAAGAAAATGATTCTGTAAATATTAGCTGTCACAGAATTGAATAAAAATAGCTAAAATACCTTACCCAAGTAATGTTTTCTATTCAGTGATGATCTTTTATTGTATGGCATTTGACTGTTAATATATTCACTTTGCACTTTTTGTGTCATGAGGAACTCATAACATTCCCTTAAATTGGAAAATTAGATGTGCATTTTTAAATTAAAAGACTTCACCTCAGTGAACTGAGAATTATTCACATAACAGGAAGCTCTCAGATGGTGATAAAGTCATTATCTTTAATAAAGTCCTGTGTCTTGCACTGAAAATATCTACGTAGTGCCTGTGTACATGAAGAGGGTCTGGCAGGTCTTGAGGGATTTAGCAGTAGCCAGAGGCTTTTCTTTGGAAAAGCAGGGATTATGACTAAAGAGATGACAATGTGGTGGAGCAGATGGAATTAAAATTGGGCTGGGAAACAATTTGCAAATATTTCTCAAAAGAACAGTATTTCTCCCCACTTGCAAATTTGTTTCTGGAAACAGTACAGGTGATGTTCAATTCACACATTTCACTCCAAATGTTTTCACAAATATCTGATGAGAAGCGTTCCCATGGAGAAGCAATGGCTATTTTGTGTATGTGCTTTCTAACTGATTTTGTTATTTTTGAAAATACAAACTTATTTTGCAATAAAAGCGTCACTTTCTAAAGCATTACACCGGAATTATCCTCTACCACCTCACTCTGCTGGTTTTGCCATTCAAGTCTTCTAAGCAAGACCTTTTGAATGCTCTTTCAAGCCCCTTGCAGTTATAAGTACCCAACAATGATAACAGTCAAATATATGAACAATCACCTGAGGTTATATCTTTTCTAATTTCATCTTTTCTGAGAGTTGACATTGTTTGCTCTCAGACTATTGTACGGTTTCTAATTATTTCATTGATTCTTTTTACTGGATAATCTGTTAAATCAAATAAAATATCAACCCACAGGAGCTATTTGTGTATTGAGGAAGTGATGTACTATGGGGAGGAAGTTCATTGTGATTTGTACATTTATCATCTGGCCAAGGCAGTACAGTCCATCGTGATGAACACTCAGGCACATCTGTTTTGAAGCCCACTAAACTGCCCAAAATAAAACTTAAAATATGCCATTTCAATGTTATCAGTGCCATTAACTAAACAAAATGAGGTCAGTACATGGAATTTTATGCTGCAAAGGTATTTGGAGAGAGCACAAAAGCCTTCCTAATGCTTCGTTGAGAGTTCATTTGAGATTTTGCACACTGTGATAGATTTTTTCTTTTGTTTAATTTAGAAAAAAAAGTCTGTCCATCTTGCTCAATCACAGTCAATAAGTGCAAAGCTGTTATTGTTATGAATATGAATATAAAAGCAATTTCAAAAAAGCAGATGATTGCTTTTTACTGGGATATTTCCAAGATAGGCAAGCATAATTTTAGTATAAACAAGTAAGACTATGAATTTAAGTAATTATTAATAAATATTGTCAGGATCAGGCTGCAGTGCCTCTCCTACCTATGCAATAATTGAAAGCTTCCAAATATTCTAAGTCTTTCATATCACTAAAATTACAGCTAATCTTATGGATGTGCTGGCTTTTAAAGAACTTTTTTCAAGTTCCCATATAAACATAAATAACGAGGTATCGCTTACGTAAAATGTGTAAATGCCGGTCTATTCTGCACCAGGGCATTCCTAACATGGGAAATGCCACTATGTATGATGAAAGTGTCACAGAAATTCTATTTCATTGTTAAAGATATGTGAAAATGTCATTTCTTTAAAAATCACTTTTAAATAAATTCCTAGTTAAAAATAAATTATTGGTGTGAGCAACTTATTTGAAAATTAAAACACAGTTCTCACAAGAAAGAATAACGTATGTAAGTGTAGCCACTGCGTGGCAACATCCTTGTGGTTGATTCCATTTTTTCTCATCTTTCCTGAAACCATATTTTACAACAAGGCATTCAGATTGGGTTTGGCAAACTTCGCTGTCACTTCCTTGCTAGTCTTCGGAGGTCGTTTGTATATAGTTATTCATCACATTCATTTGTCATCTGTAACCCCTGTCAGACTGAGCACAGGAACGATAGCTGTCTTATTTACCAACATTGGCAGCTGGTACAATGGAACCTTGTTGATGATTTCCTCACCCACTTTCTCACTACTGGGACATAGTTCCCAAGAATCACAACTAAAGGGAGAAGCAGTGTATTTCAGGTCGTAGCTTCAGAAGGTCCCAATCTGCTTGTGAGCAGCTGCCAATGGTACAGAAGCTGTTCATCCACAATCACCAGGAGACAGAGAAAGGACAAAGCTAGGAAAGGCATCACACCATTCCAAGCCAGAACCAGTGACCTGCTCCTTCCAAGCAGGCCCCACTTCTAAACAGCACATGAAATTATCAATGGATTAACTGATGCAATTAACTCCAGTGATCCAATCATATAGGGAATTCAGGCTGGGGTGAAGCACACTTCACTGCTCCTTGTCCAGTGACAAATTGCTGGTTGGCAAGCCCCATCCTCCTTCAAACCTTGCTAATTGGCCCAAGATAACTATTTCAGTCTATTTAAGCCCCTGTACTTCCTAAATAAAGCAAGATGGCATTCACTGAAACAACTCCCAGAATGTGTTACTCTGTCGTGTGACCCCTCCTCAGCTGTTCTGGGGGTCCTCGCGGGACGGAGACCCCTACACCATCACTTTCCAAACACATGAGGATTTGGGCTCATTCCAAATATAAATTATAACAATGATGGATAATTTATATCTCATTTTTAATCATACAACATTAAAATCCATGCTCTAGATCTACAATTTTGCTACCTTCAATCAATGTTTCTCAAGAAGAGAACAAAGTAGCTCTGGGCGTTGGACTTTTCTTAGTGTGTAGTATCTTATTTTTATTCGTGATTCATGAAGCTCTCTTTGAAATTTGAATGCCTTTATAAGTTAAAATTGAGTTTGACTTTTGAATGTGAAGGTACAACTAGAATTCTTTAAAAAAATGAAACAGGCTATGATTTTATATGCAATAACACATTGTGTGAAAGCAATAAAAATAGTTCTCTCTAAGCAAAGGAAACAATGCATTTACTACTTGAAAACATTTTTACAAAATAAATTTAAGGCATTTAAAAATCAAGGAGTCAATGGATAATAAAAACCTTTCTGTCAGAAGTTTCTGTTTATGTTAAGAGAAAAGAAGGAACTAGACTTAAAGAAAAAAAAGATTAAAATATGGCTTTGGAAAATTATAAACTGGTAAAAGAAATTTAAGTCAAAAGCAGCACTCAGGAGTAGAGGTGTCATCTGAATCTAACTGGGTACAAAAGTTGTAGCTCTCATCTGGTGATAGGATTGTGAGAACTTCCAGAAAAATGTCTGGCCTAAGAGTATACTTGCTTTCTTCTCTCAGTGGATCAAGTCCAGACAACTCAGCTGCTTTTCACATCTCCTCAGACTTCAAATCCTTGTATCCTCTTCCACCTCAGAAGCTTTCAGCACCTGAAAACTTCACCCAACACACCATGTACCATTCAAATCCCTTCCTCTTTTCCAACACCTCTAGGAGTCTGGCTTCACCACAATTACATTTTAGAGTCTGGAAATTTTCAGCCTGGGACAAATAAACAAGAATATGTAGATAATGTATTTGGTTCACAATGTCTAAATATGACTCTCAACACTATGGGACTACTTTTGATCAGCTTTATATAACATTAATAGAAAATTCATCTCACATGGACAGTGACTTTTCTCTTTGTATCATAGTACAAAATATTTATAATTTTGCCTCTCTTTTTAACACTTGTTTACTTAAAAACACTTATTGAGTTCCTGCCACGATCCACACATCACTAGAAGCACTGGAGATTCAAGAAACATGAGAAATAAATTTAAATGCTATACTGATAGGAAAGACATAATGGACTATTTGTAAGACAGAATTATAAGTCTGTTACCTTACACCTTAGTTACTTATTTGTTGCTGTGACAGAGTAGCAGTCAGCAAACATTTAAGGCAGGAAAGATTTATTTAGGTTATGGTTTCAGAAGGTCTCACACAGTCCATTCAAGGGCAGCCAGCAATAACATAAGCCAGTGGCAGCAGCTAGAGATGCTCATCCCATTGCAGACAGAAGCCAAGTGAAACAAGAGCCTGTGGACGTCTGGAGACTCAGGCAAAGGCTGTTAACAATGCTTCTTCTCCTTCCTTTACTTTGCTCATGCTTCCAGTTGGCCCTCCACACCCAGCATGAGTGCCCCTTCATCACTTCCTGGCCTTCAAGTCAGCAACTCGGTCCTGAAATTTCTGCTCTAGGCAGCCCCCAGTCTTAGCCAGCTGACATAACCCCTCCAAATCAAGCCACAAACATCCTTCTCCTATCCAGACCTCACCTCAAACAGCAGGGGGTTCCAGATCCCACAACACCCAAATACATGAAGGTCTTGAGGAACACTTCAAATCTCAATTGTAGTACCATATTTGCCAGGCTTTAGTTTAAATTGATGTGCTAATGTAATTCACAAACATCTCAAGGTAATTATGTCTCAGAATGCGGTTGACTTTTAATAGCTGTAGCCTCTTTATATAATTGAATTTCTACATATTGTTCTTTATTCAACTTTGGTTCTGACTATTGAAGAATATAAAGAATAAAAATGATACCTGTTTTTCATTTTAAGTTCCATAAGAGGGTGGTAGGGCGGGAAGGGAAGGACGGGTGGGTAGAGGGAGGGACAAAAGGAGAGTGGGAAAGTCCTTGTCACCTTGACAAGATATGTCGGTGCACAAAATGCTTAACTTCATTGTAAACCTTAAATTTTGCACTTATACATATCAATAAAATGGGGAAAAAACAAACAAATAAATAAGTAAAAATTAAATAAACTGGGAAAAATGATATCTGTGCTATTTTACTTAGCTTTTATAGCTACATTATTAGTTTTAAATTGCAATTTATAATTTATTTCAGAAATACTATTATTTGCAATATAGGTAACATAAAATTGTTTAATCTGGTAACTTTAGAAAAGGCTACAATGTGTCACAGCTCTCTACAAACATGAGAAGGGTCGATCAAAAGAGCTGACAATACTGACCTGTCCAATATTAGAACAGTGGAAGCAAATATTTTTTCTGTGAAAGCACATATTTATACTGCCAATTAAATAGCAACAAAGTATAAATTCTTTCTTATTCTTATTGATAAATTAAATATGGACAAGAGATCTGTTGTCTCATTATGTGACCCACTGAAGCAAGATTCTGCATTAATGACCACTGCTCCAATGTAGACAATTAGATACAGTTTGATATTAATAAGACGTAACAGTTATATTAGCATGATCTTAGCATTTGTAGAAGTATTTACTTATAATAAAGTTATCCACGGAAGGAGGATCTTGTAGAGTCTTAAACTATTTGATATAAGCTTTTATTATTAATATAAAATTATTCAGGATTTAAATGGAAAGTATTTCCTACCAAAATTTTATTTTTAAACATAAGTATAAGTATTAAGAATATAAAGATTTACTTGTGAAACCTACATCTCAAAAATGAAATATTATCTTATTTCAGGTCAACTTTACATTCTTTGAACTAATGTATTTGAAGTATTCTTGATAAAAAGTTATAGACTGTTAAAATGTTAACATTAGAAAATTAATTTCTAATTTCATAATTCAATAATTAAAGGGACAGATACACAAGTTTCAATAATTTTCTAGTATAACTACTTAAATTGTCTAAGAAATATATTTACTCTTAAGAACTTACACTAGAGATAGATATTCAAATATGAATATTACTTATACAATTACATATTTTTACTATATGTCCATTCACAATACTTATAAGTAAATACATGTTCTAAATATATAATTCAGCACATTGGTATAATGCTTTAAATTACTTCAAATTATTAGTTACGAGGTAAAGTATAAACTAGCTATATTAAATATCCAATAATGTAATTACTTACAACTATTTACAATTTTCTTTTGCATTTAGAAAGTTTCCATATAAATTAATGTCTTTGTCCTTTGGCTTTACTTTTCAAGGAAAAGATTGTGTGTGTGCACACGCGCGCGTGCTTGTGTGCGTGCATGTGCACATGTACACACACAGACACACACACACACACTTATATTTATGTAGTTTTCAGTATTTTATATGTCCTAAGTTAAAAAGACATATAAATGACAAAAATTTGCCATATTTTCATGTTGGTTATTTGTATAAGTTTTTCAGGCTGAATTTTCCTACATCTCCATTCTTCTCTCAAAATTTACTAAATTACTATAAATCAATTTGATAACATGAAAGCAAACAGAAAAAAATAAATTAGAAAATATAAGTGTATACTAGAGACAAAATTCCTGTGGTGAGGTTCTAATTATAGAACTTATTTTTACTTAAATCCAAAAATAACTTCAATTTTATTTAAGAAGTACAACTTTCAGCTGTTTCTATGGTGCTGCGTAAAACTGGTTTTCAAATATGAATACATAAAAAGTCATTTTTTTCTTTCTAGTCCATAACTTCCTCACATAATCTGTGCACATAACTCTAAAGTTTAAAGCTTAAATAACTCTGGAGGCCTGAGGCATTATAAATGTCGGAAGCAGCTGATTTAAACCCAAAGGGGATTGTTGGGATTCTTGAAAATTGGAGAATGTATGAACAGACTAGAGATTTTTTTTTAATTGTCAACACTCTGTTAGCTAAAGGAATTATGTGTACAGACAAAATTCAAATCATAGGATAAAATTTGTAAACCTTAATTATAATCTTCTTTTTACAAGAGATAATGAAAATAAAAATGCAAAACTTAGTTCAGTTTTATTGTTATTATACTGAGAAATTGGCCAACATTGAGATAAGTAAATAAAGAGTATAGAACTGTAGGAGTGGTCAAGGCAGAGAGGACTCGCGTTAAAGGCACTCTCTGTATACACTGTATTAGTGAACTAAACGAGAGGTTAAAATATAAATTAATGGTGATGATTTGCACTAATTTATTTTTTGTGGCCTTAATTTAACGAACGCGTTGAGTTCCTTGCATGTGTTAGCACTGATCAGAATAAGAACATTGTTCAAAGACTGCCTTTTAAGTTTTTAGAGTTATTTTGTGAAATCAACGTGTTTTGCCTTCTGTCTCTCCCAAGTTGATTTAGATTAGGTCAATTACCCACTAAGTCTAGACAGCTAGTCAAGTCAGACCACTTGATCCAAGGCATCTGGCTCCATCTTCCCAGCCTTGACTTTGAAGACAGAAAGGACTTCTTCCCTCCCCCTGGTGATGATTACAATTTCTGCTCATGTTGGCTGGCCTCCTGGAACTGTGGTGTCCTTGCTCTGCATAATTTTATTATTGTCCACCTTTTCTTGTTTTATATTTGTAATTCATGCTGTGGATGGCTACTCTTTCATCAAAATCGGATTAAGTTAATCTTTCATATATTAAAACTTCTGCCTAGGTATTCC
The DNA here is from genome assembly GCA_004027205.1 of Ctenodactylus gundi. Lineage (NCBI taxonomy): Eukaryota > Metazoa > Chordata > Mammalia > Rodentia > Ctenodactylidae > Ctenodactylus > Ctenodactylus gundi. Next base: position 146,920 of record PVKB01001893.1, on the reverse strand, counting down.
CTTAAGATTCCAGTGTGCAAGAGGATAGACCTTTAGACAGACTCCTCACTAGTTTTGACATTCCACACTTCTCTTACTCTACAATTATATACCACCAATAACCCAAAATTATTTCATAATATATATTAAATTATGCTATTATGTGAAGTTTTATATCAGAAAAAGTCATTAAAGTGTTAGGAGTTGTCTCCAACCTACAAACTCCCTCAAAAATCAATATGCTTTCTTTTTAAATGGCTGATTTGCTTCTAACTGTGCAAGTTTTCCAAATCTATAGCATATTGAATAAAAAGAAAATCACCCTTATTTTATAACATTCAGAATTCAGTCAAAATATTGTAGACAAGAAATGTTACAATCTATTGGCCCTAAACATAAAAAGGCAGAATATTGGTGGTGAAAGCAATTATGGTCTAAATATTATAAAATAAGAGGGAAAGAACACAAGCAAAGGGCATTGAAAACAGGTTTTTTAGATTTATTGAGCATCATTGTACAAGCTAGAGGGCTTGTAACACATTGAAAAAGAGAGACTGAATTATTTAATGAATTCAGAAAATAAGGTGTATTCTTAATCAAACACAGCCCTGTAAATAATGGCAAGAAGCTTGGACTTCATTGTGAAGTAAAAGAAAATGAAAGGACTATAATCATGGAACAGCTAATTTGGAAAATAAAATTCTAATCAATCAATAATAAAGAAGTGGGAAAACAATATTCACAATTTCAAATTTCACCTTCATCTTCAGCTCCTAGAAAACAGGCATGGTTCTCAAGTCCTCCAACTCTTTTGTGTTGTGAGAAATGGCTTAACACGAGATTTTTTTTTCCCCAAATAACCCTCATAAGACTCACAGATACCCAAATATAGACCTTACCTACCTGTGAAAAGACCAGACACAGACCTTCCAAATTCCATCACTTCATCTCAAATGTAACTGACCAAATTGCTTCTCTGTACTGATGAATTAGAACAAATTTTTTTCCAATTCAATTATGGTTACGTTTCTCTCTTCTGGACCTTTAAATTTTAAGCCAGTTTTACCCTGACTTAATATAACAACTATTCCAGAAAACTGCCTTACCTGGGAGGGAAAAAAAATTCTGGTTTACTTACCCATCATGCCACCAGTTCATTCCATTTTCCCATAGTCTATTCTTCCAAGCCTTGTTTTTCTTCTCTCCATAAAAATACTTTGTTTGCCTCACTTCTCAAGTGCCTGCAGAGTTGATAGGCAGAGCAAACTCCCTCTACAGTAGTTCTCTTCCCCCAGTGCTCTTTCCTCTTTGTGCAGTAATCATTTTGAATTATATCCTTCCTTCCTCAACACCATACTTGTTTTACATTTGATAATCCACACAGGTGGAGTTAGAGATAATTTAAGTTATGGGTGTCACAGAAATGACATAATATGATGGACTACACTTACATACAACTTTAAAAGGCAAGAATAATGGTATTTAGTAAGGAAGTAAAGACTGAAGAAGAAATGTACTTGTTGGGGAGAATAATATCAAGGTTGTCTGTTAGTAAATTTTGACATGCCTCTTAAATACTGTAACAGGATGCTGGAAAATCATGAGTGGTGAGATTGAGGAGCATGATTGGGAAGTCTTGGAAGAAAATATTCTTGAGGAACTGGATGACGTCATCTATGCAGAGGATATAAACAGGAAGAAAATTAGAAGTGAGCCTTCAGGCATGTCAACACTTAGAATCAGGCCTGGGACAAAGAACTGGTAAAGCAAATCAGCTGATGACTGAAGGAGACAAAGAATTGAACAAAGGAACCGAAATGGAAATAGAGAACCTTGGCAAGTCCGCTGGGCTGGTGTGTGTGGGGACCAAAGGGTGGCTGGAATTGATTTGAGAACAGGGCCAAGGAAAGATAGAAAAAGTTGTGAGGTAAAGAGAAGAAACAATAAAGACAAAATAACCTCTTGAAACCACAATCAAAGAGAACTGGAATCAATAACATCTTACGTTTTTAAATTGTTGACTCGGTTTTCTTTTGTTTGCGAAGGAAGTAATACTTGTATCTTCCGTTTTAGGCTCCTTGACCACACCTAAAAATTAAAGTGACATCAGAAATACACATTAAATTTGTTTAAAACAAGTTTTATGGGATATAAGAATTCTTTCAAAGAAATAAAGACCCAAAGAAATAGTTGAGGTTATGCACATCTATACAGTGTCGGACAAAGTTTAGTAAATTGTTGGGACATGACCAGAGAAGGCAGCTGAGGCTAGCACAGTTAATCACAGAGACATCATGACTAAAAAGATAAGGTTTTGTTTCTAAGGTTCATGATAGATATTTGTTTTGGTCTCAACTCTCCTGCCTTAGTGACAGGAGTGTTTCTCCTTTCTGGTAAAGAATGCCACCATTAGGTTTGAGTGTCATTGTTCTAATACCACTGGAGAAATTACTTAGTAATGACAATCAGGAACCCAAAATCGCACCATACTGATCTTCAAGGCAGCTGTTAATCCAGTCCAGTTGACAAAGTACGGTTATAGGTAGTACTCCGAGTCTATATCTTCATCACCCTCCTGACTGTGTTCATCTCCTACTGTCCATTAATAAATATTACATGGGGGAAGCAATATTCTGCACCAGAAATGCTTATAACAACTAGTTTTCACAAAAGCAAGTTGCATAAATAAGTTACAAGATACTTATCATTTTCTATTAGCTTTATTATTATTATTAGCAGTTTACTTCTTTATTTAAAATAATGATGTCTTTCACAAAGTCTTTTTTCTCTTCTTCAAAAAGAGAAAAGAAGGCAAAGTGTCATTGTAGTTTGCTATTTCAGCTCAAAATAATCCTAATGCCAGTGTAAAATATTTTGAAGTGATGTCTTCTGTCAAACTTCAGAGGTTTCCTTTCCTTTCTTTTTCTTTTTTCTTTTTTCCTAAGATGGGTGATACGACACTACAATTGTGCAGTGGCAATAAGAATCAAAATGACAGATTCTGTGACAAGGAGACTATTGAGTCACAGCACTGGTTTTTGAGTTTTTTTTTAAAAAAGCAATTTAATTTTTTTCTGTATTCTTTCCTCACGTTAAATTCTTCAGACAAGATTTCGAGCATCTGAGTACCATATGCATTTTTGTCCATGCTGTGCATTTCTAGTGTGTTTTATTACCTACATCATGATTAGTATTCAATTTTCAGCAAATCACCTAAAATCTAAAAGCATGAAATCAATAACTCTGGCAATTATTATTAAGAAGTGATACATTGATTTAACCTAAGCATTTTTTTTTAATAATCCATTTCTCCAAGTGGAAGAAATTGGAACTGAGCATTTCCAGCTGGCTTCCTGTTTATAAGGGCATTTTAGCAAGGAATACTGATTTCCCTGTATGAACCAGAAGCATGTTCCTCCTCAAAAACCAATGAACAAAACTACATTCCAAGTATTTTTCCATGGAAGGAACTCCTGTCACTATCAAAGAAATTGAAAAAATGTTTGCAAAAATTTATAAACTTATTTAAATGTGAAACTCTTTTTACTTATTCCTGAATTTTCCAAGTGCTCAAACACTTCCCTAGTAGTATTTTAGGTCACTAGAAATTTGCTTTTCATTCTGTTTGGATATCATGCAATGATTATAGCTATTATAAGTATATCCCATATATCATGTCTGTAAATTTTATTAGGAAACACAGTAAACTTTGATTTCATAGGTTTATTTATCACGAAACTGTGTTAAAAATCAATGATAATACAAGAAGTATATCTTGTAAATGAAGCAATGTCTGTTTGGTTCTTATATCCTTAAAACAAATAATAATTTAGAGATTTCATAGAAATTATCATTTTTTTACTCTCATAGGGCCAAATTTAAGTTTATACGTACTATCTTTAAAAGAAAAACCACATCCATATTTATGAGAATGTCAAGAAGCTGTGCATCAGTGAACGCTACATGGAGTCACTTCTGCATGTGGCCTTTAAAAATAAGCAACTCTATCCCTAGAGACGGTACAGTGTCATCTTTTGTTATCTTGGCCTACCCACTTTTATCTTCCTACTTATAGCTGTACAATAATTCAATGAGTTCAAAAGCACTATGTGTTCGTTAGATTTTCAGATACTTTTATTTCTGAGGTTTAGAGCTAAAATTTCTATTTTCCTACACTAATTATCACCACCATTGACAATTAACGCAACTTGTGCCTTTAAAAATAAAAAATTCATTTGAAATTCTGTGTCTAGAGACCAAAAACCAGCTCAACACTTTCAGCTTAAACAAATTTCCACATGTGTAATATATGACAATTTCAAAAGGGTGGTGAAATTCAATAGCAGCTTTTTAAAACATTCTTATTACACTATAGTTTGGAATCTGAGTTTGTAAATATCATTGTGTGTGATTAACTTAAAATATTTTGAATGTACTTTCCTTATTTGAAAATATATTAGAAGGGATGGCCATTTCTATTTATATCAATATTAAAATGCTAAAATGAACATGGCTTTTTATGTGTCTCAATGTTATGTATATTTTTATAATGCATGTAACATATGGGTATCTAATAGTATATATTGACATAGTATATGGATGATAAATGAACAAATATTTATAATACAGAATTCAGTTCTATTACCTTATATTTGACAATATCACTTTTGAATATTTATGTCTTATTATGTTTACATAGTTACAAATATTACTGAAGCACAGTGAAAAGTATTTTTGGTGGGGGCATATGCTACTTCTTTCACTTTGCAGAGGTATTCTGATACTTATTAATGTTGCATGCATCAACAGTTTATTCTTTTAGCGTTTTACACTATATAGAAATTTATATCCATTTATCCACTCATTTGTTTTTTAATATTCTAAAATAAATCTGCTATAGGTATTCACATCTAAGTCTTTATGATATAGTATGCGTTCATCACTTAGGTCAGGTTCCAATAGTAGACTGGCTAGGTCAAATGATGTACATGCATTCAAGTTTTTAATAAACTATTATTCTCTTTTTTTCCCCAGTAACTGTAACATCTTTGTTTTCATCAGAAAAACATGAAAGTTTAAATTTTTGAGAATAGTTAGTGTAGGTCATTTTAATTATTGTGTAGTAGTATCTCATGTTTCAAACTGCATTCTTTTGTTAACTGATGATTGAGTCTCTTTCCATGTCCTTATTTAGCATGTATTTATTTGATAAATTGCTCATACACATTATTTACTGACTGCTACATATTCATTTTTATATTTAATTCTGAAATTTCTTCACATATTCGGGTTTTGTTGTTGTTTTTTGTTTGTTTGTTTGTTTGTTTGAGACAGGGTCTCAGTCTGTGGTCCAGGCTGGTCCTGAACTCACTTCGGAGCCCAGGCTGGCCTTGAACTCAAGGCAATCCTCCTGTCTCAGCCTCCCTAGTGCTGGAATTACAGGCGTGCGCCACCTCACCCAGCTTATGTGGTGCTGGGGAATCGAACTAGGGTACTAAGCACTTTCTGGGCAAGTGCTTTAACCGCTGAGCCATTCCTCCATCCTTCTTCACATATTTTTAATGAATTCTTTATTTTTTATGCATAAATATATAGATAGATCCTTAATATTGGCTTACAGCTTATTCTTTTAAACTAGAATTGTGTTTTTGAAGATGCTCATTTGGTAACCTTACCAGCATACGAATTTTTGAAAACTAAAAAAGGCATATTTCTACATATTTGCCTCCCCTCTCTCTTTCTTCTCAACTCTATCTGAAATATCTTAAAATTTATTAAAATTATTCATAGGATTCTTCAATAAGACCATCAGTTTATCACACGACTTAATATCTTCTTACATTTTGATTTTTAAATAAACACCTAAGCTCTTTAATAATCCTCTCCTCCAAGTTGTTCTCTATGTGAAAATATAAAACAGATATGGCTGATGATAAGTAGTAGTCTATTTAAGTGAGCAAATAGTGATAGGGCTAACAAAAATATGAAGTGGAATAGATTGTGGCACGAAAATCTATATCAATGTGCCAACTGCCTCCCCTTTGGGCACTGGAGCTGAAATGACCTCTGATTCATTCAACTTCATTTACTATGTGCAGGGTTGTTAGCTGGTGACATGCATTTTGTACACATCTTGCAGATTAGCTCTGCTTTTTGGGGAAATACGATTTATTTAAGTCTGATATTTTTACAAAGGAAAATGCTTATCTTCATAATACCTACATTTAAATATAGACAGTGATAATCCTTGTGCCTTTTTCATAAATATGATATTGCTGCCTCTCTGTTATGAACTGTTCCTCTAAAAGAAAATAGTATAATCATGAATTGTTTCACAGAAAAATGTACAGTTAATATTAATTCAAAACTAAATTAAACTGTTCTATGTGTATGGTTAATGAAAAAGAAGGAAAATATTCTGACTGTGTCAATATTACTATATGCATTTGTCTGCAAAAGTACCTTAGCAATACTGAACAACTCATAAGGAAGGTCTAGTCACAATGTAACACAGTAGTAATAAATTTATCTTTCAGAAAACTTTCTCTATACAATTATTTGAGTATCCTTAAACTACAAAAGCTACTAACATTTCACTGTCATTTAATTTTTGGTTAAGTTCTGGGCTATAGCAAAATGATTAAAATTAAAGAGAAACAACCAATCTGTAATATAAGATTTTGATGAATGTAAATCCACAAAGTAAGAAATTGTAAGATCTAATTATATAATACCACTAATAGATTTACTGCATCTTCAAATACCTCTATCAATTTTGAGGTATTCATATTACTCCAACTAAGAAAAGTATATCTTTGAGACATGACAAGTTTTGCCACTTGTAGATCTCAGGAAAAATGAACTTAAATGAGATGCTCAATATCATTTGTATGCATTTTATTTTCTTCTACTTATCTACTGAAAATAACTATTTTGCCATCTTTTTCTAAATATATCCTAAATTCATAGGCATTTATGAGTCCAGTCATCCCAGGCACTATTATTATGCTTCCAAACGTGGTCATTGTAATTGGCACAATATGTTAAAATTGTCTACGTCTGTCTTAGTGCCTTTCAAAAATCTAATCTTTCTGAAGAGCTAAGACTATGTATCTCCAACACTTAGGATAATAACTTTGACCAAAGAGCAAAACTTTACAGAATTGAATTAAACAGAATATATATTTTCAGAAGTTTGTCTATTTTCTGTGCCAGATGAGTTGCATTTTTTATTTTCATGGAAATAGCACAAAAAATGTCCAAGAAAGAACACCTATTTAGAATTTCTAAAAAGTGACAAATAATGTCTCATGAGAAGTTTAATAGCATATTGTCTGGAAATACTTTATGGAAATTTTTTCTACAATGTATGCTTGAAAATATGTAAATAGGTCATATTTCACTGTTTATGTCTAGAGTGGCCAGTCATACAATAAACTGATTAAGGTTAACAATAATATACTCCATTAACTAATCTACATTCTTACTCCTACAGCACTATCATTTGAGTATATCTTTTCAAATTTGAACTCATATGCTCAAATTATACTTTTCATTGGCTTTGTTTAATGTAAAAAGTAATTTGGCTGTTTTTTCCAAGTTGTGTGAAGAAAGTTGTTGATACTCTGATAAGAATTGAACTGGATCTGTATATTAGTTTTGGCAGTATAGCCATTTTGACAATATTAATTCTGCCAATCCAGGAACTGGAATGTCTTTCCATTTTTCTAATGTCCTTTTCAATTTCTTTTTTCAGCATAACATAGCTTCCCTTGTAGAGGTTTTCACTTCCTAAGTCAAATTTCCTCAGTATTTCATTTTTTAAGGGGTTACTGAGAACAAGATTATTCTCATCTCAGCTGATTCTCAGTGATATCATTATAAGTATTGAGAAATTCTACTAAATGTTTTGTATTTATTTTTAAGTCTGTATTTTGGATGAATCTGTCAATTAGTTGTAACAGTTTCATGGTAGAGTTTTGGGGGTCTTCCATGTATAGAATCATGTTGTTAGCAAATAAGATAAGTTTGACTTCTTCTTTTCTTATACATACACACTTTATTTCACTCTCTTGTCTAATCACTCCGGGTAGGGTTTTGTGAACAATTTTGGATAGAAGTGGCGAGAGTGGACAGCCTTGTTGTCTTCCTGATGTTATAGGAAATGCATTCAATTTCTCACCATTTACGATGATATTTGCCATAGGTTTGGCATATATGGCACCTGTCAGTTTGAGGTAAGGCCTTTCTAGACCTGTTTTCCTCAGGGTTTTTATCATGAATAAATGTTGGATTTTGCCAAAGGCTTTCTCTGCATCAATTGACACAATCATGTGAGTTTTGTTCTTGCTTTTATTAATGTGGTGTATTACATTAATGGATTTACATATACCAAACCATCTGTGCATTCCAGGAATAAAGCTAGCTTGAATATGGTGCACAATCTTTTCAATAACTCTCTGAATCCTATTCTCCAATATCTTCTTGAGAATTTTTGCATCTGTATTCACTTGAGATCATGCTGAGTGAAGTGAGTCAAACTCAGAAGGTAAAATATCTCATGGTTTCTCCAATATGAGAAACCCAGAAGAAAGGCATTTTATATAATCAAATGGGTCTGACAATGGGAGTCAGGAGGGATGAGGGAGGTAGCAGAAGGGCAAATAGTCGGGAGGAAGGGATTGTAATGGTCGCTTTATATGTATGTGCACAAAATCCTCAAGATCAATATATCTATTGCATATCATGCATTATACTAATAAATATTGAGGGTATAATGCAAATACTCATAATAAATTTAAACTTAATCTCTACATTGTACCTAAAGTAAGCCCAGCTTACTATTCAATGGTGAAAAGGTTTTCCCTCAATTTAATGTTTTCCATCTAAAGGAGGAAAAAGGAAAGACAATCACTGGACAGTTACAGTGCACTATGATAAACATCATTGCAGGGATTAAGTTGCAAGTGCATGTAAGACACTAATCGATCTTCAACTGTTTAAGGCAGTCTTGCTCAAAAAAGTGTGTAGATTAGAACCACAGCATGCTGATGGGGAATTTCCCGGTAGAGAAAAATACATAAAAAGGTATGGGATTGAGAGGAATATACACGGTATGTTAGGTATATCACTGTAGCAGAAAGAGCAAGTATAAAAGAAATGTTTAATGTGCTAAGATGTTAAAATTTCATCTGAAATCAATGAAGTTTATTTATAAAGTTTTCAGCAGGATAGACTCACAAACTCTTATTAAGAATACCATTGGCTATAGAACAAAGAAAACACTGGAGCGAATGAAACAAATACGTTAATTGAAGGAATGGTTTTTATAAAGTCAGAAAGAAATTGGTGATACGAACTAAAGCAAAACCAGAGAAAGAACCAAGGAGAGAAATGGTATCAATATAAAAGATATTTGATGAATCATTATCTATTCTGCAAGTGGCACTGGAACAAAAGGAAAGCCCTATGCAGAAAATGAAGTTCACTTTATCTCACACAATCTACAAAACTTAGCTGAAAAAGAATCAAAGGCTTAAGTCTAAGAGAATAATAAAAGACTTCTGGAGAAATGTAGGTAGAAACATTAGTGACCATGGATTAGATAACTATTTCTTAGATATGACATCAAAAGCACAAACAATAAAGAATTAAAAAGACAGATTGAATATTATCAATATTAAAAACTTTGTGAATAGAAGATAGGCCATCAGTTAAATCACTCACCTGGCAAGTACAAGGCCCTTGGCTTGATTCCTCGGCACCATACTAGCCTGGCACGGTGGAGCATGCCTGTAACTCCAGTGCTGGAGATGCTGATGCAGGAAGACTATCTTGAGTTCATGGCCAGTTCAAGCTACAAATTGAGTTCAGGACAAGCGCGAACTCTTCCATGTTGGTCTACTTTGTCTTTAAAAAAAAAAAAAGTGTTTCAAAAGTCAGCATCAAGAGAGTAAAAAAGGAGCCCCATAATTGGAAAAAAATTGCAAATCATATACAAGATAAGGTACTAAATTGGAGATTTGGGGTTTTATCAAGGAAAAGATGAGACCAGCGGGTGACAGTAGGTATTACTTTATTGGGTTATGCTGATTGAAGTGTGATAATCACAACTCAGAGACACAGCAAGGCAAGGACCTGTTTGTCATTCGTAGGGAGACCTTGCCTTAGAGCGCTCCAAGGATCGGCAGCAACTTGGCGTCCTCGTAGCCCTCGGTTTGTCTTATCTAGCAAGTGTGAATATGGCTTAATGGAATATGCAAATCAAAAGACTCTGAAGAATTTTAAATGGACTTGTATGGCTTTTCAAATAAAATAATGGGTGTACAAAACTTTGAGTTTAGCACAGATGGATTGTTGAGCTAACAGGTCAAAGGCTTAGGTAAATATATATATTAAAAAAAAACTAGAGTGCAAGACAGAGGCCTTAGATATATACATGCAAACACACACTCACACTCACATATACATATATGTATACATATTTGCAGGAATTCCTGTGTATACATAGACATAATCAAAGGTACAGAAGCACCTATTAGGTCTTAATTTTAAAATGATGCATACACCAATTTAAAGAGAAAGAGCAAAAAAAAAATACTGAACAAAGATTCATCTAAATTGGATTTAGAAATAGCTAACATAAAGATACATCGACTTTATCAACTTTAATGTAAATGCTATTAAAAACCACTCAGAGATACAGCTCCACATTCACCAGATGACTGAAATTTAGGAGATAAATAATAAAAGTGTTAAAAAGACACAGAAGAAATTGGAGCATTGGTGGAGATGTAAAATGTTGCATTTGCTTTGGAAAACTATCTGGAAGCTTCTCAGCAGTCAAATATAGAAGTAGCGGATGATCCCACAATTCTACGCTGAGGTATCCACTTAAGAAAAATGAAAACATATGTCTGCATCACAATTTACATATGGCTGATTTTAGCAACATTACTCATAATAGTCAAAAAATGGAAGCACACAAATGTCCATGAGGAAAATAATTCATAAACAAGATGTAGTATTGGTATACAGTGGAATGCAGATAAACACTGAAAATGCCATGCTAAGTGAAATAAGCTAGCTACACAGGACCATGTATTTTATGGAATTATTTCCTAAGAAATTTCAAAATAAACAAATTTACAGAAAAATCAGATTCCTGGTTGCTTTGCAAAGGTGGTGAAAGAAAAATTTGTTATTGATGGCTGCATGGCATATGATTGATTGTTAGGATAAAAAAGGTTCTAGATCGATTGAGTGATGGGCATACAACTGGGAATATGCTATAAGTCATTGAATTGAGTTGCATGCTTTATTAAAGTAGGTGAGCTGTGTGGTATGTGAATTATATCTCAATAAGGCTATTAAAATAAAGTGATTCTCTGAATAGTATTTATGGTTCTTAATATGGATATGCAGCTAAATTAAGATGAAAGATAAATTCTATTCACTCGGTACACTCTAATTTTATATGAATTAATAATGCCATTGACTGAAATAAAGACTACTTGGGCGGGGGGGACAGATTTTTTTTACAAAAAGACAGTGAAGATACAATAAATTTGAGACAACTTTAAGACATTAAGAGACAGATTAGCAGGTGCATATTTATGTTACATATGTAAGTTTTGGAAAGAGTATAATCTTTGATGGAGACTGTTTTTAGAGAGACATCATCATTTTATTAAATCCCTGTAAGGTAAGAAAGCTGTAAGGATGAATACAAAGATGAAAATAAGCCCAAAGAATGTTAACAAGGTGCTCAAGGACAGCCATGTGGTGTTTTGCCAGAGCGAAGTCTTGAGTAAAACAGCAAAGACAGGAATCATGTCACACTCATGATTCTACATACATACTTCCAGATGAGAAAACAGGTATTTACTTGAATTAACAGTCTTGACTTGAAAGAGAATGCTTTATTTCATTTGTCCAAGGATTTTATTATGTTAGCAAAAGTTCTAAAGCAAAGTTAATTGTAGTTAATATTTTTTAATGTAATAAAACATTTCTCTAAATGCTGCTCTTTCGATGTTGAATGCCAAATCTATTAAAGATGGCAAAGCCAACAGAATATATGTTGTAAACAGGTGCATAGATCCTGATGTGCATTTTTCATAATATATGTTACCTTAACATTAAGATTGACTGAAAAATAAAAGTATCAAAAGAAGGTGCATTTGAACTCAAAGAAGAAAACTTATTCTCACAAATATCTATTTACACATAAAGGAGAAAAATATTTTTAAAATTTTATCTCCAAAATACTTTTTTAATTGTGTTTAATTGAATGTTAAATGCATTTTGCTGAAACTAGAACTTTCACTTGATAGAATAGATATTTCTATATCTTAAAATTAGAGTATCTTAAAAATTGAAAAATTAAACAAGTTACTGTGTTCATATACTTAAATCACTAACTGTTATAAAACAATTAAGTTTAATTTATGCAACCAAAAAGGCATACTCATTATTCTGTGTGTGTAGAATATGAATCAGCATTTCCAACACATATTTATTGTAACAGTAAGCTATGTTGTGTTTAATGTACCTTTTAATTGAAAATGAGCAATTCATTGCTTTCTCCTGTATATGAAGATCTTAATTTCCTATCCTTGGAATTACTGAAAAAATATAAATATCACCCCTGTATAAGTCTGGTCTATCTTCTTAAAACTGTGTAAACATACCAAATTGTTTTCTGTAACAGGACTGTCATGGTAAATAGAATCTTATTTCTTTCTTTCCTTTTTGTGTACACCTATGCATTACTGTCTCATTGAGATCTCCTCTGGATACATTACAGAAATCATTGCTGTGCTCTTGGCAATCTCTGTCTTATTCTTTGCTTTAATTTTTCTTCATAATTCCTATCAGTATTCTAAATGCACTGGATTTTGCTTTTGTCACCTGTTTATTGTTAATAATTCTTTAACAATATGCAAACATATCTAGTAAATTTTGGCCACTTTGGTTACATCTCTTTTCACAGGGACAAGACTAGTTCTTAACCCATAATCAGCATTCAATAAATACAGAACTGTAAAGAAAATGATATTGATTAAGAAAATAGTTAAAGAAATCCTGCTGAGAAATCTAGTAGAGTTCATGAATGTCAACAGTTTTCTAATGCAACAGACTCAATCAACTATATGTAGAATAATTTAAAAACAGAAATCTAGACATACTGTAGTAGTACAAAGATGAGTTAGGGAAAATTAAGAAACAGAACAAGTTAATCCAGAAATATATACAGTGAAAATTCCAAATTAGTACTGTGCAATCAGAATCTTGCTGTGGTCTAGGACTTTATGAAGCCCCCTCTGAGGCCCCTGATCTTACCTCATCCTCCAAATCGAGATTGCTGATATGAGCAGAATCTGATCATGTAGGTTGAAGTGTCCACAGGAAACTGGGTATGGGAAAAACATATGGATTATGCCAAACACCTTTCCATTTGATCTCTTGCTATAATCTCTATGAATGTTATGAGTGAAATAAGCAAAGACTTTTTAAAGAAAAAAATAACAGGCTACAGATAAAGACATTTTAACATAACAAAATTTAGAAATTTACCATTAGGATATTCTTTTTTTTAAAAATCAAGTCTATAGTGCACATGGCTCAAAAACAAAGTAACCTCAGATGAGAGATTTGTTAGAAAAGAAAAATGAAAGAACACAGAAAGAAATAAAAGTGTGTATAGACCTCAACACTGACCTTATCAAAGAATCTTAATAGGATGTTTCAGGGTAAAATAACATAACCAAACTACATTTTCATAGAATATGACATGAAATAGATGAGTTTGAATACTTTATGGCAGGAGGATAAAATGATTAATTCACTATCATTTTACAAGTTTCATATTTACATTATAATTTCTAGAAAAAACCTTTAAGTAGGTTTAACTAGAGTGGAAAACTCCAAAGCAGATAAAGTGTCTGTGTGTGTGTGTTTGTGTGTGTGCAAGTGAGAGTGCATATATATATATATATATATATATATATATATATATATATGATAAAGTATGTTATATAAATTAGAATAACATATGTAATGTGTATATATAACAAATTAAAAGAAAAATAATGAGAAGAGTTAGAAAATAACCAACCTCAAAATGGAGGAAAGGAAGAAGAATAGGGAGAGATCACCAGTAATTTCATTAGACATAAATGAGCTAATGCTTCTTTAAAGATCAAACAATAAAATGGGAAAAAATAAAGAAATATCATTCCACCATAAAAAAATCAAACATTATCAGACTGAGTATAAAATTTCCAATTTTCCAGTCCTCAATGGATATGCAGAAAGAAACAGAAAAAATTAAAAGCTCAAAGATGCAAAGCATAAACCAATCAAATTCGAACCAAACGTAACCTGGTTCATGCATGTTAGTACAAGGAAAGAAATGGGCCATAAGACCAAAGTAGAACCACCAACCACCCCGATACAGCACTGCTGCCCCCGAACGTCTCTGACGCTGCTCCAGCGAGTGGGTCCTGCTTCATCTCCGGGCCACTTCTCATCTCCAGCCTTGTCTTCTTTATTACTTTATCTTACCTGCCCTTACGGTGGAAGTAGTGTTTATTTGCTCTTCTATTTCTGAATATGGAAAATGATTCCCTGTTTTTCTTTTGGTTTTTTTTTATAAAAATGGGAGGCTCTAATCCTCTGGAAAATAATGCTAATGACTTCTAAGTTAAAATAGAATTGTATGATTTTCCAAAGAAATAAAACTATCATAGATGGGGGAAATTGTTCTAAATAATGAAGACAGAATCCAAATATCTCGACCACTAATCATATTTCAGTTTAGATTTTTAAGGTGTAAAACATATTAACACAAAATATTGCCATGACAAATAGAATAAAACCTTCTATCCTACTCAGTAACCCAAGAGTGAGATTCACAGTAATTATTATGATGCTAAGATGAATTTCACCTTTCCTTTTTTTGTGGCTTACTCAGAATGGGATTTCTGATTTATTGTTACATCCATAAGAAAAGCCCCTAAAATAACCTTAAGTAATTAAAAGCATAAAATTCCATCCCCCAAAGACAAATAGGTTGTCTCACATTTCCCCACAAGTCACACGGTATTGAGCCATTTTTGATATGAACTTCTGCCCAACAGTGATCCCTTCGCCTAAACTAATTACAAAGAGGCAGCTGGCAATTTGACAGGAGGGACAAGCTGACAGCTTCTCCTCAAACATCAAGCATGCACTGTGCTTCCAGTGCCAGGCTGGATTTGACATTTAATTAAAAAAAGTATCTTAACCTAGGTCTACACACACACACACAAAAAAAAAAAAAAAAAAAAAAAAAAAACTAGGCTGCTGCACAAAATCAATTTTGTCTTATTTAAACCTGAAAGAGCTTGATGCCCAAAAGGCAGAATTTTTATAAGAAAAATATCACTGCTCTACCAGTGGGAATACTGAGAGTATTAAAAGTAATGCATTTTTACAAGTTTAGGGTATTGGACTTCGCTGAAGAGCACAGATAGTAATGGTGTTTAGTTAAGGTATTAAACCACCATAAATATTAAAAATGTCATTTCTATTATTATCAATTTAGACATCATCATTAATTTCATATATAAAAATTCGTACACACATGTTTTCCCACAAAAACCTATGCTCGTCTGTGTATCTCTGCATGTGCTCAAAAAGTTTTCTATAAGTAGAAATGGATCTTTAACAGGATTTTACAGAAATGGTTTAATGCATTCACCCCCAATAAATTTAGTGATGAACAAAACAGCAGTGTTTGATTGTATCACAAATCCAACAAGTAAAAGCTGATGTATGTGAATGTATTAAAATGATGTAGAATTGTTAAGTCATATTTTAAGTGGTATTGTTCAGCATCCTACTATTCAATGTTCTAGGCTTATTTGTCTTTAGTTATTTGCACTATTATTTCAATATTCAGAATGTTGATAAGAAGATACGCCAAATTTAAAGTACAGTTTGAATTTTACCATAAAACAAACGTTATCACTCAATAGCTAATCTTAAGTACCACATTTCCAGTCCTCTCATAGGACAGTCTGCAAAGTAGCTGGACCATGAGTCTGTTGCTTGGCTTTCCTAGCACTCACTCCGAAGACTGTCAGACATGGTGGAGAAGCCAGGGGTGACGTTCCATGAATACTTCCCTTCCCCGCAGATTTCCAGTTTGAGTTTAACAAGAAGAGGAACTAGGGTACTTCAGAAGAAGCTGAAACTTCCTGCGCAGTTCTTGAGGGCAACTTGTCCTGCTCTTCCTCTTTCTCTCTTGAAGACTAAGACTTCGTTAAGGCAGCAATTTCCCGGCTGATGCTGGAGTCCTCTCCTGAGCTGTATCAGTGGCTGGTTCTTCACACTAACAACCTTCATCACTGCCCTTCCACTCACCCAACACTCTCACATTCCTACCTGTCTTTTCATAATCTCAACATCTCCAGCTTCTTTATCTCATCAATCCTTCCAGTAGTTTTAAATAAACACAGAATATATGCCCTTACTATAAATAAAATTAATGCTCTACAGGAGACTCGTAGTGGTGTAATTTCAGAGACTACTGACTCAATATCTAAAACTATCACACAAATGTATAAAATTACCCTCCTTCCACAGATTAATAACTTTGGTAAGAGACCTTGATGGCTTTTTAAGGTAAAACTTTCAATGTATTGCTTGGGAATACCAGAAATGACAATTCTCTAAGCTGTTATCAATGGCATGTCCATAAAAATAAATTTCAGCAAGATTATCCACCAGAACTACATAATAATAATGGGCCTTAAGTTCACACATTTATAATGTGTGTGAAATATTGTCACTAAAAAGAGAAGAATTGACTGTCATGCACTAGTATTTAAGACAGGATTTAAAGGAATTTCCACAATGTAGCATTGATGTTACAAAATCTAAGCATTTAGAGAGATTTATTTCACGCTTGATTGCTTTATTCTATCTGCTTCACTTTAAACTATTTCAAGTGCTAAGATCAAGCATACTCAGCTAAACAGTCACCTCCATTTACCTTGACCATTGCTTAGTCATAGTCCTTTTTTACAAGTTTGAGCTCTGTAAAATTTACAATAATAGTAATAAAACAAATTGAAACCATAAAATACCAGAAAAAAATTCTTATGGAACAACTGCTTGAATCGTTTCAAAAGAATCTACCCTCAGTGCAGTAAGAGTAAGAGCAGAAAAGAAAAATCCACTTCTTCCCTAAACATGAGCCCAATAATGGCTCTAATGATGTTGCTCTTCCATGCTCATTCGGTTGCTTATATAATCACAAATTTAAAGTTTACAATGCAAAAACTGATTCTATAAGTTTTAAAACTTTTAATTGTCAAAACAATTTATGACATTAATCCCAAATACTATTGTTGAAACTATAACTAGACTTCTGAAATTCCAATTTTTAATGAAGCCTTTGGTTTTCAACCCTAAACAAATGTTCCTGTCCCTTCGCTATGAGCCTCATGAAGTCTCCAAGGATTTTCATCACAGCATGGTGAGCACTTAATCTTGATTTCTGCAGCACCTTCTTATCCAGAGTTTCAGTTACCTGTGGTCCACCATCACCCACAAATATTAGATGTAAAAATGTGGAAATAATTCATAGAATCTAAATAATTTTGTACAATGTATATTTAAATTATTCTTTTATTATTATTAATCTAGCATGCCTAATTTATATATTAAACTTTATTATAAGCATTTATGTATAAATATATATGAATGCATAGATGTGGTTCATTACAATGAGCAGATTCAAGTGTTCACTGAGATCTTGAAACATATAAGGCACTTTCAGATCCCAATAGATGCTGAATGAACAAATAAGTGAATTGAAAAGATATTCTTTTGTTTGTAAGGACGGAAGCTATAGTGACAACTTACAATAGGAATGATAAGTAGATATCAAAGAAGCCTTGCAATAAAATGTTATAGATTCAGAACATAAACTAAGGGAAATTCATGGGAAGAGGAAGTTAAATGAATTTACTCAATGGTAACAAAGCACAGTTTTGCTCCTCTGCACTGTTCTGGAGTATAGAATGCAGTGCCTGCTCCTCTATACATCCCAGTACCTGCTGATTTTATTAACATAAACATAAGCTTATATTTTATACCTGCTGGGTAAAGAAAAAAATTTTGATTAAGCAAAATATTATAGAAAAACAAGTAAATCTAAGGAGGCTGGTGGAGGTCTGATTCCTCTGTGGCAATGTGCTTGAATGGACACCTTTGATTAAGACCTAGAACCCATATATGATCAAAATTCCAGCTGATGAACATGGGGTATTATTGTTTTAAGGCTCAGGTCATTGCGTGGTGTACAAGGGTGGAAGTCTTTTCTCTGCCTGAGAAGCAAAGGTAGAATAGTTCCAGTATTCCAGAAATGAGAAATCTTCAGAATATCTATAAATATAAAATCTTCTTTGACAGGAACCCTAATATTTGAAGATGAAACAATGTTGAGGTCCCCGCAGGTAGATGTACAAAAATAGATTTGAGACATTAGGATCGGGGACAATAACAGAAGACAGAAGGTTATAAATGCCCATGTGGTTACTTGCAAAGTAATATTGTTAGATTCATCTGAACCACTACTGACAGATGAGGCAGAATGCCATGCGCATGCTAGTGCACTGGGTATCAAAGCCCAGGTTCACTTGAATGGCAAGTAAAAAGATTGACAAGTAATGGTGAGGGTCCAGCTGAAATGAGAAACCATAAATTTGCTCCACATGACACAGGAAGGATGAAATCTATTGAAAGTTTATTCCCATGACTTAAGTAAAAACAGATGATCTTTGAATTGGTACAATGGAAAATAAGAAAAGAAAAATAACATCAGAAATATTAAGAGTATGAATCTGTAGCAAGATATAGATTACTGAACATATACTTCATTGGGAGAAGAAAACCTGGTGGGACTTTCAGTAGTGAGGCTTAGGCAATCAGTGGTGACTAAACTCCCTGAAACAGGGAGCACAAGAAGAAGGAGGGTTGGGGGGGGGGGGAGAAAGAGGAAGAGAAAGAGGAAGAGGAAGAAGAAACTTCCTTTTAAATGTGATTTTAATGAGGCTGCCTTGAACTACATAGTGAGATCCTGTCACAAAACCAAAAGGACAACAACCACAAAGATGATGGGAGAGTAACTGGATTTACAAACCATCTGAAACCCCTACCATGTTTATCAAGGCAACAAGAAAGAGTGCACATAATGAGAAGAAAAATGGGACAAAGGTGAATTCTGAGAAAACAAAACATAAAAATATAAACAAGAGGACTGGCCAGAGAAGAGAAGGTAGAATGAAAACCAAGAGATTGTGATGCTGCAAAAACTCATGACAGAGAATTTTCAAGAAGAGAATGATCTATGGCTTTAAACCTCAGTGTAGCTGAGAGGGGCAGGTCAGCAAGTGCAAAGACAGTGGCAAAGGTGGAAAGCTGTATGACTAAGTGTGACCAGGAACACCTTTCATCACACTTTCCATGCGAAACAGTATTGACTTTGTAATAGCCAAACCAGGGGCTTGGATACATGGTCAGCCATACACCCATCTTTTAATCTTAATGAAAATAAAACTGTACAAAGGAAGGATACTTATTTTTCAATATCACATGTGTTGGAACTGAAGTTATAGACCTATAAATTTAAAAAATGCAGAAAAAAATGAAATGGAAAAGAACAGCGTGAGAATCTACACTATTGGAAAAAAAATCTTGGAACTGGAGAGTGAACTCTGAGGAAAAATGAGCCTTAAATGAGGTCAGTCTTATTTTTATCTGTCACAACATTTGTTTTAGGTGATTCAGTGATTCAAACATTTCAAGGAAAGAAACAAGAGTTTTATCACTGTAAAAGTATGCTTTTACATATCCAAATATCAACGGTCAACTGGTACCACTATTTCCTAACAGATTATAAATGATTCAGTTATTATGATAATTCACCTCTCTAGACTTCTGCCAAATTCTTATATTACTTAAATTTGTATTTTCCTACATATGGAAATTCTATTTCAGACATTACAAGAGGCATCTAAAAAGTTGTGGAGATCTCTGCTTTACTTTCAACATTTTTAAATGTTTAACTAAAGACATATAAGCTACCACAGATTCAGAAAATACAGTAAAAGATTAAAATAGTGGATTTTGATGGAAAAATAATGAAAAGTGGTTTTCTGGGCACAAATGAATTATTCATTGATTATACTCTCATGACTTCATAGTAAGAAATGAGAAGAAATTAGTTGAAGAAGCAGTGATAGTAACTGAACTAGAGATTAATTTTGTCATCGTAGAATTTTGATAGCCATGAAATTGAACACTGGAATAATTATTAATGTATTCTAGGCCTCAGGAGGATAGTCTTGAAAGTCTAGATACAAATTCATGCTTCATAAGTGGACGAAGATTTCAAGCAATGTGGAATACTGTCAGAGTAAGTATTTCTGGCTATACAACTACATGTAAGAAAAAAGCGAAATATCTTAAAATTATTTCAGGTGCCCCTGAGCTTTGCAGAAATTGATCCCTGGGGGGATATGTGCGTTAACATAAGAAGAACATTTAATAAAGTAAAACAAGACACCAACCAGTTGGAAGATTAAAGTGTATTGTAGAATTTTAAGAATAATATATAAAAACTTACTGAGATTTTCAAATCCAAGTATTGCTTTTGGTAAATGTATGTGGAACAAAGGTAATGAATGAGCAGGTTCACTGCCAAGAGCTGATGATGAAAAGTGGCAAATAACACCTGAATAATAAGTTCCATCAGGTAGTTCCTGTGTTCTCCATCCAGAGAATGATTCACATCATGTGACAAATGTATGTGAAGATAAGTGGCAAACTAATCCAAAAATAGTGACTGTAAGTATTTTTCTGCTTTATACAAAAACTTCTGAGTGGGAAAAAGGCCATTCCAGGAGACGAAAAATAACTCCGTTGGGATTTCTAGAATGTGATAAGAAATTTTTGAGTAATTATAAGGGAATAAAAATACACTAAAATATTGAAAATGGTAAGCTTTTTCACTTTCTTGAGAACAGAAAAAGGCTGTGATAAGACGTGTAGCATAAATATTTTAAAAAGTGAACTTGCCAGTTGAAGCCAGATGGGCTAACGCAAACCACATTCATAATATTGTCTCTTCAATACTTTCAACTTTGCTAAGATTTGTGCTTCCACCCTGGAAAGGGTAATTGAAGGCAAGAGTCTGGATTTGTTGGCCAAGTTATTGTAGAAGCAAGTGAATGATGAAAAGAATTAAAATATACTAGTGAAAGAAGAAAAAAAGGACAATTTTGTGGAGAAAATATTGTGTAGACCTAACTCTCAAAACAAGCCTGTGACTTAGATAAGTATTTTTAAGTTGATATATTATGTCATGCAGACTTATTAAATTGTACCAGGACTTTCAGAAGGTAATGAAAAACTTAAGATGCATATCTACATCTCGCTGACTTCAAATTCTGAAGCAGATGGTTCTGTCTCAAGCACAGTCAGGAAAAATAAGTAAACATTCAAGGATGTATCTGAATGAGCTAAATAAAAAGATATCAATGTTAATATACACGTGTAGCACGCAATAGAATGAAAAGAAATATGTTAGACTGCACATTTCATTTTATTTATGTGGAAATGCACGTGAGTTCATTCATTCTTTAATCCATTTATTAAATAAACATCTGTTTAGCACATGCTACCCAGGTGGCTGTATTCTAAGCATTCAGGATAAAGTGAGGAGCAAAGTAAATAAGAATTCCTGACATTTGATACCAACTTCTGGAGGATTGAGACAGTTAATAGACAGTATGATTACTGGAATTTCTCAAAAGTTAAATGTTGAATTATATGTTTTGGAGAAAAAAATTCATTCAGGAAAAGATATAGGCAGTTTTGAGTTAAGGTGAGCAATTTCCGCTAAAGCCACCTTGGTGACAGTATCACTTCACCAAAGGCAATAAACAAATGGATAAGTGGGACCAAACAATTATCTGACAATAAATAAATAAATAAAACTAGCGAGAGAAAAATAGGGTCCTTGACACCAGGAATAGACTTCCTTCTTGTAGAATCCTGGGTAAAGCATTCTCACTTAGCTCCATGGAAAACTTCAAATGCAAGAAAAGAGAAACTATAAAGGGTGACTGGATTTAAGGGTCAGAAAGTATATGAAGCTGAACCAGGCATGTAATCCCCAACAGTCCTTTGCTGAATTAATAAATAAATAATTGAATGGACTTTTACAATATTTTCTTAAACGATGTTACTAAATAAATATAGAATTCAGAGAATAAAACAGTGCTCGGTGATGGCTTAACCATGCCTAAAGAGAGCTCTGACCTTCACCTGTGTCTTCTAGAAGGTGATTTCTTACTCCTTGAAATGTTCTGCCTTGGAATGTCTGTGTTTACCTGTGACCTTGAGCCACACAAGATAGATTATATTAATAATATATTGATGATTGGGACCTTTATGTCATTTTGTATCAGTTCGATTTTCCGAAGCACAGAAGAGTATGATTAGCCACCTGGTTGAAAAGTCAACGTGATTATGACACAGTGAAACTCTGACTATTAAGGATGAGCAGAGCTTTTCTGATGGAAATATCCTATACACATCATCATATGTTATTGCTGAGAGAAGTTACCACTGCTCAGACTTCAGAGAGAGGGCACAAGGAAGCTCATGCATGCAATGCTGCTGGATTTTTTTCTTCTAATTGATTGATTCTAATCTGTATTTTTTCACTATAATGAAGGTTAACCTTGAGTAGTGCAGCTTTCAATAAATTCTGTGAGTCTTTCTAATTATTTATCGTACCTAATGGTAGCTTAGATTGGTAGATTTCCAAGTTCAGAATTAATTTTAGAAATGAAGGTGTTCTTGGCAACTCCTGAACCAAATTATCAGACAAATAATGGCTGGTAGCCAAAGGTGAGAAAGTCAAAAAGTGAGAATGGTGTTAGGAAAAATGAGTAGAAAGAGAATTTTTTGGCACAATTTTTAAGAACATTTAACAATGCTTGAGTCTTGAAGTAATGAAGATATGTTTAGTGAGTTCATCATTCAATTAAAAAAGCTATCATATGTTTAACAAGTGATTGTGAAAATACTGAAAATAGCTGATATCACTGAGCATTACCTATAGGTTTTTAAGTTCTTGTCACAACACTAGTTCATTTTGAGTTTTTAAAATTGGAACTCTTATTTGGCATAGAATTTGTAAAAGTATTTCAAGATATTCATTTGTCCAAGAAAGATAAATTAAAGGTAGATTGCAGTTAATTTACATAAATTAATACATTCATTCTAACAACTTTATCCAAGATGTGTTTAAATATATCAACATCAGTCTGGAGGGAGCATCTGTATAGAGCTTTTAAGGACTCAGTCTTGATCCTCTAATCAGTGAGAATTTATTAAAAGGTCTTAGATTAAGATGTAGACTCTTTATTTATCAAACTGTGACTGCCACCAAGTGGACTAAATTTGATAAGTAAATAAAATCACATCTAATAGAGTTATGAACCCAACAATCATGGTTTACAATAAATAATAAATGTAATAGATCTGCATACAGATGAAGAACAAAATTCTGTGTGTATTTGAAAGCCTTAAATGTATAGCGGCCACTCAAAAGTTGAAAAGATCTGTAAATTTGATAATCAATTCAATAGAGCCATCAATTTACTATTTTCAAAAGCTTAAGAAAGTGTAGAGTGGATGAAGAAAAATAAAGTGTTCACCCCAGGAAAACAAATTCCTCTGAAGGTTGTACTATGCTCCAGACATATTACAAAAGCTTTAAATTCTAGGCAGTAGATTCAGAAAAATATCGGCAAATATGGTGCACCCTGAAGTAACAAAAATCATAAAATTTTGGAAACATTTATCAAAAATTGGTGGATGAATTGAAGGTCTTTGGACTGCAAGATGACATACTTACGTAAGTCACTCTCAGAAGATTTTTCTTGTAAAAAATTAGATCTTATGCCACAACTGGGTAAATATCATTTTGCCTCAGTGTAATGTTGTCACATTACAATTATTCTTATTTGAGATTATTACTGGATTGTTATTAGACATATTGCTATAATAATTACTTTAGCTTATCTAGATTATTATAAAATCAAGATGCTAAGACCAGGCCCATACTATTTCAAATATTTCTAGTAACATTCCCAGGATCAGGAAATGCTATCATTTTCATGTTGCAAGTGATAGAATTATTATATTTTGTTGAGACAAGTTCTTACTCTGTAGCCAGGTTGGTCCTAAACTCACTGTGGATCCCTAGCTAGCCTTGGACTCAGGGCAATCAGGCAATCTTCCTGACTCAGCCTCCCCAGTGTTGAGATTACAGGCTTGAACTACCATGTCCAGTTTTAGTGGTGCTCAGGAATTAAACTCAGGGCTTTGGGCTTGCAATGAAAGCATTTTAACAGTTGTACTATTCCTCCAGCCCCCACAAAGTTACACAATATGCACATAACTAAACGATTGTATTGCTAATAAGTGCTACTACCTGAATTGGTTCCAAGTAGTATTCACTAAGGAATTGTGTTTTAATTACAATAATAACTTCCATTCTGAGAAATGGAGACTTTACAACGTATATACAATCTCAAATTATCTGCTTGACAGGAAAATTAGATGTCTTATCTAGAAACAATAAAGAAGAAAATAGGTTTTTAGATAACAGGTAAATTTAGAAATCCTGCACTAAGTTAAATTTTAGGAAAATGACTATACTTATGCATTTTCAACTTAACATTTTATGCTATTATTAGAACATTATTTTGCCTTTTTTTCTTTAATTAACCGCATAACTGGCCATAAAAAAGGAATGGCATTGAATTGTAAACATTTTCACAGAGGACCTTCCTTCTTCTTGAAAATGTTAGTAGTGGCCATACTTTTGTTCTGACCACTTTGAATAAAATGCATGGCTATATATTTTTTACTTCCTTATTACAACCATCACTAAAAGACTCTTCCATAATTACTACCTCCTCTG
This sequence comes from Ctenodactylus gundi, assembly GCA_004027205.1. NCBI lineage: Eukaryota > Metazoa > Chordata > Mammalia > Rodentia > Ctenodactylidae > Ctenodactylus > Ctenodactylus gundi. Next base: position 121,887 of record PVKB01001893.1, on the reverse strand, counting down.
AAAAATTGTCAACTTTTCATGAGATCTGGTTCTTCGAATGTATCAATTTGTCTAGATTATGATGACCACTTTTTGGTAGACTTGTCTAAAGATACTACCAAGAAGGTATTTTTGTGTGCAATATATATTTACAATCAGTTAACTTCAATTAAAGCATACTGGTCCTCAGTATCTCTGTGGAGTGGAAGGGCTTAGAAAGAACAAGAGTTATAAAAAAAATACATTTTGCTTCTGGTCTTCAACACAGATTTTTGCCAGAGCTCCTAGGCTCAGACTTAAGATTTTGACAGCAACTCTTCTCTGATTCTAATTTCAATTTGTTCTATACATATTACATTTTCTGGTCCCCATAATTGCATTCTTAATTGCGTTTCCTATTGGAGAACTCTGACTAATACAAAACCAGACAGGGTCTATTCATCATTCTTCTGTTCTTATTTTCCAGCTTCTGCTAACCAGTCTTCTCTTTAGAGTTAATTTTGTTTTGCTTACTTGTTTTAAAAACCCTGATTTGATCATTTCACTTGTGTTTGGAACTTTCTCTCATCATACTTAAGTCTAGATACTCCCCCTACATCAAGCAAAAAGCTCACGCACATTTTTCTAATATACCAAAAGTGAAAGAGGCTCAAATTATATTCATGGTTGATATTCAACTTAACTTGATTTAGAAGTAATCTAAAAATTTACATAAGTAAAAGTTTTCACTGTCTGAGAAATAAATGAAAAAATGATTTTATAATTCAGAATATATTGGTAATTTACAGAAAATGTAATTTTGATGACGAAAAACTCATCCTCCCACCAAAATTTTAAGAAATAGAAGAATGTAATATGTAATCAGAAAAAAGTATTTGAAGAGATAAACACAAATACCTGAGTTGTGGGAATTAACAGGCAAAGATTTTGCAAAAATTTTTACAATATATTTCTTAATTATAAGAAAAAATAAAAGACTTGCTAAGGGATGATTTATTTCAGAACAAAAACCAAAACTTTAAAATTAAGTAAAATTTAATTCTATAGTTTAAAAATAAATTATATGCATATATGTAAGTTGTACATGTTGGATAGGTTTTAAAGTACAGTAGATATTGACTAATAAGCACTTTAAGGTTGAGCGTAATTCATTATATATTCTAAAACAAAGGTAGAAGAGAATTCTTTGAAAAAAAGCCAATTTGTTTCAAAATATCAGAAAGGGGTTATTAAGCCAAGGTTTATGAAGCTCAATATTCCTCCAATGAAATACCTACAAAGAAAATAAACCAAAGCACATTACAATTAAATCGCTAATAAAAAATCTTAAAAACAGGAAAGGAAAGAATAGTCATATCTATATAAACAACAATTTATAGATAATGTTCATAAGATGGAGGATAGAAATCTTTAAACACAACTTATTAATATTAATATACAATAGCTGATCAGCTGATTTGGTAAAGATGATGACCTTTTTCCACTGAAAATATTAAAAGAAATTTAAGAAGCAAAATTAAGAAATGATTTCATTTTTAAAATAAAGCTGTAGAATACCCTTCTCTGAAATGTGACATCTGGGTATTTCCAGCATGCTGGCACCTCACAATGGGTAGAAAATGGGAAAAGCAGCTTGTCTCAAGTCCCCGTCTATGTCACCAACTTGCCACCAATTCTCCACTCCAGACAACGTGTGACTGAAACCCCCACCACTGAAGTCTACTCAGAGCATTACGCAGCCTCTTGTCCAGCAAAGTCTTTCCATCTGGAATAAAGTAGTATCTACAGCGTCCAGTTCCTTTACTAGAGAGCAGACAATAAAGATTCAATTTGGAGCTGGTCAACAATGGAAAGTCACTGGCATCACCATAATTCGTAGTTTAGAGTTCTCACACTAGTTATTACACCACGGATGTCAGCTTTCATTAATTCAGAAGGATGAAGCTTTGTAAATTTGCAACAAATTAATTTAGGATTGCTCATATTGAGTTCTGTTTCATGAACTGGTCTTTTCTTTGAATGTGAAATTTAGCATGGGGAAAGAAGAATTTCAAGGCAGGAATTTAAAGAAGAATAAAGAGGCAGAAAAGGATTGATCTCTCTTTCAAACATAATTGGAAAATGAGTCACTCTATCAGTAAGAAAATCATTTCTGAAGTTTGTTGTATGATGACTCCTAAAATAATGCGAAAGACAAACGGAGATGATGGCATGGAAAAATATGTTGAGGGTACAGACTGATGGTTCTAATCAGCATATGGGATTCCTGAAGAAAAGTAATGAAATGTATGTTGGCCAAAATTGAAGTAGGGTGTGTGTGTGTGTGTGTGTGTGTGTGTGTGTGTGTGTGTGTCCGCACGTGCATGCGCGTGTGTGGCAAGGGGATTGCCTCGGTTTCACGTATGCTAGATAAATGCTCTGTCACGGAGATACAATCCTGGTCCATGACTGAAAAGATTTAAATTCGTCTCTCAGAAAATGAGATATTTTAAAATGTTAAGCAGGAATAAAATATGGTGAAAGTGACATTTAAAGTTAAATAATTTAGGGATTTATTCATCATGCATAGAAATGAAGGAATAAATTGGCAAATGGATGGAAATCAACACAAGAAATAGTATTTACTTTATGAAGGGAAATTATATATCTTGTAATTTCTAACGATATTTATTAGAGCCGGAAAAAAACTATTTCCAATCTATTCTTATACTCTTTCCATGTTAATCCTGATATGTAAGTAAACAATGAAATGCTATAGGTTCTTTTCTTTTCATTAATCATAGTCACTATTATTAATTAAAAATTTCATACTAAGTATTTTTAAAAATATATTTTAAAATATATTTTAATATATATTAAAGTGACCACAGTATGACAGCTACTGTGCTAAATTTTGGAAGCATAAAAATGTAGATGCTTTCATTTCAAAGTTTTTTATTTAAAAATATGGAAAAAGTAACAAAGGGAAACAAAATAAAAGAAAATCTCTTCATTCCTCTTGCAATTGCCCAGGAAAGGTGACACTGGAATTGGTCCCAAAAGGCTCACAAACAAAAGGGGAAAAATTTTTAAATAATTATTATCATTATATTCTTATTATACTTTGTTTAAAAAGCAAATAAACTTTCTGGATAGATGAAATATAGAGCGCAAAATAACTGGGAACATATGAACATAAATGTAGTAATGTTTTTTCTTGTTACTTTGAAATATTTTGATAATACACAATGACACAAAACAGGCACTTCGGTAGGAGAGTCTGTTCAGAGAGAGAAAAGATTTCAAAAGTGTGTTTGCAAAGGAAAAAGCACCTTTCACAAAGGTATATTTTCAGATACACATAAAATAAAGAGATGTTTCCAAAACTAGTTCTTCAGACATAATAATCTAAAAGTAAAGAAAATATAATGAAACAATGAACTTGCTACCTAAAATTAAATGAACTTAACTTGCTACCTAAAATTAAAAGGACTATAATAAATACTTTGTCTTAATGTAGATGAATTGCTATTGATTTAAAAAATGAAGTTAAGTTCAGGATGTTTAGTATGTTGCTTGAATAACTGTCAACTATTCTACTATAATTCTTTACTATATTCTTTTAAGTTATTAAAAATGTGTCGTCTATGTGATATTTAACTTCTCCCGAGTTTTCCTTTTTAAACTTTCCATTATTTTAAAATGTTTTAAATTATCTTTATATATTTATATCTTTCCTGTGGTGTAACACATTCTGACCCCTAAATGTTATGTGCCTAATATGATATTAATGGTAACCATGACGTACTGCTGAACTTTAGAACTTATTTGGCTTCCATAATTGAGTATTGACATCCACTAATGGCAACTCTCCATTTTCTTTTCCCATAAACTGTAGGAAACCCCACCCTACTCTGTTTCCATGAGTTCGACTACTGTTGTGGATCTAGAGTGTCCCCCAAAAGCTTCACGTACCTGTGGATACTGTCCATACTGTTGGGAGGCGGAGCATGACAGGGAGGGTGTGTGCTGGTTCCTCCCTTCCTCCCAGACTGGGCTCCAACCTAAGAGGAGGTTGCTCTCTGGCTCCAGCTCCTGCCACGCAGTGCTGTTCCACCATTTTCAAGCCGCCCTCCTGTGAACGGATTGTGGCCTCCTGAAATCATGATTAAAATAAATCCTCCCTAAAGTGGTGGGTGTCAGGTAATGAGTCACAGTGATGACAAAGTAGCTGGATGATTACTTTACATATCGTATATATCTGGAATCCTTCAATATTTATCCTGAAGATGATTTATTGCATTTATAATAAAGTACTGCAGATTCGACTATGCTGTCTTATATAGCAAAAATTGCTGTTGTTGTTTTATATTTAACTAAAAGCAATCCTTTTCTCTGGCCAAGAATAAATTCAAATACATTCTTGATCTGTAAATTCTCATTTCTCCAGATCCCTTTTGCTTCACTTTTTCCCACTATTGTTATTAATATACATATGTAAAACATATCATTGACTATGAATTTGGGTATTTCGTGCCCACATGTTTCATATCAACTTTACAATCCCTTCCCATTTTTGACCCTCCCACTCCCTCTCCATCCCTTCCCCCAACTCTTGTTTTATTGTAACAATTCACTTATGAGGTCACTGACGAAAACTTATCCTAAGAAAATTGATTGATGTAAAGATAACCCTGTGAATATACAAATATGTACCTTCCAGTAATCAGCTAAGGCATTTGAAATTTAACTTTTTTCTCTCCCAAATTTACTAGTCACTTTTTTTAATTTAAGAATTGAGAAGCATTTAGTATTAGAAATTTGCCAGAAGGTGAGAGGTGGCAGCAATACCGCCTCTAAACAAAAATTTAATTGTAAACAGAAAAAAATTAAATGTCTTAGGAAATATTGTCAAATATGTTTCCATGCTTCACAATTAAAATACAAATTGAGCTAGGTGTGGTGGTGCATGCCTATAAATCCCAGAGTTCTGAGGAACCCGGAAAGGCAGATTCCAAGTTCAAGCACAGCCTGCAAACCTGAGCAACTCAGCGAGAACTTGTCTCAAAAACAAACACAAAGAAAAGCTAAAGTTAGTTATAAAAAGGTAGAAATATTGGAGATATAGCTTAGTTAGAAACCCCTATGTTCATTGCCCCATATATTTAATAATTTGCATAGTTTATGTGATTTGAACACTTTTTCTTCCTGTCTCTTTCAGATTGACTTGATCTAGTCACTTGTTCTCAGAGAGTAAGTAGGTTTTAGAAAGGACATTAATGTATTGACACAGAGATAATTAGAATAGCCTTCATTCCTTCAGAAGTGCTTCTGTAAGAACTCTAACACATGATATAAGATTTTTCTACATCCAAATAGTTAAAAGAAACGTCAACTTATTTCTTGGCTCAAAACACTTAGCACAATATAGAAATTATATATATATATATATATATATATATATATATATATATATATATATTAGAAATATATATACATATGTACACACATAATTCTTTGGAAAGGAGATCTCAATGTACAGTCCAGGCTGGTCTCCACCTCATTAGGTATCCCAGGCTGGTTCTGAACTCAGAGCAATCCTCCTGCCTAGTCTAGAGAGTGCTAGGATGACAGGCATGCACCACCATGCCCAGCTGGTGCAGTACTAGGGAATCAAAGCCAGGGCTTTGCACTTGCTGGCAAGTGCTATAACTGCTGTGCTGTTCCTCTAGCCCTTAGAATTATTATCACGAATTATGTATCTTCTATGGCCAGTTACCAATAAGTCAAAAATCAAACAAACTTTATGATACATTTTATTTTAAATCTTTTCCATTCACAATGTTTATGTTAGCATGATACATATTTTGTTTATAAATCCATGCTATTAATTATACATGCTTAGACTATTCAATTTATTGAAAGCAAAAATGACATATAACTAAGATTTATTTTGATATGCCATTACTAAGAAATATCCTTCTTCTTAGATCAATATCTTTATTAAGCCAATACTATTTTCTACCTGTTTCCTTTTACTCATATTTTATGCGTTAAATTTTATACCTATCCTATGTAATCATGTTAAATTCAATTTACATGTATTTATGTAAATTTTATATAATACTCACTATTTTATTCTTACTAAAGGCATCCTAAATATGACAAGCCATTTTTAATCATTTTTACTGAAATATTTCACAAGAGGACTACCATATATTAATGTAAAGTGAACACTTACTTTTCCTAACTCATATATATATATATAGATAGATAGATAGATAGATAGATAGATAGATATTATACATATACATATACTTATATTACATACATGTGTATATGTACACTAAAACCAACCTGCACAAATATATAACCCTCATTTTTTAACAAAATATTTGCCATTCGAGGGTAATGTCTTTTTACATTTTGTTTCATTTTCAGAGTGTACTAGAAATACTGAGACCTGCCTGAGTTTATTTTAAAAATTAAATGGATAATATAACAAGAAAACTAGTTTGTAAACACAGAAACAAATATAAGTAAGGGCTATGTGGATTAGTGAAATGTGTTTCAAACAAGAAACTACCATATACTTATTGCTGGAAAGGAATTATTTCACATCCAAAAATAAGCAAAATCATCCCTAGTTTGCTTTATGTGCACGTCTTTCATAAGCATGAACAGGGCAATGATTTATACACCTTCACTCTGCAACTTCTGAGTATCTATTTTGTGACAGGCTTTATGAATTCATTAGGATGTACATCTGGATCTTGATGAATATTTGCATTTTCTAAGTGCCAAGTTTTATTCTAATATAGCAACAATTAATTTTTGATAGGTTAGAAATTATCACATAAGCCAGCTGTCTGTGTAATAAATTTTAAGCAAGTCTGTATATAAACTCCCTGCACTGTCAATTTCCTTGTCTAAATTTACTTCTTCCACAGACACCACGACTATCAATAAAAAACAAGATCTGAAAAATGCAATAGAGTCAACTGTGAAGGTGAAAATTTCAGAAATTTCCAAACTGGAATAAGCCAATGACCCAGATTTGCAGGTTATGGTGTCTAAGTATTTTTACAAATTCTAAGATCACGAGTTTTAGAATAAGTATAAAAATAAAAAAACACTTATTTTTGATTATTGACCTCAAAACAAAATATTTCCACATTTGATTTAATGATGTGTTTAGTTAAAAACAGTTATTGCTTATCTAAAAAAGGATATAGAATATTTTATTTAAAATAACTGTCACACAATTTCAGAAAAAAGCAAAACATTGAATTTCAATAATTCTTTTTTTACACATATAGGAGTGTTTGGAGCATTTTTAAATCATGAGAAACAGGAAACTTTGTTTAATCAAAATCTGAAATTTTTGTCAAAGTAACATAACATTTTTTGAAGCCTCTCATCCTAATTATTATGTACTAAGTTTGGACAGAAATTCTTTGAAATTAATTGTTTTTGTTTTGTGAAGTTCACATAATTTTTAACTGTGCCTTAAATTAAACAGAATTTTCGTCCATTAAAAATTCATGTCTGATCTGTACAAAAATATCCTCTACAGCTATATTTAAATATAATTATTATATTCTGAAGATTAGAGTAACAAGTTATCTTTTTTACTGTCTCCATCATACGATTAATTATTTAAGTAAACTAATTAAAGGCTGATTTTTAAATGCATAATTTAAAAAGTGAGGTTGTTTTGATTATGAGAGTAACACTTTTCTAAAGCAATAGACAGCTGACATAATTATGTTGTAATATTCAGAAGTTTTGGTCAAGCCACATTATTGTTAAAACCATCAGCTACATCACCAGTTGGAAGGATGTTATCTAAGCAAACAAACAGAAGGAGGATGAATTTCAATGTAAACGAGAAGAAGAGCAGCATACGGAATCCGTTTTTAATGCCACCCACTGAAACCAAAGAATGAGAACAGCATGTTCAAAGGATTCAGTCATTTAAGTTCCTGTAATTAATTATGTCTATATCTATAAGCAAACCCAGATTGTCACAAGAAGACAGAGAAACAACAACTGTTAGCTCAAGAATACATCACTTCACCTGTAATTCAGAAGCCAGCAGGGTGATGCCAGGCCTGTGTCCCACACCCACACTGGCCAGGAAGAAGCTGCCAGCTGAAGGGACGACTGTGTGTAACCCATTCTCTCAAAACTGACAAACTGTACACCAAAAGACGGTCAGAATGCCCAAAAACCCCTCTGAGCCCTGGGCCAAGACATCCAGTGAGGCCCACTCAGTAAAGACTCACAGAGTGCATTCAGACACTGTCTTTACAACAAGATACAATATGTTCTTGTACTATTAGAAACATGAATCAAAAACAGCAGCATTCTCAGACTCTTTCTAAAAGCAGCATCCATTTTCTTTCATTGTATTCATCTCTGAAGAATAATTATTCCTTGTCCTGCAATTAGATCAGTGTCCTTAATGTCCTGTAACATGTGGCACAAATTCTATACTATCCTGTGCTTTCTTCCTTAAGTAATGTCCATAAAATGGAGGATAGAAATTCTATATTTTAAGAAAGAAAGAGCTAAATGAGTGGCTACTACAAGCCTATAGTCATTTTTGCATCCTGTCACAAGATGATAGCAAAGTATTTATAATTTCCTTTCTCAATGACAGTATCTCGGTCCCTACATATTTTACTTGGTGAGATGAAAAAAAAAAAATCTCTAAAAATTGTGAGTCATTATTGGCCCTACTTGCCTTCTCTTGTCCTCCTTTGCTCAGTTTTATTACTGGATATAACAATTTCAAGGAATATCCCAAATAAGGCCCTGGGTCTCATACACATATCCCCTGTCTCATTGTATAACAGCCATTTTCTTTCCCTATGGTAATGAGAATTCACCATCAGCGAACGCAATACTCCTTTTCTCCAGTGTGTGTGTTATTGAATCTGATTTAAATTTTGTCACAGTACTATTAAATAATTCAATGTCTTTATCTACTGAAAAAGGCTTAGGTGGGGCTTGGGGAAGCTACAGGAACAAAGGATCTGTAAGTTTTGGTGAAAGTGTACCATGCATACAAACTTGGAAAAAATAGAAATACATGGGGAAATCATACTGACTTTAAAATCATTTTAATTAAAATATCACAACCTAAGAAACAGAAGCAATTCATACTATTCTTTCTCATTGGTCCTCAGAGTCTCCAGGAACTAATGTTAACTGTACTCAGTATCCATGCTTTCTTCCTCTAAAGTTCTATACATTCCCCTTTTCTGAGTTCATGGCAATTTTCTAAACAGGACACTGATATCTTCAATGATGACCAAAAAAAAAAAAAAGTTTATGATGCCTATCCATGAGATAGTCGCCTACTCAAGTATCTTATCTCTTCAAATACTTTAAATTCATAATCTCATAGAATCTGAGAATACATGAAAAGCAAAGAATCTCTGCTGTTTGATGATTATCGATCTACATTCACAAACTTTAGACTTGTGTTATTACATAGAACACAAAAGTAGCATAACTTGAAGCCCCAGGAATGACACGTTTAGTACGTCCCTCACAAAACTGCTGTCTTGGTCCTGCGGCACTGAGTGGTAACCATTTCTGCCTTTGTTTTGCCAGTTACATTTTGTCACCATGGCTCTTTACACCAATATCTCTGATTTATATGGAAATTAGGAAGGACACTCAATACTGACGTGATCTTTGTTGCTACCACCTCAAACCCACTTGTGGTTTTGATTTTGGGTAACTTTTTCAAGGATTTAACTACTTCACTTCATTTATTCTCAATGCATTGGAAAGATAAATCTTCTAGAACTCTTCCAGGAAAAACACACGTGGAGAGTGATTGTGCAGAAAGATCTTGATGAAACAGTTGAAGCACTCTTAATTTACTGGGTCCTTTAATATCCATTTTCTTTAAGAACAACTAATCTTTCCACCACAGTCTTTAGTGCCATCACTGAGTTCAGGATTCTCTTTGGCCTACACAAATATTACTCCTCCAAGATGATCGATTTTGTACCTTGAACCTAGACTGACTTGTTAAATCCATTTTATTAAAAATTAATCTCATTTATATTAAGGCCTAGCCTTTCTCATCTGATACCACAAGATTTCATTCTCATATTCCTTCCCAGACTCATTAACATAAATTTATGAGGACTTAAACTTCTGTTGGCTTTAAAACTCTTTCCTTCTGACTCTGTGCTATTCTATTAGCATACAGGGAACTATATCTAGTGACAGTGAAGAGATATCAACTGCAGGAAAAAGGAGAGCGCGACAATGGGATTCCTGGAAAGCTGATGACCTCTTGTATGACTATAACTGAATCTCTAGGGAAAATAGGACTATGCATACAGGAGAGGGGAGAAAGTCTGTTTCCGCTATCTTTGCAGATACCCAGAGGAACTCTAAAGAGCCTAAACTTTTCCAAATTAAGGCAACATACTTCGTTAAATCAATGCTTTAATCTCTATATAGCAGATAACATTTTATGATTCAGCCTACTTGGTGCTATATATATATATATATATATATATATATATATATATATATATTCCATGCCTGTACTTTTGGACACATGAGCCATGAGGCTTCTAGCAATAAACGTTTAAAGAAGTCATAGCAATTACATCATTCTGGACACACTCAGAGCCAAACTGACTACAAACCTGTTGCTTTTAGTCTCAAGTACTCCAATGCATTGTGAACCGGTGCATGAAATTGTCATTTGTTTCAAATTACCCCCAAGCGCCAATTTCTGTACCTTTTGTCACAGCATACCACAGATTACCTGTGTCTCACCTTCCAACAGTGACTAGATCCTTAGCTCATTGGAACACAGTGAAGCCAGATAAAAATCTTGATTTTTCTAGATCTCAAATCATGAAGGTTCAGAGTTGCAACCAATCTTAATAATGATCATGTGGATCTCATTTGCAAAAGATATCTTGATATCTTTAAGAAAATGTAATGTCTACACAGTTGTTGAAAGAGCATAAAACCATATAAGGCCTCTCTGCCTCTTAAGTGAGTACTAGAATAATATTGCTAAATTTTGCTTACAGGAAATTGATTTTTCCTTATATCAGAAAACACAAGTATCATTACAAAACTATCATAGGGTTGAGCTCCAGGAATATGGCAGCTCTGCTGGCAACAGCAGAAAGCTATCACCAGAATCAATGAATTCAGCTTACCACAAGAACTGATTTACAAAAACAAAATATATCTGATGGAGAACTGCTTGATTTACTATTTAATTCAAGTCAAATCAGATAAGTGACTCCCAGAACAGAAATCCTAACTGGAGTTTTTTCTGCAAGCCTATATCATGCAGTTTTTTTTCCTGGTCTCCATATTAAAGAAAGATACACCAGAGAGATCATTTGCCATATTTCAGACAAGCCAGTCAACTCAAGTCATCACAATAATTCGAGACTTCAGCCGAGGAAATGGCCCTGTCAATTACTAGGACAGAAGGTTGGGAATCACATGATGGAGGGCACTAATGGGAGTCACAAAATCTATAGCCAAGTCTCAAATCTTCAGCACACTAATAATTTGTTCCTTTCCCTTCCTGACGTTTTGCTTTCATATGTATTTTATACGCATTATTAATAATTTACAAAGTAATTTTTATAATATTTCTAACATGTATTTTAACATATTCTATCATTTTAGAACATCTGTTGTGAAGAAGAGTTCTAGTACTTATGGATTTTTCCATTCTTCAAAACAGATTTATTTTAGCCTGTAGAAGATTAGACAATATGTGTATGTTTTAGTGAAAAAATTCAATTTATTAAAATTCAGTAAGAGTAGAATAAACTCTAAACCATAACATTATTTTTAAAAAGCTGTGAAACTAGAAAGAATAAGTATTATGCCTCCAAAAATGAAGCAGTTGCCTGGAGCTAAGGGGGAAATTCACATCCAGGCACAAGGGAAAAGCTTTATTAAATAACTAATTTCAAACTCAATGATTTTGTGCCAAATTGCCTATTTAGGAGCACAGAAAGAAAATACTGTAGAGAATGCTGTTGGATGTTGGAAAAACCTCTACCCTATTTCTTCTTATTTTCTAATCGCAATTTCTCAGTCTTTTATGACAATCATGAAATATTCTGTTTCTAAGACAGAGCACAATAGGAAAAAAGAAGAATAAAGCTGGCTATCAGGACATAATTCTTGATTACAGAAAGCATTAGAGCGAATGTGTCATTAATCAAAGTTTTCTAATGTTAGAATAATTTCTTTTTGCAAGTAAAGAAAAAAGGAACTGAGAAAGTTTTGGAAAGAAGGTAATAATAGAAATGGAGAGGAAAATAGGGAAGAGATAGGATGGGAGCAGGAGAGGTCTGGAGACAGGGTGGTACAAGGCCGGAAAGAAAGAGGGAAAAGAGAGTAAAATGAAAAAGGGATATGGACACAAAAGGCCAATAGGATGAACAACTGGAGGGAGAGAGAAGGAAGAAAGAGCAGAAGGATGCTGGAGGATGGAATAAGAAACACTGGCAATGCTATACCCATCATCCATCACCACTTCAGACTGAAGTGAGTTTTCACATTCGTCTCTATTTGTTTATTCTCTCTAGAGCTATATTTTCCTAGAAAAAACAAAACAAAAACTATTTACAATTAAATACAATTCTATTGGATTGAATTTTAATAAAGTGTTATTATGGTTCAGACTTATAATCTCCCCCTCACACACACACCCACCAATGTGTTCAGATGTGATGCTTTTGAAGGGTGACTGGATCATGGAAACACAACACTCACCAGTGGATTCATTCATTGGTGAATCCATAGCTGCACATGCTTTAGGTGGTGGGGTCTTATGGGAAGGGTGTGTCACTGGGATCATGACCTGTAAGAGTACATTCTTGTCCCTGGCTCTTTGCTTTCTTCTTTCCCGCTCTACTTCCCTACCACAAAGAAGTGGGCAGCTTGCCTCCACTGTATCCTCCAGCCACGCCCTTTCTACCTGAGGGCTTGCTGATCCTTAATGGACTGAACCATTCACAGTTATGAGTCAGACAAACACTACCTTTCCTCCTTTGGTTGCCACTGTAGTGTATTTTGACTCCACGACATGATAGTGACGTGACTAACACAATGATTACTGTATGCATAGTTAGGAAGACTCCTTGAAAACAATGTTATGTGTGGAGAGGTAAAATAGCTTGACATTAAGTATTGAATTTCAAGATAATCATAGGCTATTGAGAACTAGGACCTGCAATTTGATAGGGAAATGAAAGAACTGATCACAGCAGTGCTTACCAATAATCACCAGGGCACAAGTGGTGCATTTAATAAGAAAAGGATTAATGATTCTGGGTTTAGAACAATAGTAATAATTTATAGTTGGAATGAATATTTGTCATTACTCACTGCAAAGTTTGATCAGAAAACAAAGCTGAGAAGTGTTGATCTACCAATACCAAGTGTCTTAGTTACTTTTGTCCCTATGACTCAATACTTGACATGCATAAATTAGAGGAGGAAAGGTTTGTTTTAGCTCTATGTTTCAGAAGGTATCAATTCATTCGTTGGATTGTGGAAGCACATGGTAGACGCGGAGGTGGAGGCTGCTCCCCACAGCCCTGCAAATCAGAAGCCAAGTCACATCAAGCCAAGTCCCTGAATGAAGGCAGAAAGCAGCATCTATCCTTCCAGGTCCCATCCCTGTGACCCACCTCTTCTGGGTCCAGCCTTTTTGTTCATCCTTTCCAGTTTTTTTTTAAACTTTACTTCTTTTTTTAACAATAATTTTATCGTTTCAAAAAATTTCACGACATAAAATTTAACATTTTTTGTAAATACATGAATTCCAAATTCTGTAACACATTAGAACCATCAGTTTGGGGAATCAGTGAGCATCTATGTCCACCCCTTTTTCAGATGTTTATCCCTTTCCTATCTGACCATTGCCTCTCTCTCTATCCTATTGCTCATGTTAGTGCTTTTTATGTCATTATTTTCATGCATTTCATAAGGCAGACACCTATCTATAGTCAGTCTTTTGTGCTTGATCCATTTTACAGGATATTATTGACTGTCGGTGGCCCCGTTTTCATTCAAATGCTTCACATCTTTCTTTCTTTATGGCTGCACAGTAATCCACTGTGATTCAGCTACTGCTGTCCTGGTATGTCCCCAAACGAAATAAGTCAACATACCGAAAAGAGACATACATACCCATGTTTATAGCAGCACAATTCATAATAGCCAAATCTTGGAAACAACCTAGCTGCCCATCCATAGAAGAATGGTTAAAGAAGATGTAGTACCTGAACAACTGTTCCAGTTTTAAGCCCTCATCACATACCTGTAATCCAATCCACATGCCTGCAATCACCCCTCTAAAGTAGGCCTCATCTCCCATAAGCCCATGGATTACATTAAAATCGATAACAAACAGATACATCAGACTCTTGAGGGACATTGCACATCTAAGCCACAATACCAAGTTTCAAGGAAGTGTTAAGGATAAATAAGGAATGAAATTTATTTTTTCTACCTGGAATTGTTCCACGATCTTTTTGGATCTCCTTAACTCTGACAAAATGCCAAATGTCATCTCTTCTTGTCAAGAGCTCGGCTGCCTCATTGTCATCCTGCTTGAACAAATAGAATATGTTAACTAGTGATTAAAATTAAAATAATGCAAACTTTTAACATTGTATTTCTATATGTAATCATCAAGACAAGCTCTATTTTTGAAACATTTGCTCTGAAGTGTTCATGTACATGTGGTTATATGTGTGTGTGTGTGTGTGGATTCTTGTGTATTTTATTTCAGATCCTGGAAAATTTAACAAGATTAGTAACTGTAGGGACGGGGATTCATGAGTCAGAACTACACACTGGAGTTCAATCATGCAAGGAGAATAGATTTTATTTAATTTCTCCTATTCAAATATCAAATGAAATAATCCACAAGAAGAAAGTCAATGTCTACCATTTCTATTTTGTTTCCATGCTTATTTATTCATTCATTCATTCATTTATTTGTTGACATAGGATCTCACTTAGTAGCCCAGACTGGTCCTGAACTTACTATATAACCATGACTATTTTAAATGAGGAAGATTTGGTTTGAACTATGTGTCAAAATAAAAATACCATAAATTGAGTGTTCATATAAGTAGTTAACACTGTAAGAATGTATAATCTCATAATTTGTTTTTTTCATACACAATAACACACTTGAAAATGAAGATCATTTGATCATACAAGTTTGGACAGTTTTTTGTAAAATTGTAATATATATATATATATATATATATATATATATATATATATATATAATCTGATACCAAGTTCTTTGTTTGTTTTCTATGGCTATATTCAGAAATAAAAGACAGTGGTTTATTTCAATCTCATGTATGCATTACTGCAGAAGAAATTCCTGTTTCCTGTCAATTTTCCTGGGCTCAGAGACCAGGACATTTTCTACCCATAGACCCACCATCCCTGCCATGAATCTCCTAATCTTATGGTTCAAGGAAGTGCATATGTGGAAGAGAGGACAGCTGTTCAGAGTAAAGGAAGAACAAATGGGTAGATGTTTTATCTTTTATTTATTTATTTATATATTTATTTATTTTTGGTAGGGGCTAAAATAGCTTCTAGAAGGGTCCATGAAACATTTTCATGTGTACTTTATTACCCAATATTCTGCCATAAGTCTGCTTTAGTTCTAAGGGATTCTGGGTAGCCAAGCCAGTGGGTATATCACACTATACAATAAAAAATATGTATTTGAGACATTTATGTTTTTCCATCAGATTTCTTTTCTTTTTTTTCCTGATAGATTAGCACATTGTTTTTAGTTACTCTTTTTCCAAATCTAATATTTAATTAAATAAACTCAGACTCCTTGCTGAAAGCATCATCCTGGCAATTTTTATTTTTATTTTCTTATTTTTTGGCACTTGAAGAACGTCTTCAGTACTTGCATTTTGGTAAGGCAGCTTGACTGTCCTGTTTTATGTTGTCCTTATGTCTAAACTTTAGGATTTTTTCAAATTCACAGGTATGTAGCAAACAATCTCATTTCTATTTTAAAACGATCTTACTTAAAAATTTGTAACTTTTTCCTACAGCACTTAGAATAAAGTCTAAACACGTTCATTTAGCCAACAAGTCTAGGTGGTTTTGTTCCTGCCTACCTCTCCCATGCCATAAGGTAGAGCTAGATAGGATAGATAAAAATAAAAACAGACAAAAAAGAAAATTGTAATTTTAAAATCATAAGTTTAAAAAAACTACAGCTTTAGGACACCAAAGTTACTTTTTCACATAAAGGATACTCATTTGAAGAAAAAAAAGTGCTTTTAGTTTTTGTTTGTTTGCTTTCCATTTCCCCCTGAGGTCCCTAAGTACACCACAGGCTCTTGGCCTGGCCTTTTCACCTACAACTTATTTCTCCTCCCACAGACCCCATCTGTGAGGATATAATAATATCAGCGGGCAGCGTATGTCAAGTTCAAACTCAGGTAAGCAGTTGATATCCTAATATAGCCTGCTAGATGGGAAAGCTGCCAGACAGTAGGAATATTCAACACACATCACCCTCTTCAGGGTAACGCCAAGACCATGTAAGTCACCCAGCTCCAGACCATAATACACCACTCTCTCGAGGGCCAGCACTATATTCTCTCTGAGCATATACTTTTTAAACTTGGCCCACTAAACATCTTTAGGCCTCTGCCTAAACACACCTGAATATTCTTTGTGCAGTGGAAATCAGTGACTCAACAGCCTACTCCAGGAATGGGTTGATCTAAGGTCACAAAATCACCCTCTGCAATTACTAACTCTGTTCTTGCTGGCCTTCTATTTGCACCTGAAAGACAGATTAATTTGTTAGGAACTAAGAGCCTTTGCAACAGTTATCTATTTTGCTTAAATTTCAGTTTCATTGGCCTAATTATGTCAACCCTTTCCTGTCATTTAGCTCTAGGACAGATTTGGCATGTGCTTTACAAAACCTTTCTTCTGTCAAAAATTCACCCCCATCACTCTACTTTCTTCATGTCACCTGTAACATTTTGCTTAATTTGTGGTTTACTATTGTTTTATGTCTCTTCCCAACAGTTTCCAAGAAACTTGAGAGTAAGTGGCCTTTCCTGCCTGTCAGAAAGTAAGCCATAAATCCTTTTTGAATAAGTAATTCCAATGAGATATGACACTATTTGCATGAAATGTGCCTGACATATCATTCCTACTGTTAATTCAGAAGAAAGGTATAGAATATCAAGAAATTTCCATCATTGGTTAAGTGCCCAAAGCTTCTGAAAGCTCCAAAGCTTCTGAAAAAAAAAGAAGAAGAAAGAAATAAAAGAAAAGAGACTTAAAAGTATCCTCCCTTGGATGAATCTCCCTAGAGAACCATTTTCTCTATTTCATCATCTATACACTTCCAGATTCAGATGTAAAAGAATCATGATACTGATGTTTTGTAACAATTGAAAATTCATGGGGTATTTCCAAATACGGAGGCACAATTTTAGTGAGGACTGAAAATAAAATCAGTTGTAAACATTTATACAAGTTATCTGTTTGTTTTTCTGGTTGATGGGGGCAGTGCACAGGGTAGCATCCGCATAGGAGTAGGAGTGACCCTCAGGATTTTGACACTGTTTTCAACCTCTCTGTCAACAATAAAAATGTTGATTAAAATTCGGCTGACAACAGGCACACTGGGATTCCATGTGGATATCTCCATTTGATTTAACTGATGCCTATTTAAATTATAAATATTCAATTACAGGGACTATTTGACTTATACAAAGTTATTGGATCAAAATAGTATAACAATTTCTTCAAAGAGTTAAAGTAAAAGCATTACTGTGTTATAAAAGAGTAAGCTAAAGAAAATTGTTTTCATAGAACTGCGTATGTCCTGATAGTGTCTGAAGACAACTAATTGTACCAATTTAATCCCATAACAACACCTTTCCATTAGATAAAATTCAGGTCTACAATCTTATTTTTCACTGAGATTTATATAATTTCCACACACTTAATAGTGATTTTGGCTAAATTATTTTTGGTAATTTTTTTTCAGTTTTGTCCCTTTCTCGCAGCAAGATTATTCCAATACTAAGTTCTTTTATCAGCTAAGAAAATAAATTTAACAAACTATATACAATCCTTCACAGTTAAAACTACAGAACATTCCACAAATTTTGACCAAATTAATATATATATACAATCAATTCAATTTCTATCTAATCGCAAAAGAAATGGTAGAAGTTTGTTATCTGCTTCAAACAAATACATACGGAAACGGCAAAAACCCTAGAACAGACAAAACATGGTTTAGAAAATGTTTGTACAATTGACATGAACAGAATTCAGTTCTTGTTTAAAAGTTACACTCTTTAGGACACTGACATCAAATTAGACAATAATATCAATGAAGCGGAATAGAAAGTTCATAAGAAGCACCTACAGGCATATAGCTTATTGTTTTGTGATCTAAATCCCTAAAATTCAATTGAAAAAAGAAAATACATTTTCAACTAATGTGAAGTAACACTAAGTTTGAGAAAAATAATGATTTTTTCATGCATACTAATTATTTCATGATGGATTGTAAATATAAAAGTAAAATGAGTAATATACATTTTTTAAAGTATATATAAGAGTATCTTGGAATCCTTAGAGTAGGCAAAGATGTCCTGGTGAGAACACAGAATACTATGAAAAAGGACACTAACGAAGGGCCTTTCATTCAAATTGAATCACATTAATTCATCAGAAAATATTTAACAGGGAAAAGACAAAGTCCCATAGGATGAAACTCTTTTGTTACATATATATTTTCTAAAGGTTAGTATACCAAATACGTAATGTAGTTTTGCAAGTCAACAATTTCAAGAATTGCTTCATAAAAATGGATGAGGAAGAGACGATGAACAGACCAATGGAAATACTAAGAAATCTTTGACATCATTAATGTTTGAGCTATCCAAGTGAAAACTACAATGAAACATTGGAATAATTAAATTGACAATAAGTAAAAACATTAAGAATGGCTGCTGTTTAGGAGACGGAAGAATCCTCATACTTGACTAGGTATATAAAATAGTTTTGCCATCTAGGAACATAGTCAATAGTTTCTGAAATATGATGCTACATAATGACTTGGCAATTCCATTTATGAATATTCTAAGGAAAGAAGATATATCCACACAAAAAGATGTGCTAATAATATTCATAACAGAATAAAGACTGGAAATTTCTGTAACTAAATCATGCAACAAAAAAATATATTTCACGTTTTGAATCTAAATAAGTTTTGGAGTCTAAAAGTTCCTAATTAGTACATCAGTAGTCAGCCTCTCTACGAGGTCTAATGGAAAAGACCTTTTCTTCCCTTGATTCTGGTAATTGCTGGCATTTCTCGACTTCTGGTTATGTTGTGTTAATGGTCACATCTGAATCTAGTCGCATCCCCTTTGCAATCTTCTTCTCTTTGTCTCTTATACGGATACATGTCATTATATTTAGAACCCACCTGTATCAGTCAAGATGACCTCTTCATCTTAAAATCCTTAGTAAGGCTTGGAACTTTATATTCTGTTTTTTTTTGAAAAAATTAATAATCGTAAATACTAAGGATTAAGCCATGAACTTATCTCTTGGAAGATCACCTCTAAAGGTGCTACATAACTCTATTTATATCAAATATATATTGTTCTATACTCAGCGCTGCTCTTAAAGTTGTAAGAGGGGGCATTTAGAGTAATACCTGTCTCTCACTGGTTCTAAATTTATTCCTCCGTAAATATTTTAAGGTGAGAAGCAGTAGACAATTTTAAAATGTGTTTCTATTAGCTCTGAAGTTAAGATAGATACTAGGTACATCAAAATTTATTTTGGAACAAAAATCTTAATGTTACTAATCATCAGGAAAATACCAATCAATATCATAATGATCTATACCTTCACTCCAGTAAAGACAGCTTCATTGAAATGCAGAAGGTAATAAATATTGGTGAAAATGTAGAGAAAAAGAAACCCTTGGCCATTTCTGGTGAGAAGATAAAGTAGTACAAACGTTATAGAAAACAGTATGGAAGGTACTCAGCAAATCATAGGTGAAACTACCATAATTTTCAGGAATTCCAATCCTGGCAAATATCCATAGGAAATAAAATTAGTAACCTAAAGGGACATCTGCGCTCTCAGGTTCATGATAGTGCTATTCTCAACACCTGCCTCCCAAATCAAACAGTGCAAGCATCTGTCCACTGGCAAATAAATAAAAAATATATAGTATAGATAAACGATAGAATATCATTCAGCTGTAAGAAAAAAATGGAAGAGAGGAGAAAAACCCTGTCGTTGGAGAAAATGAGCGAAACTGATCATTATGCACGGTAAATAAGGAAGGCACGGGGAAGTAACACGTGGCCTCCCTCATGTGTAGGATCCAGGTGCATCTCAGAATTCGAGGGCAGTGTGGTGGTTAGCTGGTGATGAGACATCAGTAGAGTGACTACAAGTAACAATACCATACTCTTCCAGAAGCCAGAAAAAAGGACATTGAAAGCTTTGGGCATATAAAAATGATAAATGCTTAAGAAGGTTAGCCTGATTTAAACATTATACCATGTAGACATGTATCAAAACATCACATAGGTTCCCACTGATAGGTACAATTTTTATGTCTCTTGTATCAGTTAAACATGAAACTCAGCTTTAAAATCTTTCCTAAAAAATGTATGTTTGGAGTTAAATACGATGAAAATGAAGCAGTTAAGACATTCCTTTTGTATATATACTGCTGAATGTATCATAATTATATTTTAAAAGCAAAATATACAATCACTAATTTAAAGAAACATTTATAACATGAAACCTATGCCATAAAAAAATAAATATAATTCAGCATTCCCAAACTTACCTGGCACATATGTACACTTTGTGTTCTCACCATAGAAGTAATTTATCTTCCTAGTTATTTTTGTTTCTGTCATACAGATAAAACATTGCTTGTATTCCTTGCTGTATATCACCTAGCAACTGAGGGAGGTAGACCAGAAGTATGGCAAATGCCTTGATAAGCGCAGCATGAGGCTTCCAGATAGGCATCACTAAATAGTATAGGGAGATCTTCCACTGGCATGGTTTTTCCTCCTCTTTTGATGAGGTTTTCTCTCCCTTCATCTCCCTCTCTCTCTCAGTTCTTTCCTCCCTGCTTCCTTCCCTCTCTCTCCCTCTCTCTCTCTCCCTCTCTTCTCTGTGTTTGTCTATGTACTTTGGAACTGTGGATTGCTACCAATTCTTGGTTTTGTTTTTGCTTTTTTTTTTTTTTTGGTATTTACTTAGAAATAAAGGATAGGGTGGTAAAAGCTTCCACTGTCTGGGAGGAGGTCCTGAGTGGATTGCTCTTTTTTCATTATTTCTACAAAAATCATCCATTCTCTCTTTTTGTTCTCATTTCTGAGACTATTTACAAATATAGTGTATTATTATTATTATTATTTCATAGGTTTTGAAAGGCTCTGTGCAGGTCTGGTTACTTGATTCCCCCCACCCCCCACTATCTTTGATCTTTACTTTGGGCAACTTGTTAGGTCCTGTCAGCACTTTATTTCTTTCAATGAAAATAGTCTGTTATTAACTACAAGAATCATTTTTAAGAGCCCATATTTTTATCCCAGTATTTCATTTTTTATTCTCTTAACTGTTACTTTTTTAAATTCCATTTTTCATTGTATCAGAGTAAACCAAAAGTCAAAACAAACAGTATTTACCTTCAGAGAAAGAAATGTTTATTGCTCTATCAGGCTGCAACAGGATGTTTTTAAAAATCGGTATGATCTATGCTTCAGCTATCTTTGAGTGTCATTGTAGATTTTGTTACCAGTGTACCTAAGGGGACTTTCATTTCACGACTGGCTTCAAGTATTTTGACTTTGAGACTAGGATGTTTCCTTCAACATTTATCAATTCTGCACACAGGCCATACTCTCCGGATCTTTTTGCATTTCTGCTCAGCAGCTAACTTTCTGGACTGTAGGGAAGCACTTTTTATTTTACTTTCAGTAGATAGCTTCTGTGGGGACTGTGACTCTCCCTCTCTTTTTTCATCCAGCATGTGTGTGTGTGTGTGTGTGTGTGTGTGTGTGTGTGTGTGTGTGTGTGTGTGTGTGTGTGTGTGGTGTGCACTTGTCGGAGACATTTCTCTGCCTTGTTGTGCTGTCCCTAACCTCCAATGGCTCACCTATGTAAATAAAGCCCTGCAGTACAA
Source organism: Ctenodactylus gundi (assembly GCA_004027205.1). Taxonomy (NCBI): domain Eukaryota; kingdom Metazoa; phylum Chordata; class Mammalia; order Rodentia; family Ctenodactylidae; genus Ctenodactylus; species Ctenodactylus gundi. Next base: position 99,638 of record PVKB01001893.1, on the reverse strand, counting down.
ATGAGATTTGTCTCAGCCTCCTTATCTCTTTGCCACCCTCTGTGTACTGTCTTCATGTGTGTGAGGCCTTTGTTTTTCACTTTCAGGGACTCTCTCACAGCCATTCCACCCTGGCCACATCCTTCAGCAATAGGTCAATGAAGGCCCCATCTAGAATGTTCATTCCCTGCCTTTCACCTCTCTTCAGCATTTAGCTACTATTTCTGCACACTTATCTGGAAGAACTCTTTATGGTGCCATGTCCTTTCCCTAACCTGCTATATTTTTGGCGAAGACACCATGTTTCTAAGGCTTTAAGATCTAAGAAAAGCTCTCAGACATTGTGTTCTTCCCACAGTCCACAGCATTTTATCAATGGCTAGTGTCCACTAAGTAAAGGTCTTTAGTTTTGTAATGTAATTTTACAGCAAAAGCATAAACTTAATATAAAAACTGCATCATGATAGCATTAGAATAGATTATCATATAATGATATCTTTTACAAACATAGATCCTAAGTTACAGGTTTGGAAGAAGAAACTCATTATATAGACAAAAGATAACGCACAATGGCTTAGGGCATGTGTATAAAAAAATTGGGATGGGAAGAGCCACAGTTTCTTGGAAAACTAGTAGTCATACCTGCTGCTGTACAGACACTACAAATCTTTAAATTTCCAACTGGTTCATTCATGTGTTATTCTCAAACAGAATCATTGTCTTCCCACCACATTCACAATGACAACACAACAGCTAGCTCCTCTCCTCTGGCAAGCAGGAGCCTCCTTCCATGGAATATAATTAATTTGAGTTGATGTTCATCTCGAGTATTCAGATTAGTTTCAAGATAAAACTATAGTGTTGTAGTTTATTTAGGTTGCTATTGCAAAATCGAGGCTTTTTTTCCTTAAGTAGACCAAGAAAAGTCCCAACTACAAAGAAAATCATAATGATAAGTCAAAGTTGATTAGAATTATACACTGTTACTCATCACAAAAAAACTCTATAAGAATGTACAAATGTTACAGATTGATAGTAGGAGATATCACTCATACATGTAATCAAAAATAATTATAGTCAGAATACATAAAGATCTACAAATCATAAGCAAGAGAAAGATAGTAATTAAAAAAAACTAGTCTAAAGTTTTCAAACAGGCATTATCACACACACACATACACACAAGAATATGCAAATTGTCACTAATGCATCACTCATCAGAAAAAGCGAATTAAAACCACCAAAAATATCACCTCACAGCCACTATTGTGGTAAATTAAAGAATCTGGCATTACCAAAGATCGGCCATGATAAGGAGCAACTGGAATTCTATGTACTGCTGGGAAGAAACAGTCACTTTGGAATATTACTTACTATATTTGCTAAACCAATGTATGTGAAAAGTGCATGCTTGTGTTTTAGTAAACTACATGCAAATGAATTTTTACAACACCCCGTTTTCAAAAGTCAAAGTATGAAGCAACTCAAATGTCCCCCAAGAGTAGCCATGATAAATACTGTGGTACAATCGTAGAACAGAATATTACAGCACAACGAGGATGAAGCATTGCCCTGTACAGCATGTGTACATCTCACAGACATTGTGTTGAGTGAATAAAGCCAACAGGAAAATAAATATAGGGTAGTAACGGCATAAATAAGTAGTCACTTTACCTAGTTGGTGAGTAGAAAGTATATTGAATGAAAGGTATCTTGGTCTAGTCTAACTTTTGTTCCTAACGATTCGTGTGGCCCACTTTTAAATATTTGTCAATGATAAACTTAAAAAATGTGCATATCATGTATGCTATGCTTTGTTATTATATGAAGTGGCAGAGCTGAGCCTCCAAACCTATAAGATGACTTCCCACCACTAGAGTCCTACCACCACTGCCACTTTACATGGCGCCAACTTTCAAGAGTATTTTTTGTTTTTTTTTTTTTCCAGGTAACAAACATAATGGCATCACAAAGCCAGTTCTCGTGTACTTGGGTAATGTAAATTAATTAGCTAACATGAAATGAAAGAATTTCACTCATTAAAGACAGAAGCCTTGGGGTGAGACTCAGTTTCCTTTTTCAGTTCCTCTGACTCCCATTCCTCAGAGTATGTGAACTCTAACATTGGTCTTCCTAGTTTAGTTATACAGCTAAAAAGACATCAAAATACATTAGAGTATTGTTAGATCTTCTCTTCAGGAACTGATGACCCAATACTAAGAATGTCAAATTGCTGAAAGTAGCTTAAATACCATTGAAAATTTTACATATTATTGCAGGTTATTTTTGTAAGTTCAGTTCACAGTGCGTAAGTTCTCTGTTTTTTTTTTTTTTCTCTTAGATGATTTATAACTTCTGATTAGGAATTCATTTTCAGTTTTTTATAGGCTTTTCTAAATCCTTATTTCAAGTTTCTATGATTGCTAGCTTCCTGTTAGTTTGAACTGTAGTGCTACATTTGTACATCCATTACTTGGCTCTGTAGTCTAGCCATGTGCATAGCATTGTGTCATGTCTGCAAGGCATGAGTCAAGGCCAAGGCTTAATTACATCCTCAATGATGCTTCCTTATTTTCTAGCCCTGCATAGATTTCCACCTATCTACAGCCTACCAAGGCCAGGAGAGGTAGAGGCTCTGTTTAGTTTTGAAGGAGATAGCCCTGACTACTCAGGGGTGGCCCCCATTCTTTACTGTTACAAGTTTGAACCAGTTTTCTTCATTCTGCTTAAATATAACAATTCCAGCTTCTCAGGTCTTGATTTGTTTTTTACAGTCTTATGCATTTCCTTCCTCAGCTCACATGTATCAAGTTACTTTCTACTTCCAGCTAATTGCTAAAAATTGTCATTTATTTTTATTACTTGAAATGCTTAGTATCTGGCCTCAGGGTTTTATGTTATACTTCACATGTTTCATGGAATATTGTGTGTGAGAGTATCTGTAGCCAGCAGGACTGTCTACATCAGCTCAATTAGCCATGTTAACCAAATTATTATATACATGATTTTAAAAAGTTTTTAGAAATGACTTAGATTTTGAGTCTTATTTATTTATGTACATGCAATCTATTTTTAATCTAAGTATTTTCATTGCTTTAAATTTTTTAAATACCAAAATTGAGCAATTATTAATCTGTCATTCACTTCATATTAATTGTGGGATAAATTACAAAATTCCGGATATTTTAAGTATTCATCAAATATTACTGAATATTAGCATACATTTGCAAAGGTAGCATAAAAAAGCTCACATTAAAATGCAATAAATAGGCTTATATGCAAATATTTTATTTTGCAGTCACTTGCTAAGAAACAAATGTTATCTTCTCTACAGAAGATTTCAGCTAATGTTTTGGTACCATGTATCATAAAGATCCAGGTACTACAGCTTCTAGCCTTCCTTTTAGAAGTGCACAGACATTTGACTCTGGGTTCACACAATCACCCCCTTTAAAACAGAGACTACTATCTTTCTTCCCCCATTTTATTGATACCCATCAACAGACCAATGGATATACAAACTCTGGTATTTATACACAATGGGATACTATGCATCTATAAAGTCCAACTGCGTGGAGGTTTTTACTGGCAAATGGAAGAAACTTGAGAACATCATGCTTAGTGAAGTGAGTCAGAAGCAGAAGATGAAACATCGAATGGTTTCTCTGATATGAGAGACCCAGATCACAACTCTTATGGAACTTAAAATGAAAAACATAGAATACTATCAAACAGCTAAGCTGATTTTTTTTCTTGGCATGTGCAGTATATACCCATGCATTTTCATGTTTCTAATGCTCTATTTGTCTCTGTTCACCAGTGTTTATACAGAGCAAAATTTTGCCAATGTCTGGTGGCATATTATGTGATATGCTAAGCTATTTATTTGAGCCTTAGCCTGTCTTATTTGGAGCTTCATACTCAATAAGGGCAGGGAATTAGTCATCTTTAAGTTTGAAATTATGAGCAAATTTTCCAATCCCCCTCTTTAGACTGAAAGGCTGGCCTAACTGAATATTCTGGAATGTTCATTTCCTCTGTTCTGTTACCTCTCCTAGCCCATGCTTCACGACTGATTTACAGAACGAATTTGTGTGGAAAGATGCGTCTCAAAGTTTCTACAATTTTGTGCTTTTAGTCCTTTCATGACTGTTATAGAGGCCAGATGTATTTGTTTCAGAGCTGTGCCGTGACCGTTTTATTAACAATAAAATATAGCCCTACACTATATGATTTAAGAAATTTTTTTAAATTATAAGTTTAAAAAATAACAATCTCAAAAATAAGGAGCAATGATGCCACAAACCAGAGTTTGATCTATGTATGATTTATTTTATCTTCTTGAAAAGGCTTTTCCTAGTTAGACTTTTCCTATTTGATTTCTCCAGAAAGACAAAGTGATCGTCTTTAAATTACTACCTATAACACAGTGAGGATTTATAATTTCTTGTGAATTGAGTTTATACTAACAGTAAGTTGAAAATAGAAACAAGCTGTATTTTTAGGCAATAGAGTCTTTCTCCTGTATCCACAACTTAATCTTCTGTGGTTTCACTTACCTTTACTCACAGTCCAAAAACATTACAAAAAAAAGTTTTAGAAAAAAGAAATTCCTCAGCTGGGAGTATAATTCAGTAGTTAAATTGCTTGTCTAGTATGTGTAAGGCCCTGGGTTTGATTACCCAGCATCACATAAAGATTTGTTGAGCATGACAGTGCACACCAATATTTCCAGCACAGAGGCGTCTGAGGCATGAGGATTGCTGGGAGTCCAAGACCACCCAGGGTATCACAGTCGGTTCAGGGCCAGCATGAACCACAGAGAAAGACTCTGTCAAAAACAAACAAACAAACAAAAATAAAATGAAAGAGAGAGGTAGAGAGAGAGAGCAAGAAAGAGAGAGAGGGAGAGAGAGAGAGAGAGAGCAAGAAAGAGAGAGAGAGAGGGAGAGAGAGAGAGAGAGAGAGAGAGAGAGAGAGAGAGAGAGAGAGAGAAGAAATTCCTAAATTTTAATTGTGCCTTCTTAAGTAGTAACATGGAATCTTATGCTACCTGTCTGTATCTTGAGAAAGAGTATGGCACACAGGAACCACCTTTATCACTTTTATCCTCCCAGTTATCAGAACCACTGCTGTGGTCTCACAGAGGACTTTCTTTTACAGAACAATGGCCTAAAAGCACAAAAAAAGGTGATGCTGGCAATTCACATATTCCAAAACCCTAGAGACCTTCTCCTAAATGAAAAGATGAAAATATAATACAAGGTAGAATAAAATATTTTGAGAGATTGAAGGAGACAGCAGGAGAGACAAAAGGTATTCATATTATTTTTATTAAAGAGTATCATTATAATTGTCCTAGTTTATTTATAGTTTATTAATCTCCTAATATACCTAATTTATAACCTAAATTTTATTTTATGTATATATGCATATATACACACATATGTAATATGTATATAAAGTTTATATGTGTATATATATATATATATATATATATATATATATATATATATATACATATATATATAGTATGTATAGTATTCAACATTCTCCTTAGAGGTCTTCAGCTATATTTCTGCAGATAGAAAGAAAATTACTACATATATAACAATATAATGAATTTAATAATAGTGTCAAAAAAACCCATGGCAAATTCCAATCCATTTTCTTAAATAAATTTTCACTGACTGTTGAATAAAGACTTATTTTGTCATATCAATTTGTTAAAGTAAAATGATAAACCCACATATTGTAAATGATGTTCTGTCTTCCAATATTTTCTTCACACTTAGTGGACAAGGTTGGCTATGTTGGATGATTTAAATCTATGTTATTACAAGAATAAAAGAAAATTGTATGTGATAGCTTCATTGCCCCAAGCTTTTTTTTTTAAGGTAGAAAATATTTCTCACTGAAGATCCCTTGGAAATTCAATCACATTCGAAAAAATGCAAGGGTTTTTCCAATTAATTTTAGTTTATAAAGGAAGAATGTTTTCCTTTATTTTCTTTAGTTGTAAAGAGTGGCTTTTGGATTAAACAGGATTCTTAATAGGATTTGTTTTTTTCTACTTTGAAAAGGAGCAGATTTTGGAAACCATAGGTTGGCTTTCAATGGACAACATTGCCTGGAAGAGTCTCATGGCCAGTCATGTGCCTGCTCTGTGATGCGCTGCTAATGCCAGAAGCCAGAGGACACAGGAGCACAGAGGAAGACAACAGGAGCTCCTGCGGGTGCTGACTAAGCCAAAGAACAGATGTGAGCTTCCTCTGTCCTTTCGTATCTGAAAACACAATGTTTTTATCAAAGGGAAACCTTAATTCACTCTATAAATATGTACCTCTGTCTATGAAGGCTCACTTCAATGTATAAGCCACAAATAAAATTAATTTTCCTACTTCAAATAGAACACCAGATGTTTGCATACTGCATTTATGGAATAGTTTAATTTATGGCTCTTGTGTTTGTATGGTGGGAGAGATTTCATTCTTTCCGTAGAAATAGCAAGGTCAGTTCAGATTATTTGTGGATAGTTAATTTTTTGTGGAAGCACTGTGCGTAATAACAGCTAATTTTTTACATAAAAATTAGAAATAACTGATAAGGAAGAAATGAATTTGTTGAAATGATAAATATATTTTCAGACACTGATTACTTATTTTTAAATACTGTAAACTTTACATATAGAAAAGCTTTCAACTTTTTTTTAGGCTTCTGGAGTTTTTGCTTTTTACTTGAATTCACTTTTAACCATAAAGCTTATCTGTTCTGTTTGCATGTATTCATATGTGTGTAAAGGCAAATTTCAAACTTGACTGCTTAAATGAACTATTTTTGTTTTCTAAAGCTTTTTGCTTTAAAATTTAGTTCATATTCTGTTAGTAATGCCAACTTCATTTATTTTAATGGTGTTTCTATCTCTTCCCATTGCATATGCATTTTAGCCTTGGACTGGGTTTTCCAGAAACAACTTAAGCATGATTTTTATGCTTTCAGGTCATTATATTACAGCAATTTCAAACGATTTCTACTTCAAGACAGAAGCTATGTAAGGAAATAGGTGCAATCTCAATGCACATTCACTGACATGTTTAGAGAGGAAAATTGAACCAAAATGCTAAAAAAAAAAATGTGCAAATTTTCCAAATGTTTCCCAAGCTCACGAGAAGCATTAGCCCCCCTACCAATTTCTGATAAAAGGATGAAAATACTCGAGGTGCGTGAAAATGGCTAAGTCATACCCGTGGTGCATGAAATTATAAATAGTTGGAAACCAATGATGAGAAATACTCATTTTTTACCAAGTTGTCATGTTTAACAATTTGTCATTATGATCAATTTGTTGAATCAGCCAATTTATTTTCAACCAATTCACCTGTAGTTCAATAAAAATCACTCGATAAATGCGGGAGTTACCACTGAAATGTAAAAGCCTCTAATGACAGAAACCACTGCTCAACCCGAGTATTCATAAACACTGCCAAGGAAATTACTTTCCTTTTTCATCCTTGTTCCTACTTATTTCAATGAATTTAATGCTTTTGCATTTAACATAACTATAATGTGATAAATGCTTTGAATTTGACCAGCATTAACACAGGGGTATAAAATACAAGGAACTCAAAATTAGCAATTTTACAATACTTTACAGACAAAACATACCTAAGGTAGAACTCTCATTAAAAATAGCAATGGGAAGGTTGAGAAGATTCACATGATTTATGCTTGCACAAAACAAAGAACACATAGTTCTCCATATTTATGAGAAACCTTTGAATGAGCTGGATTGGGAGAAAGGAGTTACAAGGTGGGAACTTTGAATGTTTACTTGAGGATTTTTCATGATATTTAGGATTTTTAGAGACATTTAGTACTTTGGTCTTTTAAGAGAGTGCAAAGGTTTGTTTACTGCTGTTTTGCCAACCATACACATACATCTACAGGAAACCATCAGAATCTAAAACAAGTGCTGAAAAGGTGTATATCTCACAAAATTCTGGCATTCATAATTGTGTTGACAGGCTACATACAGACCCTGTATGGGGATACTGAGTCTTCTTGATTCCCAAGAACCCAGTGTGGGTAAGTTCTTGTGGTGGATTTCTTCTGATACAGATATTGAAGGGCAAAAGTCATCCCAGGTCTTGTCAAAGACAAAAACCAACAAACACAATTACAGAAGCCAGGAAGATCTCATTTAAGATTATTGCAATAAGGAAGAAAGAATGAACTCAGTCTGTTGAAAGAAAAATCCAGAGGATTCTAAAGTTATGGGATAAATTAGTGGAAAAGTACAAAACTGTGATGGAGTAGGTTGATTAGTGGGAGGTGTCAGACACACTGTGTTATTCCTAAATTTGTAATTTTTTCTCTGTGATTAAGCCATCTGTGTTCACTAATCAGTGCCCATCGAAGTTAGGTCCCTACTCTCCTGCAGACTGAGGAGTAAGGACGCTATCTTTTTTGATGATTGCATTTTAAGGGGATCAATCTTTGGTCTCTGAAAAAGCTGCTCCTATATTGTAAGCCTTTCAAGTGTCTTTTAAAAGGAGTAGAGGAAAAATAAAAACAGAATTATAAGTTTTCCAAATAAATACTCTAAGAAAAGGAAAGGCAAGAGTCTATAGTGAGGAGAAAATCTTTAAAAATCAATTAAGCTGAGGGGAATATCAGGTTGACCAAGGTACCTACACCTTTCAAGAATTCCAAATAACCAAATACAAGGCAAAATGGGGACATATTTTTTTTTAAAAGGGAGCCTAGTAGTCAGAAAAAGGAGGCAAGGCTATCATGTTAGAACACAAATATTAAAGTCATAGAGTTGTTTCAAGAGTAGTTTTAGTAATACCTGAATAAATAACTAAGATAGCAGTGAAGATTCAAATGTATCACGTAACAGTAAAGTACTCTAGATTGATGGTACCAAGATGACAGAGCAGGAGATACAAGCTGGCATGCTTAAAACCAAAAGAACCAACAAAACAACAGACAGTTAATCACAAACCAAAATTGCCCTTGGAAGGCTTAAAGTCCATTTATCCATCTAAGTCATTAACATAGTGGAGCAGAAGGGGGGGGGGGGGTGTGGGAGGAAGGAAGAAAAGGAAGGAAGGAAGAAGATAATGTGCGAAAAGCATGCCCTAGACATGCCAGTAGCTAATTAGGGTTAAGGAAGAAAGTCAGAGGCTATCTTGTTAGTAACGCACTGGGAAGTACATTAAACTCTGAACTACTATTCTGGAGTGGACACAACCTTTTCAGTGGCTAAGAAAACTGGAATGCATTGTCTTCAGGGAGCTTTAGAAAGGGGTAAATAGTTTCACATTCATCCAGAAGAAGCAGCCATGCCGCCCTACATAGAGAAAACAGCTGTCGCCTGTGCAAGCTTTGCACACCCCCTCAACCCTGGAACTGTGGTGGCCCTATGAATGCACACACTCTGGATCATCAGTCTGTAGCTTCACAGATCCTCCTGTGTCCACTGTTCTTTAGCCACTGGTTCATCCACCTCTGGGGAGTCACCTCGGCACTGCACCTGTAGCTGCTGCAGCTCCATGCACACGTCTTCCATGGACCTGGCCTCAAGGCTGCACTGGATGCCACCACTGCCCCACTGAGCTGCTTCGCACCACGAGGCCTAGAGCCCAGGGCTGTCCGCGTCTGCCTGTGCTCCAGCTTCCAGTTCAGCAACCTCAGGGAGGAAACTAACATGGCCCACCCAGGTTCCAGGGGGACTGTTGAAATTTGTCACATACTCAACTGACGTCATGATAAAATCTTTTTCTTCACAGTGGAAGTCAGAATAGTATATATACCAGTTAGAGACTAAGTAAGACAGGGTAAGCCACTAGTATGGTTTAGGGGGATGTCCTGCAAAGGTCCCGTATGCTTAAAGCTTGATTTCCAAAATGGCAGTAGTTCAGCTGCGATGGGGGTTTACCAGGTGTGGCCTGGAGGAAAACCGTAATCAGTGGGGACACATCCTTCCAGGGGATTATTTTATTCTCATCTGTCAGTGTTTCTTGGCTTCTGCCTCCAGATGCAATCTGACCTGTATCTAGATGATGGTGTGCTGGCCCCACCAGAAGCCTAAACAAAGGAGCTACGAAAATTGTGGACTTAAAGCTCCAAAATGGTGTACTAAATAAACTCTGTCTCTATTCATTTACTTGTTACAGACAGTTTGCAGAAATAATGTGATGCTTAAAGTGCGGCATTTGAAAGAAAATACTGTCGTTATAAACAAACAAGCAAACCAAAAACTAAAATTAAATTGAAAATAAAAAGTATAATAGTAAAAACCATACAGACAAGATGTGTGGGAAAGTAGAAGTCAATTCCCTCCAACTGATAGGTGCTCCGTTCTGCTGCTAGCCTTGACAGCAGTGTCTCCATGATCTGGCGCCACAATATGTCAAGTCTACGCTACAGAACGGTGTGACTGAAGAAGTTGCAAAGCTAATCTGCAGAAGCAGACCTCCTCCCAGTCTCACCTGTCTGCTATACAGAGGACGCGTAAGAAAACTTACTGCCTTGTCATTTTTTTATCTATCTATATTATTGAGTTACTACAATCAACCAGTATGCAAGCCAAGTCTGCTTTTAGAAATTCTCTGTAAATGATTCAGTGCCTTAAGAACTTTTTCCAACTCTGCACTCTTTCTCCTCCTTTTCCCCTTTTAAATAGAGGTAAAGGCCTCTGCTCCGTGCTCTAGGGCCAATTTACTTCCTCCTTTAGGGAATAAAGCTGCTTAGTCACCTGCAGGGATACTCTTAGCTTGTGAGGCTTTCAGGAAATAAATCTGTGTGTTCCTCCTTTGTCTTGTAGCACAACAAGGATATGTTTGTCTTTCAGTATTAAACCACATTTTAATGGATTGGTTGTTTATCTAGGAACATAAAATCTAAACTGTAGAACAAGAAATCCCAGTAAGCGCTCTATGTTGTCTAATAAAACACAGTTCAAGGAACAATGGAGATAAATGTTCCATTTTCTCCCTCAGCTAGCAAACAAAGGAGGAAGGAAAGACAGTGAATGTTTTTTGAAGATCTGAACACATGGAGTTGGGGACTGCAGTATCAATTACAGCATAAGTGGACGCGAAATAGTGCCTCTCAGTGAGGAAAATTGTTGGTGAATTATTTTAAAATAATACAGTCATACATGATTTAAAAAAAAACTATAATGGAGAAAGTAAATACAGCACAATGTAGAGGCACAGTAACACCTCCTCAGAGAAGGGGCCATGGATATTATCTTGAGCAAGCAAACTATAGGACAGAAAAAAGGAAGAATCATCGTTATTGTGCATGAAGGCCTCCTACAGGGCACCAAAACCCAAAAGGCAGTCATAAGGGTGGATTGAAGCGAGGCTGCCACTAACAGAAGGGCCACCGCAGGCCAGCTAATGCACAGTAGCCTCATCTGGAGACATACAGGATGAGAAACGCTTTGAAGAATCATCAAAATCCAAAAGTGTAACACGAGATTTTCTTGTTTAAAGTTGTTGCTTCTATACTTGTCTAGTTTAGGATCGAGAGGGCTAGCAGCCTCTCTCTCTCTCTCTCTCTCTCTCTCTCTCTCTCTCTCAACAGAGTTTCACTCTGTTGTAGACCATGCTGGTACTGAATTTACTGTGTAGCCCAAGCTGACCTCAAAATCATAGCAGTCCTCCTGCCTCAACCTCCTGAGTGCTGGAATTACAAGAGCAAACCACCTGGCTGAAGTGGTGCATGGGCATGTGACTCAGGGCCTTGTACTTGCAGAGCCAGAGCTCTAAATGCTGTGCTGTTCCTCCAGGCCTTCAGCCTCACTTTCCAACTATTATGTCTGTGACTGCTGAAGCCTCCAGGTGAGTACTGATGAAGGGTTGGAAAGATCTTAACTTGGTTCACAAGTGTATTCATTACTGGTTTCTACTAGATTGAGGCTATTTTAATGCCAATGTCTTTTAAATTTTGAGCACTTCTGACCATTGCTTAACTTTTCAGTCATTCTATCTAATATCCTAACTAAAAATTCTCCAAGAGGGAATCTGACTGAAACAATGGAGTCATTTTTAATGACTTTTCCATGTTTAAGAAGTACAGAAATAACCCCCAACTTTTTATTCGGTGCCACTTTAAAGTCTATCCCAAACATATCTTCTCCAAAAGTATGTTCCTCAGCATAACACATGATTTCTCCACTATATAAATTTAATAGTAATATGTACCAGATATAACATATAGATGTATTTCTTTTTCACTCATTATTTGTGTATAACAATATAAATTTATATTCTCAAAGATCAATAAAACAAGTTAACTAACAATGACAAAATTTTCAGGCAAATTTCAAGTCATAATCAGGGCATAATTGATAGAATGTTAGAATTGAATATAAGCATATTAAAAATCAGTTTCTACATAAGTGGTATGCAAATTAAACACATTTCTGCATGCAATGTAATAGGTACTGTCAAGATAGCTAAAAGATAATTTTTCTGCTAAACATACTATAAAAATGAATATACATGAAGAATACTTGCATTTCCATTTTACGCAGAAGTTTTAGGATTGACATATAATTTGTTATATTTTTCCTTTTTAATGAAATAAAATACAGGTTCTAGGTTAGTTATTTGAACAAAACATTTAATTGTTAGAAATAAGTTACAACTAAAAGAGAGTTTTGACATTTGCTTATCATCTGGAGGCCAATGTCTAAGTTAATACCACAAATACCCAGTTTCTATTTTGGCAGCATCTTCTTTTAGAGGCTCAAATTTCTACATTGGGAGAATGTAAGTTTCTGTTCTAGTGAAATGCACCAAAATCATCTATGGCTCAAGTTTCTATGTGAGAAAAAGATTTCTAGATGTAACAAACATGCATCGTAATTTCAGTAACACTCATAAAGGTTGCCGATTTTCCTTTATAACAACTGTTCTTAAGCATTGCTTCCTGGTCTCAGTTGTTTCAAGGTCTCATCACTCCATTCACCAAGATCCATGACTGCTTCCCCTACAATGCCTCAGAACTGGAGATTCTGATGGCTGCACCAGACAGTGTAGCCATAGTCTTAATGTACTTCATGAATGGTATGTCCTCTGAGCCCTCCAAGAAATAAACTTCTCTGGGAGTGGTTGTAAATTCACATAAAAGGTACATTACAACATACTCAATTTTCTGATTTTTTTTTCACCATTTATCCCACCATCTTCCATGGGTACAGAGGCATGTCATTTTCGCTCATTGTAGGCATTGCCTCCTCCAGGCATCTAAAAGCCACTATATCAAAACATCTGCCTAATTCCCTTGAGTTCTTCTCAGAGACTTAATATCCTAAAAGAGTTCACCCAATTAAATCAATTAAGTTCATGCAATCTCACATCAATCCCATGAGTCCTCCATTAAGAAGCTCCCAAGAGCTTCAGAAGTTTCTAAGTGTTCTATTTTAACCTGTGGATGAAAGAGAAAAGTCCTCCTTGAGACACCTTCCAAAAATCCCAACAGCAGGTGGCTATAGAATGGCATAATTGAAAACATGTAAAAATTAGCAAATTAAGGTACTAAATAAGAAGCAAATCTAGAAAACAGAAATCTGTTAGCCTGAATGATCTCAGTAAATCCTGGTCAACACTAAGCTGTGCCCAGATTTCTGTCACGCCAAGTTTTGCACTAGTCGCTGTCTTCTTCTCAGAGACAGACAAGAAGGTTTAACCCAATGCCTAGCAGAGATGAGCCACAGCCAGGCTGCAGACCTGACCCTGTTTTGGGGGGAGGGGCGGAGAGCCTGCCAACCATGAGGAAATGTCAGTACCCTTTCAGGAGAAAAGGAGAAGCCAGAAACCCTGGAGACAGGGAAGACAACAGATGTGATTTTTACAAAAAAATTAAATTGGAATCCATTGAATAAATTACCCAAAAGGCACTCATTTAGACAAAGAAAAATATTCTAAACTGGAATTTAATGACATATTTAATCCTCATTATTGTTTATCTCTCATTAGGAGAATGGAAGTTTACGTGCAAGTTGATACTGTTTATTGACAATAAAGAAAGTTTAAATCCCTCTTGTTTTCATATTTATTCATACTCTTATTTTCTTAAATAGGCTTTCCTTAAATTATTTTATATTAACCTAGAATAAGAGGCTGTTACATAAAAGAGCTTATTATTTTATTTGAATACCCAATATTCATTCTGTATTCCCATCATTGATCCATACATCCCAGACAAATGACTCCACATCCAGAATTAATCCCTTACTAGTAAAGCCAAACTGAGTGCCCATCTCCCAGGGTGGTAATTGCTCGGGAAACTCAGAAAGATCGATTGTTGTAGGGTTTACCCCCAGGCATAGGTAAGCAACTGGTGCTGCCTTAGAATTTAGGGGGAAGTTATATCACTATGAAGAAGAAGATGTACACACAGAGGAGGGTAGTTCTTTGACTTATGGAAGCCACTTGACAACCTCTGGGAAAGGATCTTACAAAGGAATTAATATTGTACAATGTAAATGAGGCTAACAGGAATCTGAGTATTTATGGCATAATTTGTTATTGATGCTAACACCTTTAACTCCCAAATCTTCTGATGTTTATGTATTTCCATATTGTTTAAGCCAGTTTGTTTCAGATTTCTTATTTAGAGCAAGAAGCAACCAAATTTATGTACTTCAACATTACAAGATACTTGACTATCTGATGATGGTTCTCTTTGAGCTCCAAATCATCTCAGACAGAAGATGTGTCTTGTCATTCAGTACCGAGGCTTCAGCAGGAATTAACAATGCTTTCCCTAAAATGACTTTGCGCTAATTACAGCAGTAGTCAGTTCATCTCTTTGGCTATCTCCCTTACACGTTGTAGTATTCTTTCAAATTCCATGAAAAATTCTTATTACATTCATTTTCTTAAAAGAAAATTATAATTCTTAATTAAGAAATGGACTGTTTTTTCAGGAAGAACGTATATTCTCTCACACCAAAATAACAATAACCACCAAATCCTCCTATCTACCACAACAAACTAAAAAAAAGTGATAAGTACATAATAATATTACTCTGCTAGCTTTTATTACAATTACTGGTTAAAAGCAGCAAGAAAAATGCTGTCCCTGCACGTTTCACCTTCTGCTTCTGACTCACTTCACTAAGCATGATGTTCTCACGTTTCTTCATTTGCCTGTAAAAGCCTCCGCGCTGTTGGGTCTTTTTTTTTATGGCAATTATGCAGTGGACAAAGGTGGGCAATCTGAATGGAGGACCAGAGACCTCTGTGACTGGAACAGGAAGTGCAACTCCCAGCTTGTTCCACTGCTAAAATTAAGCATTTTCTCTTGGGTCATCAACATTAAAGATTTAAATAAATATCTAAATGACACTTACGGTATTTATGGTAATGTTTATGGTGATATTTTAGTGACTATATCCTACAATCAATTGATTTTGTGTAAAATCACGTGTGGAAATTTTTTTTTAAAAGACCTTTCAAAAAAACGAACTACCAAGCTTGACTGTGATGATTTCTCTTTTTTCCCCCATTTTATTGATACGTACAAGTGCAGAATTTAAGGTTTACAATGGAGTTGAGCATTTTGTGCACATACTTTTCTTGTCAAAGTGAAAAGGGCTTTCCCGCTCTCCTTTTGTCCCTCCCCCTACCCCCCTTCACCTCCCCCTCCTCTCTTTCCCTTTGTCTTTTGTTTAAAGCTCTAGAAACAGTCACTTATCCAGTAACTATCCACTATTATGAGCACCAAGATGATTAGTGTTTGATAAGAAAAGTCATCTTCCATGTTCAGTTGCAAAACTCTCAATACACAAGCAAGAAGAAAATGTGATAATGGAACATCATTCTCAACATGGGTCCATGTTCCTTCTGGGATTTTTACTTATATTACTTTTATAAAATAAAGTGAAGTTTATTAAGGGGATTTCTGCGTAGATTTTTAGAGATACAAAAGTATATTGTTCTGAGAACATATCAATAAAATAAAAAAGTTATCAGAGCAAAGAAATAATAAAATCTAAGTAAAATCTGTGAAAGAATTTGAAGTCTAGTAAAATGAAGAATCACCGTCTTCAATCGATAAAATGCAGCCTGTAACCTATCTTAATCCAAATTTTAATAAATATGCATCTCTATCGTTTTTTCTTAGAGTATGGTGCCATGTCTCATCTTCCTTTTTGTTATCTCAAATTCTGTTTTTTAAGAAACTCAAATACTTAGAAATTTTTCTCTTGACTTATTTACTTTGACCAAAATATATTATAAATGTTTAATTTTTTTGAAAAAAGTATTACAGTGAAAGATAAATCCCAATTACTTCCACTCAAAACACTTCCCTTTCCTTCAAACTCACATATCTCATCATTGTGGCTGCTTCCTAAGCAGTTATGGAAGCCCTATTTCCTAAGCACCCCTTGCAGGTGTGATCAAAAATACAGTGACAGTTGACAAGTGTCATCCAGGGGAAAGGCAGGCTTGTAAAAGCATGACATTGTCTCCTTGTACACACTACTCGCCAGGAATAGAACCATCCTACTTCTCTTCCCCAAAGCCAAAGAAACCATAAAAGATAAATCTTTTGCATGTATTCAGGTCATGGAAACAACCACAACAGCAAAACCAAGGAAACTCACAAAGGAATTCTAGATTTTGTTCAGAAAATGGCAAAGAAAATGGAACAAATATGGCTTCAGTGCAAGGGAGCATTTTGAAGGAGACTGCATTGCACCTTTTACTGAAATGATTCTTAAAATATAAACCTTTACTGTATTTTAGCACAACTCATATTAATTTAAAGTCACATTAATATTTAAAAATCAATTCAGTTTTTCATAAATCCACTTTAATTAAAACTAATTATAGATTTTTTGTATTTGGGCAAGCCTTTTCCTCAAGAACTTAATTTTGCCATCGTTGAAACCTGGTAACAAGGGCTTTTGATAGGCTGCAGATAGAATCTCTGCTCACACACAAGTGGGATGGCTTCATTGATCATGAATACATGCGTTTTTTATTTGTTAACCTTGACTCAATAAAACTGAAAATAAGTTCTGAATTATTTCCAAAGTTAACAGAAATCATTTTCCTAACAACTAGTCAGGTTTTAGAAGAAAATAAAATACTTTATGATTTTTACTCCATAAAGTACTCAACATCACTTTATCCAACTTTCAATTAAGATTTTCCTTTTTACTTTGATTTAAGACAATAGTTATTTCAGACTTGTGTAAAAATGTGTTATGTTGTTTTCACTGCAGAAGTAGACTTCTGCACTCATAGGTCTAAACTCATTTTTGTAAAATAAAAATTGACACTGATTTTGGTTTGTAAATAAAGTTTTTTATCTTCAGTCTAAGAAGAATCAACAAATTTTAGTATATTTGAAATCATGTGATAATCTATAAGTTTTCAGAGCATGTCTTAAAATAAAATGAATGCCCCCACTGCACAAAACTGAAGCCAAAACACATTTTGCTAACAAGCACGAAACATTCTACCATAAATATTTATTGATACATTAAGAGGAGTCATATTGTGCTAGTAGTAGGTTTGAAACCAGCCTGCAGACACGCTCTTACTTGCAATCAGCTGGGAGTCTCATAGGATATAATCAATAGAACTCTATATAATTGAATTCCAAAGAATAAAAGAAAAAGTGAATAACAAAATTTGACCAGAAATACCTCTTTTCTAAGGAAAACTTCTTTAGAATATGTTGAAAATGCTGCTTCTGGAAGATATCGATTTTTTAAATTCAATTAGCAATCTGGAAATCCTATCACTAAATATAGAAGATGCCTTGGGCTTTCCCAGAAAAAAAAAGATAAAATTGATTTCTACATCAAGCCCTGGACAGATGGATGAGGGCCACAGTACATCATGCCAGAAATCAATGCCGTTTGACTCCATCATTTTCCTGGCAATAAATATGCTGTTGCAACTGATGCTGTTATTTCAGTGTTTTTTTTTTATTTTTAAATTCCAAACACAATGCCAACCTATTAAATACCCTGCAGTCTACTTCTAAAACAGAGTGATTGAATAAGCTAATTTTAAAACATAAAAAGGCAGAACTGACACTAGCAATATAGAAATTATAAAATCATTTCCTCTATTCCTGCCAAGAATTCAATCTCTAGATTGCTACAGTAAGAGCTCATAAGAAAATGAGTTGTCTTTTTGTCTCTGGACAATGACATCAGGAAATGTTCCAGACAAAAATCTCTTTTCTAATCTACAATCCATCTGGTACTTGCCTGAAAGCAAGCTTCAAAGAGAACAAAAAAAAAAAAAAAAA
This sequence comes from Ctenodactylus gundi, assembly GCA_004027205.1. NCBI lineage: Eukaryota > Metazoa > Chordata > Mammalia > Rodentia > Ctenodactylidae > Ctenodactylus > Ctenodactylus gundi. The sequence continues at coordinate 81,362 of PVKB01001893.1, read as the reverse complement.
AAAAAAAAAAAAAAAAAAAAAAAAAAAAAAAAAACAGCCTATCCAAATTCTCCAGTTCCACCCAGCAGATCTTTGTCAACCATTATTTATGTACTGCGGTGTGTCTTGTTCAGGCATAATTCACGTTAACAGAAATTAGAGATGTTCTGTGTAAGATATTTTAGCCTAGGATCTCATATGAGCTGGTAAACTTTCTGCTCTAACCTTATAAGCACTTTTGAATGTCTCCTTTGTTCATATTATGCTGGGGAGGAAAAATGTTCTTGGCAAATAGAATGTCTCTAAGCATTCTTGTTTTATCTTTCAAAAACTTTATTTTGTCTTCTACCTCTTTGGGGATGACAAATGCATGAGCTACTTGCAATTCTCTTTCCAGTTCCTTGATCTCTTCTCTTTGAAATATTGGACAAATGGGGAACCTGAGTCCTTGCACCCATGTGCCTAGTTTCCATGGCTTTTGGGTTCTTAACAGTATAGCACATAAAAAAAGATCTTTAACAGAGAACATTTGGAAATATAGGCAGAATAGGGTCTGGAGGACATCTTGCTGTTTCACATTTCATACATTTTGATGCTATCACTCCTGTTGTCTGATATTTTTGCTTTTAGAAGACTTTAGTCTATGTTTCTTTTAAATAGCCACAATACTCAATGCTCAAAATTAAAATGTAAGCAAACCATATTAATTTCAGCTTGTCATTTGCAAATATAAAGCATATGTGCGATCAAAACCATGTTTACTGTATAAAATATGTTTCAGTTTATAACCAAACTAGTAGTTAACAGTAGGAGATATTCAGCAAGTAGTTCCTAAGACCTTTACATAGAAGTGTCACTTATTCTGTGAAAACTAGTACCACAATCCTCGCTGTTACGGATTGAACATTTGGTCCACCAAAGCCTATGTGTTGAAATCCTCCCTCAATATGATAGTACGAGGAGGTGGAGCCTTTGGGAAAGAGTTTAATCGTGAGATGGGAGATCTCACAAATCAGATGAGTGTCCTTATGAAAGAACCCCCCCAAAAAATTTCTTTCACTCTCTTTCCATCATGTGAGGTATAGTGAGACGTTGACAGCCTGGCAACAAGAAGGACATCAGCAGAGCAGTATGTGATTATATCAGCATTCTAATCTCCAACTTCTGATCTCCAGAACTGGAGAAATTACTTCCCGTTATTTATAAACCACTCAGTCTGTAATATATTTAATATATTATCCTAAACTGACCAAAACTACCTCTATACTTTTAATATTACAACTAGGATTCATAAAAGGTGAAATAATTTCTATCAATGACAATAAGATTCATTTTGAACATATGTGATTTAAAGAACAAATTATAAAATAAGCTTAAATTCCTCTTCCTTATGTTCAAAATTCCAGCCTAAAGATATATGAATTAATCCATTAAATTATGGGGTCATTATTTGCAATAACCACTAAGTACTGAAATTCCTTGAGTTATTTTTTTTCCTCTATTGAACTTCTATAAACACTGTCCAAACTTTCAAGGTGATTCATTTATACACTTTTCATCAAACACTCCTATTCAGCATATCGCTGGTTATTTTCTAAACCTTTACAAGAGAATCCTATTTGGGCTTGACACTACTTGATCTTCAGCTTTTCACCTGCAATATCTTTCCCAGATGGAGCAATCCAGCTCAATTTGCAGCTCTTAAAATCACTAGATAACTGGGATGATAGATGTCACTTAAGTACCAAGGAAGAAAATGTCAAGGTGCTCCTTCATTGCCAACACAGTTGGAAATTTTGCAGGTGCATCTAGGATCTCAGCTTATGGGGAATGTGCTTGTTAAAATGCTATTTCCACACTCTCAATCTCAAGCTTATACTCTGGGCTTGCAGCACAGTCCTCATTTGTCCTAGTCTGTTTCTGTTGCTACAGTTAAATACCATACCGTGGGGAATTAGTGAAGAATAAAAGTTTATCTGGCTCCTGCTTCTGGAGGCTGGTAAGGGGCTTGTTGTAGCCTCATAACGTGGCAGAGAGCAACCTCTGATGAAGCAAAGCAATGATGCTAGCTTGAGTCTTTTCTATGGTTTTTCAAATGGCCACTAATACCACCATAGAGTCTCACCATCATGAGCTCCTTTATTTGTGGTTTGCTCCCATAGGCCCTGTCTGCAAATGTCATTGACGCATGACTTTGGGGATTAAGCTTGCAAGGCATGAACTAAGAGGGATACAGCATTGTCCTTCCAGTGTTCTCAGGCAGAACCAAAGAATTCAGCACAGCAGGACAGAGGCTGAGTGTGGCAGGCAGGGGAGAGCAAAGGGACTAGGAGGACCATTATGCCATGTATTTCAGAAGGAGGGAAAGGGCTGGAAAGCAATACACAATTCAGTGTGAAACAAGATCATACTTGGAAGGACTTCATTTATGTTCAATATATTTAAAAACATTAATACATCTCCTTCACAAGCCCTATGCTATTGTATATTAAAGAGTGTGTTTTCTACCTCAGATTTTGCTTTATTTGGAATGTTTTCTTTCTGCTATTGTCTGTTACTGTACAGGGATAAAATAGACTCTGTAAATAAACAGTGATAGAAATACAAAAATTCTCAGGAAATCTGGGGCCTCCAATAGAGACACTTTATTTCTTTTTATTCCCCATTTTATTGATATGTACAAGTGCAGAATTTAAGGTTTACAATGGTGTTGAGCATTTTGTGCACATACTTGCCTTGTCAAAGTGACAAGGGCTTTCCCGTTCTCTTTTTGTCCCTCCCCCTATCCTCCCTTCCCTCTCTAAACCCCCCATCCCCCTCTTTTTGTCTTTTGTTTAAAGTTCCATGAGATAGTTGTGGTCTGGGTCTCTCATATCAGAGAGACCATCCGATGTTTCACCTTCTGCTTCTGACTCACTTCACTATGCATGACATTCTCAAGTTTCTTCCATTTGCCTGTGAAAACCTCCATGCTGTTGAACCTTACAGATGCGTAGTATTCCATTGTGTATAAGTACCACAGTTTGTGCAACCACTGGTCTCTTGGTGGGTATTTTGGTGACTTCCATGTTTTAGCTATTGTTAGTTGTGCTGCTATGAACATGGGTATACGTATATCTCTGTTGTATGTTGTTTTGGCTTCTTTTGGATATATTCCCAGGAAGGGTGTCACATAGGCCCCAACACAATTATAGTAGGGGACTTTAATACCCCACTGTCACAAATAGATAGATCAACCAGACAAAAAAACCAACAAAGATATACAACTGTTGACACACATTATTTCTTAAGCAACAATCGCAATAGCAGTATTAGCAAAAGTAATTGTTGTTGCTTTAGGGCCTGGTCTGTAAACTTGTGTTTCTAAAATAAAAATTCAGTTCACTTTTTGTTAAGGTAATTTTTAATTTAGGAAAATTAATACGCAGATAGGAAAGATTTTTATGTCTTATCTTGACAGAAATGCTGGCCTCAGCATGCTCCCATGCACTAAACTGAAATTTATAGTATTGATACATAAAAGGATGTGAAGTCTTGGAATCAAATAGCTAAGCTGTGGTAATGGAACTACTTTATAATAGAACACTGTGAAGTATTTTTATTCTGTCTCTCTCTCTCTCTCTTTAGATTCTCATTCTATAGTTCAGACTGGTTGCAAACTCACTATGTAGGCTGTCTGGCATAAAATTCACAATAATCCTCCTACCTCAGCCTCTCAAATCCTGGGATTATAGGCACGTACCATCACACCTAATTTATGCAGAGCTGGGAATCAACCGCAGGCCCTGACACTATCTAGGCAAATTCTGTAATAACTGAGTTACGCTCTTAGCTTCTCCCATATTTTGTATGGACAGTACAATTTTTCGAATGTGTTATTTCTTTATATATAATTTTTTTTCCATTGAGCATTGCTTTACTCAAAGTCTGAATGCTTTGAAAATTATGTTTACGAAGTATCCCTTAATGTAAAATCTCTTTTGTTAGTTATGAATTTAAATGGATAAGGTACAGTTATTATTTCTGGTAAAAATATTACATGCTTAAGAGCAAAAACATAAGGGGATTATAAATTGATTTTTAGGATTTATAGTTTTAAATGGAGATAATAAGCTATGTAGCTGGTTGTTATTTAGTAATGACATGGTGTCTTTAATGTGAGAAACTCAGAACACAAGCATCTCGTAGAACCAAATGGATGTTATATTGAGAGTCAGGGGGAAAGAGGGAGTACTCTGGAGGCCAAGACAGGAAGGGGAAGGGATGTAATATTAACACAATATATGTGCAAAAAATACTCACGCTCAGTGTAACCACCGTGGAATGCATATGTACAATAATAAAAATCTGAAATAAAAACCTTAATACTCCAACTGAAAAAAATCATATTTTAATAGGTGGAAAGAAAATAATCTTTCAAAAATATTACTGTGTCATTTTATTTTAGTGTTACAATCCCCTCCACATCTACCTCAATATGACTCACCAACAGCCCTTCTAGAACGCACCTTAGGATGTAGATTCTTCACCAATAATACTTTAGTCTCAGATTTTCACTGGGTAGAATCACTGCAAATATTTTATTTTTGTGCTTTAGGATCCCTGAACATGTCTCAAGCCAGAATGTTAATATGGTCATGAGGAACAAAGACTTATTTAAAAATTATCTCATCTCTGCTCCATTGTACCATGCTGTGCCTCCGGAAATTGGAGCTCAATAGTTGTTCTTTTGATAGTTAAAATGTATTTTTAGCTACCAACATGCTGGCCAGTATTTCTCTAAATCAATTCCCTTCCTCCCAGAAATCAAAGACTCATCCACACAAGAGACTTAGGCAAAAGATAACCATGACAGCTCTACAGTGGAAAACAACAGAGTGATTAAAAATCAGAAGCTCTTCCCTGAATCTCAATAGCTCCATTGTATTAACCAGATCTATATGATCACAGAAAAAAATGTTTGAGCGCAAAGATTTTGATCCCTCTGCAGTCCAGAGGTTCATTTAGCTGTGTACATGCATGCCTTCTGGGTGTCTTTGTTCAGTGCAAACACTGAATCAATTGTTTCAGATCTATTGATTCAGCCACAGTCATGAAGCTGCAGCCAAAAGTTCTTCCTTCTGCTTTCTTTTTAAACAAACAGATTTCCTTCAAAAAAATAAAGCAGATTTTATAATTACATTCTTACATTTCTTCTATTCCTAAGAATAGAGTTAGCAGAAATGATTGCATTTGTCTCAAAAAATTGTACATGAATGTAGATAATGGTGATATTAGTATATTTAAGAATTAACATGAGAAGAGCCTATCAGAGGAGATTGGATGAAGAAATGTATTATATTCGCATTATGTGATAGTACCATCAATAAAATAAATAAGTGGCTACTGTAGATGAATGAGACTCAGAAGTACCTTGAGTGAAAAAAGCCAAACCAAAATAAATGTATAACTTCACTTATGTGAACTGTAGAACCAAGGTATAATTTACAATGTTCTCTCTTTAAGGGTAGTTCATTGTGGGAATAGAAAGAGGGATTGTGGGTTAGTATACGGGAGAGAGCAAATGAGAGCTTTCTGAGGTAGGAGACATTTTACTTGAGGGATGTTTACATGGATATGCATGTGTTGTAATGAATACAGGAATTTACTAAAGATTTATGCATTTAACTCAATATGACACATTTAAAAAATGTCTGAGAAAATAGGACAACTAAAACACAATGGTTTAGTATTGATTTCTAAGAAATAAAAAGTAAGATAAGCTATTCTGTGGTTCACATTTGTTAAGACTAAACAGTGCAATGAGATCGGAAAGACTACATTTTATTCATTGCAATTAATTCAGAAACTTATTTCTTTGATGTTCAAAACTAGAAGAGTTATCAAACAAGTCACTACTGTGAGTTTTTTAAAAAGTATCTATCTTCTAAACAAACCTGTATTTTAGCAACATAAAAATAATAAATATTGAAAAGTGAATATAGCCATTGAATACCCTTTAAGAAACTATACAAATATCACAACTTTAGTTGTTATTATTTCACAGTACAGCACGATTAGCCATCTACAGCAATGATATATATTAGGAGAATATCACCACTTACATCATAATCATGAAGTAGACTAACTGCTTGGCAATGAAACTCAGAGTCTCTGGGGTGTCATGTTTGAGAAAAATTAGATTAATCATAAATATTTAGGCAGTATCTAATCAATCAAAAATGAGAAAATACATTAGAGATTTCCCACGGGAATAATATTTTAAATAATTTATTTCTAAAGTTTTAGTGATCAGTAATAGAAGGTCAGACAGGGATGTTTCTTAGAGTTGAAAATGAAAAAAAAAAACAGCATTCTCTCAAACTGTGTAACATATAAAACAAATGACTCGAGCATTTTCTACATTCCTAAATCTCCCATACTGTTGTTGCATTATCATCATTTTACCTAAGATCATACCTTATAAAAATTAGTGTTTCTGTATTAATTATAAAGTATTAATCAAATTTTGAAGTATTACATACAGCAAAATTGTCACACAGAATTTTTTAAATTATAAAGATTATTTCATTTGCAGGTTTTGAATTTACCATACAAACTTTCACTCAGAATTTCTTTTATATTTTGTCTTCCTCATTTAAAATTAAAATCTATGGGACTCACTAAAAAAATTCCCATTGTTAATCTGGGAAAGGAATTGGTTATTTTAAAATCTAGAAATTTTATCCCCAGAATTTGAAGAAAAGGAGAAAGAAACAAAGTAAGAAAGTAATTACCTCCAACACTTAAATCCAAATGCACAAAATCATACAATAACAGGATCTTGCTTATGTTATATTCAAAACAATGGACATCAAGTCATTACAGACACTGTCACTAAAGAAATAAGATGGTATCTCAGCATTGTTTTGATTTGCATTTCTCTTACGACTAGGGATGTTGAACATCTTTTCATGTATCTATTGGCCATTTGAACTTCTTCGTGAGTGAGCTCTTCATTTCATTTGCCCACTTTTCAATAGGATCCTTTTTTGGTAGGCTTACTTTTCTTCAGCTCCCTGTATATTCTAGTTATGAGCTTCCTATCTGAGATGTTGGTGGTGAGTATTTTTTTCCCAGTCTGTTGGTTCTCTTTTTACAATGTTGATAGCTTCCTTTGCTATGCAGAAACTTTTTAATTTGACATGACCCCATTCATTAATAATGGGGATAATTTCTACCCTTAAGAGAGATACAAATCAAAACAATGCTAAGATACCATCTCACTCCAGAGACAAAGGCCTATACCAACAAGTCAAATAGTAATCAATGTTGGCGAAGCTGTGGGGAGAAAAGAACCCTCCTGCACTGCTGATGGAAATGTAAATTTGTACAACCACTCTGGAAAGCAGTATGGAGATCTCTCAAAGGACTGGAAATAAAGATCCCCTTTGATCCAGTCATACCCCTCCTGGGAATATTTGCAAAAGAGGTCAAAACAACACATAAGAGAGGTACATGTATACTCATGTTCATAGCAGCACAACTGACAACAGTTAAAATCTGGAAGACACCAAAATACCCACCAACAGACCAATGGATACACTAAGTGTGGTATTTATACACAATGGAATACTATGCATCTATAAAGTCCAACAACATACAGGATTTTGCAGGCAAATGGAAGAAACTTGAGAACATCATGCTTAGTGAAGTGAGTCAGAAGCAGAAGGTGAAACACTGAATGGTCTCTCTGATATGAGAAACGCACATCACAACTATCTCCTGGAACTTAAAGTGAAAAACAAAGTGAACCAGGGGTGTAGGGTGGGGAGGGATGAAGAGGTGGGTAGGAGGAGGGACAAAAGCAGAGCGGGAAAGTCCTTGTCACCTTGACAAGATAAGTATATGCACAAAATGCTCAACCTCATTGTAAACCTTAAATTTTGCACTTATGCATATCAATAACATGGGAAAAAAAGAAATAAGAAATTAACATGAAAGGCTTTTGTATTAAAGTGGGGGCTTCAATGTTTTAGAATTGAGGTCTTTGTATATTCAAAAGTACTTGCTAAAACAGGTAATTACAGATACAAAGTTTTCTTTTTCGGGATGTCCCACATAGATGTGATACTTGTAATTATTTTGAACAGACAAGTGATCTACCATTAATGATAACATAGATTTTTTTATCAAATTTACTTTCCTTGTGTCCCTTTTATGAGAAAACTGGTTACCTTTTCAATATTTTTTCTCTTAGGTAGAATTCATTCCCTGTGGGCACTTGATTTGTCAGTTAAATTTCAAAATGAAAAGATGTTCTGACCATCGAGGACTGATTCCTATTTTTAAAGGTAATTCCTAGAGGAATTTCACTATCTGACATTGTATTGTCATTGTATCAGTTTTCATTTTGATTTTGAGTTTTGAGGGTGTTTGATTTTGATCTTGATTCTGTTGTTGGTTACATTGAAAGAATTATAATCCATAGAAAATTAGGAATATACTTTCTAGATCTTCATGATTGAGAACTTCAGTAAAAATGTGCAATTGCCCGGGATGCCAAAGATAGGATGGTACACAAATAAGCTGAACTAGCAAAGAACCTGCAATCGCTGCCAGAGATGGAGGGCACACAGTGATAGCTCCCGGAGCCCTGCAACATCCAATGAGGGAATCCGCAGGCAGAGCAGAGCTCCCCCGGGCTAGCATTCTGCTCTCAGGGACAATGGCGCCTGTGCATATGTAGCTAACAGAAAAATGTTATTACAACTACAAAGTATGCTTATTACTTCTATAAAGAGATATATAGACAAACATTGGCAGTGACAAACATTTTTATATTTTAGGACTACAATGTTTATAAGTGGAATACTAGACAATTTACAAAGTAAGCTATTCACATTTTTATGAAAATTTAAAAAATAAAAGTTTACTTTTTTAATGGAGACATATTTTTCTTGTAGGGCTTTTTGCTTAGATAAGTAAATATCTATAAATTTAATTAAATTTACATATAGCACATAATATATTCTTTAAATGAGAAGGTAATTTGATTTGTATGCCTGTTTTTATCAACTCATTAAAAAAATAAAAACTCTCAAGTATTGGCTTGGAGAATCAAAGCCAAGTGTTGTTAGAAGACTGGTATCTGCCAACGTTTTCTTCTCCAACACCTGTCGTACTCTAGCAAATATTATACTTACTTACATTGCTTGTCAAACATGTCTGTTCTTAGAAGATAATCTCCAAAATATTGGGTTTTCTTGTATGTCTTGTTTATAATAATGTTCTAATAACCTCAGAGATTACCTGATTAATAAATAGTTGCTGCAAAAAACACTGAAAAGAATACTGAGAAAGGTTTGAAAATTTATGTATTCTAAATTATTTTTGGTCACTTTATGACTCAATATTACAAATAAAGTTAGGTTGTCAATAATTCCAAGTTATGTCTTCCAGCGTTAATTGTTCCTTGGCTGAAGATTACCTTGTATGTCATTTTCCCAGAAATTTTAAGAGAAATTGAGCAAAAAATCATATGGAAGTGTTTTTTTCAGGGGGATGTCAGTGTCAGATCATCATTATTCCTCTACTACTGCAGGTCTTCTGTAACTTCAGAGGATTCGAGTGTCAGTATTTCAGTTATGATTCATAGCTTGGCTCCCACACCAATAGTAAAGTTGAAATTGAGTAAGTAGTAATATTTCCCAGATGACAGGAAAAGGTTTTTATTTTATTATTATGGATTCTGTGTTTTAAATTTTTCTTCAATTCATCAGAAACATCCTTTAAATTAATGTTAAGAATAGTTTTTTATCTGAGAACTTTGTTAATTAAATTGAGGCATATATAAACATTTTCATAGTCGAGTTTTGAAAACTTAAAAAAAATGCAAATTCAGATGTCACTTAGCACTTGCTTGCTTATATCCAGACATGCAGGTAAACTAAAGAAAAGAAATTTTAAGATTGTTTGGGAAACAGAAGGGCTGGAAAGTTATTTTATTTCAAAAATTATATACATGGTTATATTTGACCCTTAAAACTTATATCTATATTTAAGGCAATACTTTGATTTTAAAAATATAATGGTCAACCAATTCTTTAGTGCCCTAGGGATTCTATAACAAAATGCATTATTCAAGGTATTGTATAACTAATGGAAATTTGTACCTTACAATATTAGAGGCTGAGAAGTCCAAGACCAAGATGCCAGTCAATCTGGTGTCTGGTTGGGTTTTGCACATTGCTTGATGGGTATGTGTCCTTGACAAGGCATCTTTCTGGGCCCTCTTTTCCAAGAGCACTAATCCCCATCACAAAGACTCTCTCATGACCTTAGAGTTTCCTGAAGATTTCCTTTTCTCGATACTAACGCACTGAGGACTAGGTTTCAAAATATAAATTCGAGGAATACAAAGTCATTCAACCTATAATACCCAAGGATTGTGGAGTTTTGTATATCATATATCTCATAAAAATTTTAAAATAAATCAGCGAACAAGATGTTAAGTTAATACCGACATCTTACCCATCAAAATTTACTGACAAGAAAATGTTACAAGTGCATATCCAATAAGTTGGGAGGTTTTATGTTCATGGATTTTTAAAGCTATGTACATAAACAAGTATCATTTGCAATTCTACAATATGATAGCATTTACTTTTCTGTAAAATAAATCATGCATACCACATTTTCAAATATGATCTCTCATAGCAAAATGTGACACGGTGCTTGTTTTTCATCTTTCCTGGGAGGTTTAACCCCAATCTGAAGCGCTATTTACATTCAACAATGCAATCAACTCTATCACATTTTATTATATTGGAAATAGTTTCATTGAACTCTGCTATTTTAAATGGGCTTCAGATGTTTATTAAAAACCTCAGAAGACTCTTGGAAGTAGTGGAATGTAATAATAGTTATAAAATGTTTAAAAGCCTTGAGTCCACATAATATGAAGTGAAATATTTGCAATTTTATTTAATCTCAGTGATTCAACACTTCTATTTAAAAATCTCCAACAATTTAAACTCATCCCTGTGAAGTGTAGTTTCTTCTGGCTTCTGAGCAAAATTTAATGGAAAAACATATTTTATAGAAGAAATAATTTACACATAAGGAATTCCTTGTATTATGATTACAAATGTCTTACCACAATATTGTTGCTTTGTTTGTTTAGCTCATCTGAAATCTTAATTCACACCAACATTATTGCAGAAGTTGAGTTAGAGACCACTGTACGCAGAGCTAACATCGAATTTATTAATGAAGAATTTTAGCAGAGCAGTTTATGAAATTCCAAAATGTCTAAAACTCATTTGTTATACAAAATCATGGGCTCTCAATAAATGCTTGATGTTATTAGATTTATGGTTTACCAAAGTGTTAAAACTGAGATTTCTTTAGTATGCAATAAATTTATATTCTAAAGCTAATATAAAATTTTATTGTTTTCATTCTATTAATTTCTAGTTGCTGCTGTAACAAATTACTACAGACTTAGTGGCTTAAAATTACACAAATGTATTCCCTTGTACTTCTCAAAGTCTGAAACAGGAGTTCTGCTCAGTTTTTATCAAGGTTCTGCAAGGGCTTCTGCAAGCTGTAGTGAGGAATCTTTTCCTTGTCTTCCCAGTTTCTTGACTTTCCAACTCGTGCTTCCATGCTGTGGCTTACCTTTCTGCCTCTTTCCCTGCCTTATAGGGTTACTTGAGCTTATTTTGAACAATACAGGATAACTCCTCTATGTTGAAATGCTTAATGTACTCAAACCTTCAAAGTGCTTTTGTTACATAAAAATGACATTACGCAAAACTCTATAATGAGGTCCTGGACATCTATTCAGAGCAGAGGGGAGTGGCTAGTATTCTACCTACCACATACAAACAATTGAATTTTATTTTAATTTCAACCAAAGCAACACAGGGATTAAAAAGGCTTAGGTCATTACACTAGTAAATATACTGTCATTATTCAAACCAATTTCCACTTTATCTTTTAAATTTTTATTGGAGGGTCTTATTTTCTTTTTAATAGTGGGGATTGAACCCAGGGCCTTGAGTGCGCCAGGCAAATGCAGTACCACTGAGATACTTCCTGCACCCATTCCTTCCTATTTGTCTTGAATATTTTTACAGATACTTGTACTTTTTGTAGTTGCCCCAATTAATATGATTATGTGAATACCACTGACTAGTTTATAATAGCATTTTGAGTTCATATTTGACTATTAAAAGGCCCTTGATTGTTTGTGAGCACGACTTTCTTTGTGTTTTTATTACATTATATCCATTTTCTAAATTACTACTTTACTCAAGAAAAGGTCTAACAGCTCACCTGAGATTTTTGAAGCCAAATCAGTTTCTCAATGACCTCTTCTTGTCACATGAGCCCTATTTAGAATGATATAAAGAGTCACATGCTATTGTCAATTACTAAAACCATGAAAAATTCAAATTGATTTAGATATTCTATGCATTAAGACATATGTCTTATAAGCATGATCAAAAAAATGTAGAATTTGGAGATTTTTTTTTAATATCCAAACTAGGGTTCACAAATGTTGTAGCATAACAAACATTTTCCCTCTAGGATTATAAAGAATAAGATATAAAAGAAAACGCAGCTTACTCTTTCCAGGGGAGGGAGAGGGAAATGGTTTATCACTAGGTGCAGTCTTTGTAAGCAAGCCATTTAAAAGGTAGTGAGAATTTTATTGCAACCCATGTAAGAAATGAAATGCACCTCCTCTCTTACTCCCTTGGCTCTATTTCAAACATTATACATGGAAGAATACACAAAGGACAGGTGATAAAATTAAGGTGTTTTACTGCTCTTCACACTTCACTGCTAGGAAGGCAGTGGAAGAAGCGGTATATCAGTATCATTGCTTCCATTAGGGAGGAGAAAGACGAGGTGAGAAGCCATCATTCTTCTTATTGTTGTTTCAAAGAGTGTTGGAAGTTGCTCAGATTTTTACAACCCACATAGAACACATCTGGCCTTTGAAGTCAATTAATTGATTAATTATAGAGTAGAACTTAAAAGTTTTTCCTCATTTTCATTAGTATGCACAATGGTTACTTTGAACTTGAGGAGTTTGTGCACATATACATATATATCACACAGAATTCACATTCCCCTCCCACCCACTCCCTCATCCCACCAATTCCCAACATCCAGCCCTTTTGACTCTTGTTTATTTATGCTCTGGGTTTCTCATATCGGAGAAACCATGTGATATTTAACCATTCTGAGTCTGAGTCATGTGCCTAAGCATAATGGTCTCAATTTGTATCCATGTACTCAAAAATGACTCAAATGTATCTGTCTCTATAGTGGAGTAGTACTCCACTCTTTATATACACCACATTTTTGTATCCAAGGGTTTGTTGATTGATATTTCAGTTTCTTCCATGATTTAGCTATCATTACTACTGCTTCTATAAACATGGATGCATATATATATATATATATATATATATATATATATATATATATGTTACATTAAAGTGGAAATACTGAACTTCCTGAAGAATAAAATAGGTAAAAGTCTTAAAGATACAGACACAAGCAAAGATCCCCTCAATAGGACACCTGGAGCAAAGGATTAACCAGCATTAATAAATGAGATTATATCAAATTAAAAAGCCTTTGCACAGCAAAGGAACATCAGTAAAGAGAGAACTAATAGAAAGAGAAGAAATTTTACCATCTACACTTTGGACAGGGGTCTAATAACTAGAATATGCAATGAACTGAGGAAATATAAATCCCTCAAAACCAAAGACCCAATTTAAAAATGGGAAACTGAAATAAATAATTCTCAGGAAAAGTACAAATGATCAGCAAATATGTGAAAAAAGTCCACATCCTTAGACATTAGGGAGATGCAAATCAAAACAACACTGAGAGAACCGAAGGAATCGTACAGTGGTTAGAGCACCTGCCTAGCAAGAGCAAGGCCCCAAGTTCAATTCCTCAATCCACATAACCCAGTCATGATGATGCACACCTGTAATGATAGCCCTCAGGAAGCTGAGGGAGGAGGATTGTTGTATGAGGATGAATCTGAACTACAAAGTGAACCTGTCAAGAAAAACAGAACAAGCAAACAAAAACCCCTGAGATACCATCTTAACCTAGTGACAATGACTGCCATCCAGAGCTCAAAAATAGCATATGCTGTTGAAGTTGGCAGGGAAAATGAAACCTCTCATATTGCTTGTGGGACTGTAAGCTGGTACAACCACTACAGGAAAGAGTATGGGGATTCCTCAAAAAACTTAAAATAGCTACATCATTTGACCCAGCAATACCTCTTCTGGGTACCTTTCTAAAAGAGTTAAAATCACCAAATACCAAAATTTAGGATGTAGACAGATTCTTCCCAAAATCATACTGGCCCACAACCCAAACCATTCCTACGAATAGTGCAGAGATGTGCCTTGCTAAATACGAGTTCACACAAAAGAAAAATTAGTGTTTTTCAACAAATTCAAAATGCCCTGTCTCTGAAATCAGACAAAATTTTAAGTAATTGGTCTTTATTAGTAGAAACATGTTAACCACCGCAACTAATATAATGTAATATAATATATGTAAGACATAATAGGATATACTAAAAAAATTAGTAACATTCTGTATTGGCCATACTGTATCTTAAGTATTGTATCTAGTATGAATATTACCTTTCTCAAACAAGACAATGTAAAGAACAAGATGAAAGCTTTAAGTGAGAAACTTTAATGATTCTAGAACTATTAATCTTTGAAAAATAAAATCCATCATGGCACTCATGTTCAGAAAAAAATTGGAATCAGGGATAGATATCACCTTAGAAGAAAACTGTAACTATCCTAATGATATTAAGCTCGTATACTCTTTACAGTTCTATTATATTTTGAGATGAATTATTTCCCTTAACTTCTCTAAATTCTCCAAAATACAGAGAAAGTGATGATTGTTCCCATTTTGTAGACAAGTAAAGTGAACTAAAAGAAAGAATGGGGACATTAAAATGTCACATGGAAAGTGGGAGATTCATGTCTCAACTATCAACATTTGGGGTCCCGTGTTACAATTATTAGATCAGACTTGTCTCTAGTAAGTATACTATGACAGTGAGAATTAAATGATAGAACATATATAAAGTAGAATTCAAAAAGTTCAAGTCATATTGCAGCAAGTCCACTGGTTTTTACTAGGGGATGAGGTGAGACTGAGAGAGACCAGAGAGTGAATTGAAATACTGATATCAACAAATTCTTGTTTAAAATGAATGAATTCTTAATTAAGACAGGATCAATTCTACAACATAGTGAGTATAGTTAACAATACTTATTGTACATTTTAACATTTCTAACATAGTATATTTTTAAATATTCTCTGCACACACAGAAATGTTAAGTATAGGAGGTGATAGATAGGCCAATTAGCTTCATTCAAACATTCTATATGTACACATACGTCCAATCATGATTGAGGAGGCTGTGGAAGGAGGAACAGCAGTTCAAACCCAGTGTGGGCAATGTAGCTCCTTGGCAAGACCTTGCTTCCAATAAATAAATAAATAAACAAACAAACAAACCCAAAAGGAGTTGGATGCTGGGTGAAAATATGGTTCAATGTCATTTCTGATCTCAATTCTGATATAGCATAAAAGATTTTAGAATCATATGTTAACTATAGATATTTAAAATTGTACTGGTCCAGCTGGAAAAATAAAATTATGTAGTCACACATATAAAACAGTAGCCCAATATGAGCTAGTAAAGGAAGTTAAAACCATAGACACTTAAGACAAATGATCACACTTCAAATCCCTGCCCTGCCGATCACTAGTTATTTCATCATGGTGAACGGGTGTTCAGAACACCACCTACCCGACGGCATGTGTGGAGGAGCTCATGAGCTGCCGTGCTGTGAAATGTGTTACAGCAACAGCCCTATCAGTGTTGATGAATATAACCATCTGTTATTGTCTAGCAGAGGGAAGACACCCAATAAACGTTAGCTGCATTATCTTTCCAACATAGATTGCTAATTCATCTGATGAAATAATGTATTTTTGGAATGCAGTTTTGGAAGATATTCTAGAAGTTCAGGGAGTGGTAGATAGATGGGAAATTTGAATAAGGAACAACTTGAATTTCTTTTTAAAAATCCTGTGAATCATTACTTTAGAATCATACAGAACTCCTTGACAAAACTAAATATGTTTTTCCATAAACTCACTTTCAATATGTGTCTTATCTGTGTCCAACAAGCAAGTAATGAAGAGGGTTACCATAAGTGTTACTTTAGTCCTCAGTCAATAACAAGCAAATTATAGTTATAATGAAATATTTTTTGATTTCCTATTGTAGCAATTTCAATATTATAAAAAGATATTATAGTATTTTCATGAATTGACATGAAATTTACTCTAAATTTTATTTGCTGGCATTTGCTGGTATGTGACCTCAATGCAATATTTTTGTAAAATATTCAGTTTTGTACCATATGTATCATTTCCAAGTTTGCAAATTATGCATTCTATACTGGTGAGAGTCAGCTCCCCATATTTGCTTTGGTGTTCACAGGGAATAAAATTCACAGGAAAGGAAGGAAGTTAGTACATTTCACTAGCGAATTTTAAGCCAAGATGAATTAGAAGCATCTTTTCCTCCAGGCACTGAAGCAAATACTAACTACATGTTAGTGACAGTGCATCTCTAGAGAAAAATCACATTTTGTAAATAAAAAGGTAAGTCTACAATATGTGTTTTACAACTGTAAATGTGCACAAATTTATGAACCAAATACATTGCATTCCCTATTGATCACAGAGTCTTCTATATGCTGCAAACTTAGTGCTTTCAGTATGAAGCACAGAATAATCGGATAAGGCCAACAGATTATCATCATCTATGAAGAACTGCAGTAAGCCATTATCATGTTAGCACCTTAAAGGGAGGGTTTTTCCAAATTGCTTAGTAATTTTGCCACAAGTTTTAAATTAATAGGGAAGAAAAGAGGTGTTGATAAATTATAATTACTGCTTTCTTAAATTTCAATCATTCTGCTGTGCCCTGTGTTCTGTCGGACCTGGTGGCCACCATTCTGCTCCCAATTCTTAGGAGACTGTTTTCCACAGTTTGGCTATAAATAACATTGCAGGCTCCTCATCCTTCTGCACTTGGCTCACGTCACTCAACACAGACTTAGGCTCCACCAGTGCAGTCACGAGTAAGAATCTCGTCCTCCTGTGGCTGAGGCACACTCCATTGGGAGTGTATTCCATATTGTCTTCATCCATTCATCAGCTGATAACCATGTAGGCTGTTTGCCCACTGCATTTACCATGAATAGGGCTGTAATATACCTAAGACTGCAGATGTCTCTGACACACTGATTTTGTACCCACTGGATATGTACTCTGTGGTAAGATTTCTGGAGGATTTGATAACTCTATTTTTAATATTTTGAGGAAACTCCATAGCGTTTTTGGTAAGATGCCGACAGATTAGTGACAATGGAAATCCTTTGTTTAAATCTATAAATCAATATCATACTACACTCAGCACCACAAATTTTATTTCTAAAACGTTTTTTAAATTTTACATGTAGCAGATTAGATTACAGGTGTGTGGATTGGAAGTATGGTGAGGGCTTAAACCTTACAAGGGAGGAACGCTGAGGCTGGACCCAGAAGGGGAGGTTCACTGGAATGGGACCTGACAGGATGTATATGCTGCTTCCTTACTTCCTGGTCTTGACTTGATGGGACTTCGCTTGGCTTCCTGTTTGCAATGCTCTGAGGATCAGCCTCTGCTTCTGCCTCTGCCATGCACTTCCACTATTCCTGGTCACCTTTGAATGAACTGTGAACTTCTGAAACTGTGAGCTAAAATGAACTTTTCCTTCCCTACAGTTGTGAACCTCAAGTATTGAGTCACAGTGATGACAAAAGAACTGAAGTAACTGAAACACTGATTAAGTGAAAATACTTCTGTTTTACTCTCTTTTCCTGGTATGTTTTCTTTCTAATATTTAATTTTGTCTGTCATCTATTGGCTATAATTTTGTTGATTTTTTTACAGAAAAAAATAATCTGTACATATCTATCTTTCCTTTTTTAATTTCTGGGGATCAATCCCAAGGTCTCAAACATGTTAGACAAGGACTCTGCCATGCAGCTATAGCCCAATCTTCTACCTTCTTCTAATTAAATGTAATGAGACAAAAATTAGGCATATTAAACTTGGATAACCGCGAGAGATATGCATTTCTACAGAATCACCACCAAAACCAAGGCCAGAATTGTCCCCAGAATTTCTTTTTTCCTTTTGGCTATACAATTCTCTTTATTTTCAGTAGTGATGGCCATTGAAAAAAAGACACATTTTAAGACAAACAAAAATTTGAAGAATTCATATCTGTCAGAACTAAAATACAAGAAATGTTAAAAGAAGCTCCCCAGCAGTAGGAAGATGACACCAGGTGAAGATTTAGTTATTCCTAAGAATGAAGAGTATCAGAAATTGTAAAAATTGAAGGAAATATAAAATCAATGTTTGCTTGTTTTAATCTTTCAACCTCTTAAATTGATACCAAATTGTTTACTTGTTGTAAATAAAAGTCATACTGTTTATTGCAGAGGCCTCAAGTCTTATTAACATAAGCTTCTCTATAAGGCTGCTTGAGCATCTTCACAACCCACCACATGTCTTCCCACAAAGAAAGGCCTGCTGGGACTTCACCCAAAACATGGGTGAGTCACTAAGTCCATACTGTTATTGGGAACAATCTTCTCAGAAAAAAAAAGTCAAAGAATTTGTGGATATATTTAAAATGCCATAGGTGTGTCAATGTTGAACAGCTTTAAATAATATTTTGTCACATAATACTAAAGGCATTTTCTGAACTCCCATGCCTTGAAGAAATTTTGCTTTCCTTATTGAGCCCATCAGTCCCACAGCCCTTCACTATCTCCCCACCCCATAGTGAGGGACTGTGACCCAGGAGAACCCTTTGCATAATGAGGAAGTAAAACCTTGATTAATGATTTCATCTGTTGTTATCTGTCTCTCCTGTTGAATGATTGCTCCATTTCTGGGCAGACATCCAGCAATCACCTTCAGTATAGATTTCTAAGTAATAATGTTGAGTAATCACAGGTCTTTTGTATTCTTATATGTAGACACTAGTAAAATCAAGTATAGTGGAGAGACAAGGATTGTCGAGAGTAATTTCAGACTTCTTTTGTTGGGGTCCTGAGTCTTCTATGGAGCAGTGAGCCCTTGGAAATGTTATTTAAACTTGTAATTATACCATTTTATTTATATCTAAGATCGAGATTAACAGTTTATCTCATTCATAGTGTTAAGACATAAAATGAGTTAAGAAATGTAAATCTTCATCATATATTATATATTTATATTGAGTAACATTTATTCTTATATTGATAACCACTTACAAATATTTTCATATACATATAGTCATAAATTTATATTTACAGATATGTATGCATTGCCATGGGCTGAGTGAATCTGACTCTGGTCATTGGGATCCATTTCCATGGACAAGGAAAATAACATCCCATAGGGAATGACACAAAAGCAGAGATTGAAAATTCAAAAAAAGGCCCTATGTCATGACTAAGATGCTGAATCCACAGGGGCTTGTACTGTTTATTAAAACAATAACATTTCAGTCATTTGTGTCTAAGTTCAAACCTGTACTTCAGAGAATCCTGTAAAATACATTATGTGAATCTGAGCGCTGTGCTTGGCACAGAGTAAATTGCCCCTGGCTACTGCAGTGCATGTAATTTCAGGAGGACGAAGCAGAAGAGGGTGATACACCTTGAGATATGAATAACTGGTAGGCCTAGTACCCAGGAAGGTGAGCTGAACGCACCGGACTGACTTCTGAATTCCCTCTTCTGGATCACTGCCTGAGAAAGAATCTTGCCTTTAAAAAGGAAGAATCGTTCACATGAAGTGTGGGGTCAATTTCCAAGGGAAAGGTAAGTGGAAAGAAAAAGTATTTTTTATATTTAAACTTAAAAGGGGAGGAACAAATGTTAACAGATGAACAGATGTTGATGCTGAAAATGTTATGGATCCTTACTTTAAAAAAAATTTCCCTGAAATCCATATGAATTATTTTCTCTCAACACTTCAAAACTGTCTAATAAATGAAATAGGACTGATGCCTAATCTACTAACTGCTTGTCAACTCTACATTAGTTCTATATAAAAATGTTCTGAAATTATCTTGCTGCACAAAAGAAATTTGATGTAGTATCTACTATCTTAAGCTTAAGACCATACACATTAAAACTTGCTATGGAAAATATAAATTAGTTTCTTTCAAAACTAAATATGTACAGGTATATTATATATTTGAGTATTTATACAGTTACTCTAACACGCATCTTAGTCAAAAGATTTTCTGACATATTCTCTTTCTTCATGATAAAAATCGTTTTGAAAAGTAAAATAACACGTGCTAAGTTTGAGATAGTTCATTATGAAGAAGAAAAGGAGTAAAAAACCAGTTTAATAACTACTTTCAGTAGAAAACAAGAATATTATTCACTTACGGGGCACAATTCAAAATACACCAAGTAATTTTTCTAAAAACAAAAATTATTGACAATAAAAATAATATGAATGCTGTATTTTGTATAATGGAAACATTTTTTAAAACCTTAAGTCTTCTTAATTTCTTGGTTAGAAACTGAAGAATGGTATTAATGTGACTGGCTTACAAATGCATAATGAATATTTTTTAGTCTGTTGCATTTTATTTCTTTAACCCATATCTAAAATATGATCAAATAAACCAGTGCTAATAAAATATAAAATGTCCAGTAAGAGTGAAAAATTAGAGATTTCCAAATATAGATGTGGTAAAATACTTTGACATTTGTCACGTGATCTCTTCAATGTTTTTTATTTGAACAAGAGTTTAATCTCATACTGACAAAGCTCATGCCATAATATTATTAAAATTATGTGTAAACAGTACAAACTCATTTTATGTATTAGTAGCAAGTTGATAATAAAAATACAAAAGTAGAATTTATAGATATGATCTGGTGCAGCAGTATCCTGTTCGTGTGAATATTAAGGCAAATTCAGAATAGATATTTTAAAAAGTAATATTGTGAATCAGAATTGCTCTCTGATTTTCACCATTCTGTTTTATATACTGTATCCTTTAATCATCCAAGCCTTGGGCCATGTTTTAGAATTTTAAGCCTCAGAAGTTAGCAGGTTTATCATGCCCATAAACACAGATTTGGCATTTGGAAAGTGTAATTTTCATGAGGGATTTAAAGCAGAGAAGACTCTTTTCTTCCCCGCTTGAAAAGGGCACATCATGCTGGGGAGAACTGGAGGCAACCTCAGTGAGATCTGACATGCTCGTGCCACGCGCTAGTATTTCAGATTTCACTTCCCTCTTTCACGGGTGAAAATAGTCCACATTTTGGCCTCATGTTGAGCAGCACACCTGGCAGGAAGAAGATCCTGCGGCAGATGATCTGCTACACTGCTCATAGCACCGGCTCTGTGGGGAAGCCGTGCTCATTTTGAGCTCTGCTGTGAGTGAAAAGACAAACCAATAACCTGGGCTATGTCAAAACACACACAGAATTAACCTTAATAGGCCGATAATGGAGAAACCAATCAAAAGACAACGTATTAGTCAGTACACTAACCCTGATTGATTCACCATGCTTTTCTCTAATGAGGCATTAATGGTACTTGTTAAAGCTCCTGGCTTACTTTCTTCCCTTTAAATTCACAACCTTTTATTGGCAATTCCATTCAAAACTCTATGAGGTTTTATAGATTTTGGGGTGGTATACTTGGGTTTTCCCTACCTCTTCTTAATTGCTTGAACTTTACATATTATAATAGAAATTTTAATCATATTATTGCCTTTCTAATCACACTGCTTTCTTAAAAATAATAACTTTCTGATATTGTTGTTATTATTAATACATACTATGAGTCTCTTAAATGATCAATATCAAAGATATTTTTCAATATATCTAATCAATTAAAATATTATTTACAATTTTTGAATAAAATATTAAAGGAATGCAATTTATTTTGCTTTTCTCTTTGCGGATGGCATATTTATTGTAGTTTATTTTATATTATAACTGACTGTCATTTACTTAACAAATAAATGCACTGAAGTCACAATGGGTTGGGCACAGTTCCAAGTGCTTTAATCCATTAAAATCTAATAACAATCCTTTCAGATAAACTGTATTACCACAATTTGAGAGTTGAGAAGTGTGCCAAAGAAACACTGCTCATAAATGATAAAGATGGAATCTGAACCCAAGTAATATAACTCCTAAATCAGTCATCTTAGCCACTGTGTTATGACCTCAGCAAAGTATTATGCTCTCAGAAAGAGAGGGAGGAAGATTATTATAGGGTGATTGTGGCGAAACAGTTTTTGAATCTCATAAATATGTTGGGTGCAGCTGGATAATCAAACACACATAACAACTTGGTACTATGTGCAAGGGTTAATAACCAATATTCTTACTAAATCAAAGTGACAAGTTGTTCCTACAAATTTCAAACTACAAGTGATTGAAGACTGAACACCAATAATTACAAGACCTGCTAGACAGCAGCCTCTGTGTAGGAAAAGGCACAAAAAGCAACACAGTACCTGTCACAGAAGTCCAGCTAAAAACAGTGGCTGAAATAACAGTGGTAATGCCAAAGTAAGTGTGAGATGAGGAGAACGGTCCACAAAAGGTGACCTAGGGAGACCTGAACAGCTAAGAGACCAGAAAATCTCAAAACTGAGATTTCCTAGGCTGAGAAGAAACTTTCTTCAGTGGAATAAAAAATTGATCAAAACAGTTAAAATAGAAATAGTAATGAAGAGAAAAAAGTTTCATAGAAAAGTGTGGAAGAAAACACAATCAAGAAATAACAAAAATCATTTATTATAGTTTTAACCTTGTATAAAAACAAGAAAGAGAATTGAGGAAAGTCATTTATCTATTATAATCCATTTAACAATTAACTGCTTAAATTTGGAGGATGATAATAAATCAATCAATTCTCTTGAATATGGACTCCGAATAGGTCAGAATCATTTAATGTGTCTTTCCAATTTGAATTAATTCCTTGGATACACCAACAGTAGATGACAAGGAAATGTTTGTTTATTATAGTGATTAATCTATTAAACAGAAGTGATAGCATAGGGATATAACCTTTTTGTATTTTTTAATGAATTAATGGATCTATGCATTAAGGACCATTTCTGATTTTAACATAAGGAAGAAACATGCAGTCAGGAATACACTCTCTGCAAACTCCAGATCACAAGGTAGTCTATAGGTCAGACAACTGGCATTCATGAGGAAAATGTAAAGGCTTAAAATACAGCAACATTTTAGCACTGAATTATATTGTCTGGTGAATCTCACTTGAATACAACATTTAAAAGCATGCAAAGAAGGGTTAACTGAAATAATTCAAATACTTTTTTTCTTTTGGAAGGACAGACAGAAGAGGTTGGAAAAGGTGCAGAAATTATGGTGATTGAAAATTCCTACTCAATTGACTTGAGTGGCATTTACAAGGTTGTCCACCTGTATCCAGTTTCACTTAATTTTTCAGCCTCTTTGAGGCCGAAGTAAATCTGACTAGTTTTCAATGTGAAAACAAAATATACAACTGCTCTTGGAGTTATTTATTCAGCAGAACTTGTCTCTAAGTTTAATTTTTATAACAGAAATGTATATGATGATCAATATTTAACATCACATGTAGGAATGTTGCATTTTTAAGATTTAACATTTTCAGTGTTTGAAAATTATTATATAAATTAAAATATCACTACTAATAACAGAAAGCCATATATAAAACGAAGCTCTTTGTTTCTAAAAACTCAAGATCAATGTAAACATTATGTACTGATTTATACATATCAATGAAATGGGAAAAACCATCAATATACTAGACTAATGCAAAAATAATAAGGGTGAGATATTTTTGACACACTTGCAAAGTCAACTGCAAGTTTTTTCAGGTAATATGCTTAAATTGAAAGGCCCACCAGCAAGTATTTTTGGGACAAATAGAGAAAGGGTTAAACTACCATCTTGTACTGTACATTTGTTTTATGTACTTCTCATATCTGCATTTCATTTCCCAGCAAAAAGAGGATTGTTGATTATTCACTTAGACAATAACATATTTCTTCATCTTTTAACTGTATAACACAACTCTAAATACATACTTCTTGTCTTAAATTTGCTGAGGGCACAAGAATTCCACCGGTCTCTCAAGTCAAATATCAGAAAGAAGTTGCATGTGTCACGCTTCTCTCAAGTGAGATCCGGTTTGGCCACTCCACTTTCTTAGTTTTTCCACATCTACTTTCCTTCATGATTGCCTTTCTTGAAAATGGTCTTAATAATTCCCTCCTGTATAATGGAAATTATCTGCCATATATTCATGACATGCTGATTGTCTCCTATTTCATCCTCTTTCATACCATCAAAGTGATGTCTCAAAAATTAACTTTTGAAATATGATCATTCATTACTAGAATGTCAAAGCAATTTAAAGAAATTAGATGTAGAAGATATTATTCTGTTACAGTAGAATAAAAATGTGTGAATACATTTTTTCCAAATTTTCAATTAGCACTGTTTTAAAGCAAGTTGGATTCAGTTGTTAGATGGAGTACTAGGACTAGGTTAAATGAACCAAGCAGTAAGCGATGGTTCCGATCTGTCAAAGAAAACTGAATTATAGTCTCCGAGTCAGAGAAATTTCCCACCATTGAATCTTTTCTTAGGAGATGACCACCTAATGAAATTTGGAGTATTGCAAGAGTTGGTATCATCCAGAGGAGTAACCTCTAGGTCTGGCCAGTAGAAGAACTCCACAGCAGCTTGTAATGATTCTTTTATTATTGTGGGGACAAGGCTTCAACATGACTTTAATCTAAAAAAATGCCTAAAGGGTCTAACACTCTTACTTCACAAATGGTGATATTTGTGCAGAGAGGCTAGGAGTGTTATCAAGGAGGTGACAGATGAGAGGAGAAATTGCACCTGTCAACTCTAGGTACTCTTCATTACAAAGCAGCTAGAAAGTAGAGGAGCTCAGAGAATCATTAGAGCAAATGAGGACATCCAAGAGAGAAACAACTTTGCCCTTGCCTTGCCAGCAAGTTGAAGGACACGAGGAAGGGGAAAGAGTAGATGGATTTCACAACATAATTGAACCCCAGTCCTGGTTCTGTGTGTTGTGGGGTGGTGGGAATCTTTTATTATCTACTACATTTTTCAATTGGTAACTATATTTTAATCAGTTTATCAATATTTAATTTAATAGATTATAGTGGATTATATATTCAAAGACAAGTTCAAATCATAGTTTTCATTAAAACTTACATTAACAAAATCTATGCTAAGAAAACGCAATAATTGTAAAATGTATGTCATAGAATATTTTCAGACGGAACAAAAATATAACCTATGAATAAACATTCCATCCACCAGGTACCTATTAAGAAAACAAAATTTATCTTAGTCCAGTAAGCTTTTATAATATGAAAAGATAGATATAATACTGTATCCAGCCTACTGTATCCAGTATTAATGTGAAAATTATATATAGGAGTTTTCAATTTTTTGTTCTCCAAGAAAGCTTATGAACCACTAAAAATGACTGAAAACAGATTTTGAATGTAAAACTATCAGTTCCTACCTATTTTCATTATATAAAACATTTACACATTAAAATATCTAATGAAATATTAATTTTTTCCTCTGAAAATTATATTCTGTTTATCAAAGTTAATCGAGCATTCTGATATTCTCAGCTCAAATATTCCACACAGTTTGGACAAAATGAGTCCCCAGTTTAGTCACAAATAATAACACATGAAGCACTAGATGATTGTACCACATCAAAATGTGGAAATGAAGAACATAATCTCAAAAGGAAATAGGACTTTCAGACAAAAAAGTGAAATAATTGTAGTTACCTTAGTCTCTACACCAGTGAAAATATTCTTCATGACCTATGTGGATAGCACATGTTTATATTTGAAAATTTGTGTTATGAGAAGCAGATGGACTCAAAAAGAATAATTTATAATCTGTCTTTTATTATTCCATCTCTACTTTAACATCTGGGATAAATGTGAAAAGAATAAAAGCTTGGAAGATTTTTAATTAATTGTTTATTTATGCAACACCATTTTCCTTAAGATCTTATTTATATTCTTTTAAAAACTTCAATATAGCTATGTATGTGTAAACAGACAACAATAAGTTGTATATTTTTCTAGTATGTCTGTATGACATTAGCTAGACCGATTTATATACACCTCTTCCTACAAGTACAAGGTGTTGACAATGAAGGAAGGCCTTTTAAACCAGAGGAATAGTTTTTCTTATTTCAAATCTACATGCAGTAGAGGTAGGCTGATGCAGACACTGCCTAATAAGCTTCCAAAAATCTATTCTTTATTAATCCCAGAAAATAGCAATGCAATGATGTTGCATTTGGAGACTTTTAAGAGGCATTGTTTACAGCACTGTTCTTTTTCTTTGTTGCTAATATCAGTGTGTCTGGATTGCCAAAGAAGTTAAAAAGAAGTTCACAATCTTAACAATGTAATTACTTTCATTGTTATTTCAATAAAGAATTCATCTGGTCAACTGGATTTCAGCAATTGTCGTGGCTCTAGCTGTAAAATAGGAAACTTCTGTTCTTTGAAGAAATAAATTGAGGGACTCATCCATCAAATCTCTAATCACTTCTTTTCTTCAGGAGCACTTGCAACACTGTGCTCGCAGTGATTTGCGAAACTGACAGCCAACTGTCTTTTCTTAAAGTATCATGTTCAGTAGGCTCACAGAAAACCAGAAGTCATTTTTAAGATGAATCATTGTGGTTTTTTTAATTCCTTTGGATTTTTGCACTTTAAAGGAGGCTATTCTGATTAGCATACAATAATATAATTGTCATACTCACAACAGAAAAATATATTTCCTGTTTCTATAGTAACTAATCTTGATAAATACTTATCTGCATAGGTTAGGTAGTGATAAGGCCCTTGGGTTGGTCATTTGAATAAATTTCTTATCTGAAACAACTTGGTAAGATATCAAAGTCACCATCTGACAGATACGACTGCCAAGGACTCTCCCTCTTCCCCAACACTGGACAAGAATATAAGAGATGCTTCAGTGTACCATGTAGCATTGTTTAGCTTCTTTAAAGTTATAATATTGCAGCTATCTTATTAGCCATTTATTTTTCAGTTAAGGTATTATCCCAACATTTTCTTCCTCCTTTATAATAATGATTTTAATGTGGAATAGAGAAAAGTCAACATTAAAATAAATAATAAAAATGTTTTAAATATTTCTCTTAAAGTGTACAGAAATGTTATGTCTGGTAAATTATACTTCAACATAAATATTAATGAGAAATCCCTTGTTAAAATATATTTTAGAAGCTTATAATGTGGATGAGGAAGCCCAAGGTAAGTTCAATTTACCTGTATATTCGACATCAAAATATATAATTTAGTAACTCTCAAATGTATGAAAAGTTCATATAGAGAAAATGGTTTTTTTGTTTTGTTTTGTTTTGTTTGAGACAGGGTCTCACTCTGTAGCATTGGCTGGTCCTGAACTCACTATGGAGCCCAGATTGGCCTTAGACTCATAACAACCCTCCTGTCTCAGCCTCCTGAGTGCTGGGATTATAGGCGTGCACCTCCACACCTGGTTTATATGATGCTGGGGAATCAAGCTTGGGTAATGAGCACTTGCGAGGCAAGTGCTTTAACAGCTGAGCTATTCCTCCAGCACACATATAGAGGAAATATTAGACAATCATTCTCATTTCTGTCTGAAGACAAGGCTAAAGGAAGCAGTCTAATAATACAACACAGGTGATTTAAATTGGAAACACCAGTAATGAGGGAATCAGGCCTGCTCTGGTCATAGGCTTTTGTGCAGGTTTCTCTCTAGAAGTCACGAGCCTATTAAAGTAATAATACTAAAACACACAGTATAGTGGCACAAGAGTCTAATTATGTTCGGCATTAATATTTCATACTTAGTCAAGTTCCATCACAGGTGCTTGAATGCATCATTTGATTTGTTATGGCCTTAATTTTCTATTTCAGAATTAGTTACATTTTGAAGCAAGAATCTAGGAGTTAGTCATTGTTACAAACACATTTTCATATGTTTTTCACATTAAAAAAAAACTTGCAATACTTAAGTACAGTGTGAACACTAGGAGAACAACCAACCATGAAAACCGATCCTTATAGACTGTTCAGGCAGTCTGTGATTTTTCTTCAGAGCAGCAATGCCATGGGTTAAGATGGCAAATGTGTCTGAAAGGCAGGGATCTGACTGAGGGTCTGTCATGGGAAGCAGAAACTCAGGAGAATGATTCATAAGACCTCCTCCCTGTGCTTTGAACATACATCCACACAGCACATCTTCATTACCAGAGAAGCGCATCAATCAGGCCAACACAGGGGTGGCAGCAAGGTCACACCTGATGGCTGCCTCAGAAAGGAGAGTTCGCTAGATTATTGCAGGGCCCAATTAAATGCCTGGAATTCTCAAGAATGTAGAAAATCAGAGTTATGCTTTTCCCTTCTTTTCCTCTATGGAAAAAATGTCAACTATGTGACAAGGTTAAAAAAAATAATCAAATAATAATTTGAAAGTTACGGGGCATTTCAAACAATCCATCTACGTAGTTTGAGACATTGTCCTCTTGCAAAAGAAGAAGAGTATACACGGAGACAGAACTAAGAGCTAATCACTGCTAATAACATCAACATTTTAAAATAATGTTTTTTATAATCATGCCAAAACAAAGTTCATAGTAATCAATAAATTGAAAGCAAAATATATACCTAGTTTTTAATTCTCTTTTCTGAATATTTGCACTTTGGGGCCTTATTTGTAAATTTAAGTTATGTAAAAATGTACATGAATATGTTATTAGATATTCATAAAAATCACATTATTTTCCTTGTTTCCTCATAGATTCCAATATTCACATGTCTATTGCTTTCTAATCCTTGTGTTTACCACTTTTCCATTCAGTATTTAATCTAAAATATAAAGTCAAATGGAAAAGCAATAGTCAGAAATATTTTCCATTATTAGGTTTAAGTTTTAGAGAACCAAAATCTTTAATTTCTATGGGAAAAATATTAAGCACATTTTTAGAAACTTATAGTCCCTATTTTTATCCTCCCTCTTTAAAATTAAGCATCACAATAATTAGTGAAAAAGTATGTCTGCCTCGATTTATTTCTCCCACAAAGTTGATTTATACTGTATTTGACCAATTCACTTCAGCGTTTTCTGATGAGTTTTGCTTCATAAAGAATAAAGAGAATTCAGCCATGGTCTTAGAAGAAAAAAAGGACAAGAAAATGCTTTTGATTCCTAAGATTAAAATCTGCTTCAAAGAAAAGCATTGTTTTCCCATCTCCTTCTTTAATATTGATGCAGACACAACCTGAAGCCATTACATTCTTCTGATTGGTTATTATATTAACAAATTTTGCCATTCAAATATTTTCCACAATGCTATTTTTAAATAATTTTCAATGCTAATATTCCACAGAGAAGGAGTCACATTGAAGCTAGTGCTACGTGCACAAGAGAAAAGTGAGCACATAGCAACAGAACTTCAAATAATGGCCTGATCTTCCAGGCCTGGTGAAGTGTCTTGTTTCAAGCTACGTGAGAAATATGTTCTGTTTTAGAATATGTGGATATAATTAGATGAAATTGGAACACCAGTTTAAACAAGAGGCAAAAAAAGAGAAATGATGAATTACTCTTTTTTAAGTAAAATAAAATAAAAATCCCATTGAGGCCATTTCTTGCCTTTAGATTACATTTAATCTACTTCTACCATCAGCACTCTCCTGCCACAGACTGGTTCTGCTTCCAGAGAAGTACAAACATCAGCTAAGAGATTACTGGGGCAAAGGCAGGAGGCACATTTCCACTCTTTAGACACTGGTGGTAAATGCTTCTATCACTCCAGCACTTTGGGAGACTGAAACAGGAGGATCACAAGTTCAATATGGGCAATTTATGGAGAATTTGTCTCAATAAAAAGATTTAAAAGTTTGAAAATCGGTAGTTCAGTGCAAAGTCCCCGGGTTCTATCTCTAGCAGTGACAAAAGAAAATCATACCATGCTTTCACATCACATATTTATAAATCAATATGCAATTTAACAATAAATATTCATATTTTTAAAGGCGACAATATACACACAGCATTCTAGTTTTACTATTTGCACTTAAAATACCTGATGACTATTGTTACCTTTCAATTGCAGAAACTGCACTGGCTAAGTGATTTGAAAAGAAAATGATAACAATTTTGAAAGAGATAAAGTTAGGGGGAAACCAGAATAGAAATCTTTATAACGCATTCATGTACAAAGATCTCCTAGACACACATCTACAGATTCTAACTTTCCTAGTTATATTCTCAGGAAGTTTCCATCGTCCTCCAGACTAACAATTAAAAAGTTACAGAATATTTAAAGGATATCCAAGCAAACAGCCATATATTTTTAATTTTATCAATTAAAACCAGGTATACATTTGATATCAACAGCAATTTATTAAAAAGGATTTTGGCTCCATCTGTTCAGGACACCAATTATGGTACCGCTTTAACTGTGGGAATAAAAATAATCACTGAAGTGTGAACAAGAGCCCCACGGAAAACATTTGTTGAGAAAAAAGTTCTACAAAATAATCACTTTAGTTACTATTTTTAACTTTAGAATTTGATGAGAATAGTTTTATGAATATTAAAGTACAAGCCTAACCAAAATGATTTCATTTGTTCACAATTAAAATGTCTTGTCAAAGTGGTCATGAGTCCAAGGCCAGCCTGGGCTAAATAGTGAGTTCAGGATCAGCCGTTTACAGAACAAGACCCTGTCTCAAAAAGAAAAACAAAAAACAAAACAAAACAAAAAAAACCTGCCTTCTTTTCTCCAAACACTTAGACTTGATAGATAAAAACTTTAAACACGAAAGTACTGTTTCTTAAAAATAAGATGAGCTTGTGGAAGTAACAATACAGAAATCCAAGCATTGGTTTGACTTCAAGGTAGGCCTACTGAATCGGGAACCTTAGACTAGTACCTCTGGACTTTGGGTTGCTGTACAGCAAAGGAGGTGGATGTACTCTTAAGTAGAATTGTTGAGCAGATCCTGACGACCTACTTAGAGATGGTTTCTCCAGGAAGTTTTCTGTGCTTTTGAAAGAGGAAAGAAAAAGTAAATATTGCCAATACCGCTGATGTGCGGATTTTAGCAATACGATAGTTATTTGGAAGTTGAAAGACACAAGTATTACTTTCTGACCAAGAACCGAAACAAGCTGCCTGTAGACAGATTCTGGGTATTGTCTGTGTCACCACCAGGCATAGGTCCCCTATTGCCTAAACTTATATGATGACAATGGATCAATACAAATGCATTGTAAGTGGTCCACATTTCAGTGGAGTTCTCTGTGCAAAAGCAGAAAGAGTGCTACAGGGTAGTAAGACACCCCCCCCCCCCCACCCCTCGCCACCACACTACAGGGACAATGTACATGCATTAAACTAAAGAGCATGCTCTCACCATTAGCAGAAACAGTGTCAATAGAAGCACATTAATTATGCTCACTAATTCAGAATCAACAAATATATCAGATGTCTTGGCAACACATATACACTCCAAAGAATGGAGGGCAAATTATCTGAAAACACAGGTTGCTGACTCTTCAGTAAACTTTTTCAAGTTCCAGTAGTCACAAATGCTCAAGCATCTAAAATGAAGTGTAATATAAATTGTTGCATCTTGCAATCCAAAGAAAACAGCTCAATCTGTGATCATGTACTACAGGATCTGAAGATAGTCAATCTGTACTTGGAAACAATGCTTCAGCCCTTATTCTAGGTCACATGGAAGGCTGCCAGCTCTGTGGACTAGAGCTAGAAATACAGCATGCAGCAGGTCAAGGTTGTGTTTTAATCTGTGCAGCCGCTGTCACTGGCTCATTACCCGAGCAAATATCATGGAACTAAGGGTGGCAGTAGTGAAAAGATAGAGTATGAAGTCTATTCTAGCCCTCGGGGGGGAAAAAAATCATAACTTTAGCAGGTAAGTTCAAGAGCGAACCTAAGACTTCTGCAGGAGAGAATTTTGTACCTTTTATGAAACAGCCTCTAGGGGGAGGTGGGGAGGGATGGCACATCAGTGAAAGTGCTTGCCTAGCAAGCTCAAGGCACCAGATTCAATTTCCCAGCACCACCTAAAGCTAGGCATGGTGACACATGCCTGTAATCCCCGCAATCAGGAGGCTGAGACAGTAGAATCACCATGACTTTGAGGCCATAATGCCATAGTGAGTTCAAGACCAACCTGGACTGCAGAGCAAGACCACATCTCAAAAAAGAAGAAAAGCCTCTGGGTCAGGACTTGGACCTGATAGAGTCTTTGACCATGAGACATGATGTGATGCCGCTCTGCACTGCCCATTACAAGCTGGGATCTGATAGATCTATCAAGTAATAAGGTCATGCATTCATAGGAGAAATGTATCATAAATTATCATAATTGAAAATTGTGCATCCATAGCTAAGCCTGATAAATACGAACACTTTTAAAAGACTATGTGATTTCATGGCCCACTTCACCAACCTCAGTCACTACCAGCTCTCCTCCCTTGTGTCGCATTTAGGGTCTCAGGGCTTGGGGCCCTTTTTAACCAAATAAAACAGAATAAACTAAACTTACTTCATGAGTGAACGTCATGTGTGGGCTCTGAAACTGGACAGCAGCTGCAGTACAGCCCTTTTCCATTATTGGAGAGCAGGAAATTTTCTGGTGGAAAGAGGGATCTGATATAGGGCTTGATAGCCCAAAGTATGTTAATCTACTTAGTGTGGGAGAGAAACATCTCAAGTATCTAAAAGTTAAAATATATCTAAGTCCCTGAATGAAAATGAATGACTTTGCTGGCCTGTAAAGGCCCAGATGTTGCAATATAGGAATACTGAGGCCAACAATGACAGGAGGGAACAAAAACTCATATTGATCTGTTATAGTAAAATCAGTCAGACAATCTTTGGACCATATTTACCTTCTTTCAGTAAATTTTGCCCCTTCCGGTGTCTTGCTTTAACCATCAAGTACAAGACTATCATTTGGCTGTTTTCAGCTAGCCACTGTTATCAAGCATGATAAGTATTGGCAGATAGCATCAACAATCCAGTCATGGAGGACCGACGGAGGTTAGGCAGAGTCTGTCATGACAGTCTCTTACTCCCAAGGCCCATCTAGTCACTGCTGATGCCAAGTTTTCAGCATCCCAGTAAAACAGAACAGACTTCATCTTCCACAAGGGCACCAAACCCTGTGAAATCCAAATATCTGCTTAAAAAGAGTTTTCATTAAACTCCTTAAACCCCAGAGGGAACAGCAGCAATCTGCATAAACTGGAGCTGACATATATTTTATCTTTCCAATCTGCCAAGTGTAAAACAGCAACAGCAATTGATGGTGTGTTTGAATAACCAATACGACGTTACAAATTGAAATGACACATGGGTGGAGAAACCAAGAGGAATTAGTAGAGAAGGTCCCAGTTAGCACCATGATGAATGATCCATTTAGGGAAATTTGAACTTCTTGTTGTGAATCTTGTCCCTGCAAAACTCTTGCATCCCAAAGGGAGCTGAGAACTTCTGCCAGATAATATATTAAATGAAAGATTATGTATAAGCTTTGGCTGCTGCCCTGCTCACAATGAAAAGGAAAATTAACCATTCTCATATTTTTTTCAGTTTCCTTTTCTGGAATACAGACATGCTAAAAAATCATTATGCAATTCAATTTTCTAATTAACTATGACACTCCCCAATATATAATCAAGTGAGGTGTTTTATTTTATTTTGTTTTATTGAGACATGGACTGTATATATAGCCCAGCAAGGGTCCTCCTGCCTCAGATTCCCTGGCTGGGTTTAGAGGCAGGTAGCACCGCACCTCACTCCAAGTTATTTATTATACAAAAATTATTTTGATTATGAAAACATAGGAAGACAGTACATTGTTGTTTTTCTACAACTACATATGCTGATTTCTGCTCACTTAATGGTCACCATAATGGTGCTAGTTATTGGTCACCATTATAATGATATAAAACAACTGATATCAAAATTCAACAAACCTGACCAAGTATTGCAGACCTGTAATCCTAGCTCCCTGGGAGGCTGAAGCAGAAACAAATCAAGTTAGGGGCCAGCCTCCAAAACACAGCAAGTTAGAGAGATCCTGTCTTAAGGTCAAAACAAAAAAAAAAAAAAAAAAAAAAAAAAAAAAAAAATTGCCTGGGATTGTAGCACAGTGTAAAGGTTCTGGACTCCAGCCCCAGTACCAAATAGACAAAACTCAATGAATTCATAGCATAATAATATTTATCAGTCATGGGCGTACATGTTAGTAGCAAGAGTTTATTTTACGCACCGAGGGAAAGTCTGCTTCTTTTCTACACTTTCTGTGGCATAGAAAATATAAAAGCATCAATCCTGAAGAAACATTTCCAGTGTGCCAACATAAACAGCACAGTGACCTTCAGCTGTACAGGCTCATCTTACACTTTCCTTCCTGACACTTCTACAGTCCCATTAGCCAGAGGAAGCTACATGACTGAACCCCAAACCAGAAGGCAGAAAAATATATGCCACCTAAGAAGGTGGAGATGAATGTGAATATTTTAGAGCAATCCCTTTATCTGCCGGATTTGATTAGTTCTGCATTTGCCCATGGGGAAAAAAAAGAAAGCAATTAAAGGCACAGACCGGGAAAGGAAGAATTAAAGCTGCATCTATTTATAGATAATGTGATTATAGATAGGAGAGACTAGGAGAATATTTACAAAGTAACCATCCGTAATAAAAATTTAAGAAACCATTATAGTATAAAACTGCAGGCAAGGATTAATCTTCAGCTTATATTCTCATTTAGAAGCAATAAACTAAACTACGGAGGTGTTATCACAAAATACAATGAATGTTTACTGTTTTACAAAAAAGTTCATAGTTATAGAAATATTGCCATTAACATCTCTTGAATACTCCACCTCATTTTGAACCCACTTCCTGGGTTATTGCTGCCATCTTCTGAAGGAATTCTCCAAGTCCTTCTTAATGAATGTGTTTAGTTCCTTGGTCATGGCTACTTCATTACCTGCACCCATTTAAATGATTTACTTACAATAGTCTCTTGACATGAGAAAAGAGCCAGAAATCACAGGGTCTCAGATCCAATGAATATGGTAAATGAGGACACACACTTTTCCCAAGCCTGCCCTCCTGTAGGATGGTTCTTGGCAACAGCATTCTCTGCATACCTCATAAAATAAGAAAAGGGAGCTTCCAGAACAAGTTCACAATTGGGTAATAACAGTGGGACAAGTGTGTTCACAGTGAGGGATAGTATTTTTAAGTGGAGTAATGTTAATATAGATTTTATTGTAATCGCAGATATACCTGGTGTTTTTGCATTATACTATATATGATTTATGGACAAAATTGTTAAATTAAAAAGTAAAAAGACAATTGAATTAAATTTCAGGGTAAAAAATAACATTTAGAGACACACAGAGAATCTCCTGCTTAAGTTTCAATTTGTCTAGATTTATGGTGATTTCATCATCAAAGTGTCAATTCAATACTATTTTTTATGTATGTGTATGTACTTGTGCACACACTAACTCCTGATGTCCACATAGTGCATATCAAAATTTGACGTGCACTATGATATATTTCTGCATTTTTATATTTGGTTGTATTGCTCTATCAACATAACACTATATAATCACATGACTTGGTGGTACATTTCACTATTAGGTAAGGCTCTTGAACTGTACCTTTAAACATTGCTCCTCTCTCTCAAGGCTTTCTTGGATAATCTGGCTTATGTATTTTATCAATAATTCATCATATTCTGATGCTGAGTGTCACTGAAATTTTTAAGGCCAGATTTCATTTATAGAGTAATTTTTATTTTTAGATCGAACCCATCACCTTGTGCCTTCTGGGGAAACATTCTACCACTGAATAATGTCTACAGTCCTCTTTTTTGTTTGCATTTGAGACAAAGTCTTGATAAATTCTTCCAGCCTCTCTAGTACAGAGAATTACAAGAATATATTATGACTCCTAGCTAAATTCTTTGGAAGATGTAGTATCCATATAAAGTTAACAGTACTACAAATGTTTTTCATTTCTTCAAGTCTGTTGTTTCTCAGCAATCTTTAAAGATATTTTTCAGGTTCATTTCACTTTTTAGGAAATTTATAACAAGATTTTAAAAAGATGACTTTTTTCCAATTAGGCATAATCAAAATATACAGTGACTGTTCAAATTGTTAAAAGGTTTTTTTTTATTTTTAAAAAGCTATTTCCATTAATCTCTCTCAAAGTATTTCCCTCCACATTGAACACATTACTCCACTTTCTTTTCATTTTTGGAAGCAGTTCTGAAAGACACCTTTCCTACATTTACGAAATGCAATCAAACATACAATGACTCTTACTGCCAAATGGCACCTAATAGAAAGAGAGGACAGGAAAAAAAAAGAAGAAGAAGAAGAAGAAAGAAACATTATTGGGTGTGCCTTCATACGCATTGGAAACTAGATTTGTCTCTAGGACAGGCTAGAGGAATGGCTCAGGGTTAAAGTGATTGTCTAGCAAGCACTAAGTCAAGTGCTAAGTACCTGAGTTTGATTTCTCAGCATCACATAAGACGGTATGGTGGCAAAAACGGTAATTCCAATGCTTAGGAGGCTGAGGCAGGAGGATTGATGTGAGTCCAAAGCCTGCCTGGGCTCCATAGCGACTTCAGGCCTAGCCTGGGCTACAGAGCGAGACCCTGTCTCATAAAAGTCAAGAGGACATAAAAGGTAAAAGTTTTGAATAGACTCAGAAAATTAAGGCAGCCAGGAAGGCATAACTGCACAAAGGGAAGAGGTTTCCAAAGTTGGTCTTGATTGTGCCATGAGAGACAAGGGACATGTGTTTGAAATGAAGGAATTTTGAACAGAATCAAAGGTAATATGTCTTTTATTTTTTTGTTTGTTTTGTTTTGTTTTATTTCTGAAACAAGAGTCTCACACCATAGCCCAGGCTTGTCCTGAACTCACTAGGTAACCCAGGTTGGCCTTGAACTCATGGCAATCCTCCTGCCTCAGCCTCCCTCCTGAATGCTGGGACTGTAGATGTGTGCCACCAAACCAGCTTTATGTGGTGTTGGGGAATCAAACTCAGGGTCTTGAGCTTTCAAGGCAAGTGTTTTAACCACTATGCCATACGTACAGCTGTAATATATTTTTTTTAATTTAACATCACCATAGTTTTCAATCACACATTGTATAGTGATGGGTGATACAGAGGAAAGAACTATTTTGTCTGACCATAAAATAATTTGCAATCCATGCACTGATATTTGGTATAATATACTTTAATAAAAAACAGACCACAAAAGAAAACTTGAAATGTTATTCATAAGTTGTTATTACTGAAGTAATACATAATCCCCTTCTTTGTCTTTAATTTTTTCTTTTTGTCTTGTAGTACTGAGGGTTAAGTGCAAAACCTAACACAGCCTAAATACTCAACCAATGTGTAAAACCTCAGCTCTAGATTTCATATTTCAATTGAATTATATTTGCAGATTGAGAGGATATTTAATTAATTAATTTAGTGTTGATAAGAACTCTTTCAATGTAAGATACAATTAGAAAGTCAGAGAAAAATAAAATTCCTGTCATACTTAATGTAAATTCCAAATACAAATCTGAACATACGTGTTAGATACCATATGTTTGATAACTTTGGGTTTTTTTTTTAAAGCCTAAAGGCAACAGCAACCTTATGGAATGACATTTTTAATACCTTGATTATTATTCTTATCATTTCTCTAGAAGGAAGAAGGACTGCTTAAAGGCTAGCCAACAAGGTCAGAAATATTCAAGTGTTTCTTGGCATATTTTATTTTGCCAGAAAGGAAAAATAACAAAGATTAGTGCGCTTTTCTCAAAAAGCACAGAAGCATAAAAGCATTTCTGGTGCTCAAATATATGACAATCAATATAACAATGACTACACCCAATTTTTATAAAACATACTTTAAAAAGTCAAAGACTCATTTTAAAATAAATATTCAAGACACGAACATTATATTACTCTGAGAATTAGCATTTAAAAAAACAAATATTTTGCTCTTCATGAGTAAATCATATTTAACTTTAATGAGAAAAAATAATTATTTTGTACAGATAATTTGGTTAAATAAATAAAAAGAGCGTTGGAGTTTTTAATCACTCTTTGCAACTCTCATGGAGTAATTACATATTTACCATCCATGATTTAAACCATTTCTTCAAGTTTGATTTTTAAATTTTATTTTGGAGATTGTAAATCTCTATTTTTCAATATTTTTCTGGAAAAAAATTAAATGGAGGGCACTGGCACTCGCTGGGAAATATTCTCACCAAAAAGTTGATTCTGAGTATAAGCAAGTCTCTAGAACTAGCTTTCTTAAAAACAAAACAAAACAAAACAAAACAAACAAACAAAAAAACAAAAAAAAACTGTTAAGGATGACACTAGGAAGAAATAAATCTAGTGTCAACTGATCAAATAACAAAATGGAAAGAAATTATTATAAAATTATTTTTAAAAGCATCAAATATCATAACATGAGGACTTTGTGTGGATGAGCATTGAAGCAGACTGGTAAATAATACGCACTTCTAAAGGAAGTGGAGGATTCCGACTGCGGGAAGGTTCATTCCATTCCCTCCTCCTCGTCCATGTTAGCTCAGCACAAAGAGCGTCCACATACAAGTTACAAAAGATTTTGCAATTATTAACTCAGAATATTTTATAATAATTTTAAACTTACAAAAGAGAACTAAAAGCTAGGCAATCCTAACCTTTTACAATCCTAACCACTCTAAGAGGCTGAGGCAAGGAGACCCCAAGTTTGAGTTTAGCCTGAGCAATTTAGGAACTTAGAGAAGCACTGTCTCTAAAGGAAATAGATAAAACGGCTGGGGAAGTAGCTTACTGTGAAGGCCTTTGGTTTAATCTCTAGTAATGGAGGGAAAAAAGTGAAGTACAAGCATGTTATGTACTCGGAAACTGTGACATATCCCTTCACTTATCTATCTTTTAAGCTCTTAAATTAATTTTTTCTACAGGCTGGAGAAATGGCACAGAGGCTGAAGCATTTGCCCCTACAAGATCGCAGACCGGAGTTCGATTCCCCCAGCACCACCTAAACTGGGCACGGTGGAGCGTGTCTGTAACCCCAGCACTTGGGAGGCTGAGACAGGAGTACTGCAGTGAGTAGAGCCTGAGCTACATATTGAGCTCATGATCACCCTGAGCTAGAGCGCGAGACACTGTCTCAAAAAAAATGATAAATAATAATTTCCTCTACTCATTTTTTCATGTACTTTAGTACAGAAAATTAGCAAATGACTTTATCATCACTGCCACGCAATTTATTGAAACTTAATTACCTTGATTATTTTTGAAAATTGTTTACGCTTGCTGCCTATCACTTAAGCTCATTTTTTTAAAAATTAAGCTGCATAACTATACCCCCAAACTAACAGGTTTTCTAGACTCAGTAATCCCTGTAAGGCCAAATATTTACTCTTTGAAATGATTTTGAAAACGACTGTGAAACACACTTTATCACTCAAAGCTTTTGGATGAGTCATGGTCTAGTAACCTTCTAAAGATATATCAGTATTTTTTTTTTTACTTCTTCAGTATATGTTGCAAAATTCCTATAATTTTATAATCTAACTAAATTAGCACATCTAACTTTAACAGTTAACCAAAAATAATGTCATTGATTATACAGTATCCTGAACCCAGATGTTTCTTATCTACTATTTGCCAAAAAAGCTATAAATTCTAAATATCTAAAGACTGCAAAACATCACTGTCAGCTATTGAAATCTTTAGTCCCATTGTGGTTTTACAAATCTGCTCCTAAGAGAAATTTTTCCTTTTTCCTGTTATTTCAGTGCATAAAGATTCTACTTATGAACATTTTCATATGTTTATATGCAAATAATTTTTTCAATCTTTTATTTTCTGATGCAATAGAAAACATTTTCTTCAGTTATTTCCTTGGCATTATGCACTATATAAAGACACAATAATATCTTGTAGCCCTTTAAAGAATTATTTTAAAGAACTTTATATTAAGCCTTTTCCTGTTTACATAATTCTGCTCTAGGAAAAGCCCTATCAAAAAATAAATAAACATTATAAAGATAATGTGAAAAACTGTAAACCAATATATTTACTTTAGTAAGCTGTGTCAAGGTTTTAGTATATATCAATTAATGGATAAAGAGAATACTATAAAATTATGAAAATATAATAAAAAGTCAAGTTCACTCTTTGATGACCTTAATAAAATTTAAAGCAACTTAGTAGATTTATATCCACTATATGCTCCATGTACATATGTACCTGCTCATCTATGTATTTCCATGCAAACTGGCAATACATACTCTATGCTGATTATTCAGATTAAGCTTTCTTGGAAAAAAATCTTGCTTTTAAAGACCAATTTGAAATGCTTCAGTTGATCTTCATTATCCCTAAGTTCAATATAATTTAGTGTCTTTTTAAAAATAAGCACATATTGAATTTTAACAAAGAATAGCATACTATTAGTTGAGTTGATGACACAAACTGTTTTCTACCACTGAGTTAGAAAATCAGAAATTCATGACCAGCCTGAAGAAGCTAGACCATGTCTCAAGAATAAAGAAAAACAATACTTCCGTATTTGATTCTTTGCTGTTTTTAAAGCTCATCACTTGAGTTCCAATTGTTATAACTATGATCATCACTCATTGTTCAGTCTTGAACAATATTATAAAAGGTAAATTGCTTCCTAACATGACAGGAAATACATTTC
The DNA here is from genome assembly GCA_004027205.1 of Ctenodactylus gundi. Taxonomy (NCBI): domain Eukaryota; kingdom Metazoa; phylum Chordata; class Mammalia; order Rodentia; family Ctenodactylidae; genus Ctenodactylus; species Ctenodactylus gundi. The sequence continues at coordinate 40,313 of PVKB01001893.1, read as the reverse complement.
TATAAAACACTGACACAAAAAGAAAATAAAAACAATAGAAGTAGTAATAAAAATTCATTAGAAAAAGGATCTGTGGAATCAAGTAACCCATCATCTATGTTCAAAATGGGTTTTGATCTTAAGGCATCAGACACATTTTGTCAGGTAACAAAGTATATATATATATATAATATTTGACTACATAAGAAGAAGGTAAAGAAAACTACTCTGTAAAACAATGTTTCTTTTGTTAATACAAGCATTGACCTCCACAAATGTACTAGGAAACTATCACACCACTTTTCTTATGTATAAAAGTAATTCATGACTTAACAATATTTAATATGACAAAAATTGCAGTTAAAAAACCTCTAACCTTAAAAATCAATAACCTTAAAGCTCTAACCCTACAATCAATGCCAACTTAGTACTTGACTGAAATACATCTTCTTTGTAACTATATATCAAATATGTATTAAATATACATGTGAACACACCAACACATACTAATATTACAGTGTATAATTTTCTCAAAAATAAATAAATTTCAAATTGTTAATATTATCCTGTTTATTTCAAATAAAATTATTAAATATAAGTTAAATTTTATTACATTATTGAGATTTTCAAAGAATGTTATAAATATCAGTTGCTCCAGATGGAATTCTGAAAGATAGATGTACAGTCACAATTACAGCTTATACTAATACTAATCACTCAATGTCAAGCTGTATATACTTACATATAATTTTTATTTCGATTTTCACCTTTAAATAAATTCAATAATTAATCTTTACACATGCATGTAGTGTGTATATGTATAGAGTGTTCTTTATACATAGTATGTTGTATGTAGTATATATTCATAGAAATCATTAGAGCTAACAGATTTTCAAAAATATATAAACAATGCTACACAATGTGAAAATAAATTTCATGGCATCTGTTTTTTAATACTCCAAGGTATTTATAAGTTAGTAAATTATTTTTAGTGACTGATGGGAAAATTTCCAGATGGTTAAAAACTGTGAATGACTGAAATTGACAAATTATAATAAGAACTGTGATGGATTAATTCCACTTCGGTTGTCCTTATGTTGTTTATATTCAAGCCAAACATATGATCCAATAATTTCAAAAACACAAGGAAAAAATTCTAGGATATTTTTCATCAATATTTGAAATTTGAAAGTCAATGTAACTGTCCATAAACCTTAGTTAGGTCTCTTATCATGTTTATTTTTCTCAAGTATATATTTTAAACTTTAGAAAAAATTCCTTCCATGTGTTTTTAATATGTTTATATTAGATGGTTACAAGAAATAACATGAGCGATGATGAAACCTTAGCTTCTGAGAAAATGAAACTTGCCTAAGTTAGTACATAATTGATCAACTGCTTCCAATTAAAATTGGCCCAATTTTCTTTCCTTGAAAGAAAAATAGTTTGTCAAACACTTAATGAAATAAAATAGGAAGAAATCCAAACAGATAATTCTCCTGAAGTTGAGAATTATTCTCCCACTGATCAGTTTCCATGTAAATGGAAGAAACTTGAGAACACCATGCTCAGTGAAGTGAGTCAGAAGCAGAAGGTGAAACATCGAATGGTCTCTCTGATATGAGAGACCCAGATCACAACTCTTATGGAACTTAAAAAGAAAAACAAACTGAAACAGGAGGGTAGGGCTGGGAAGGGAGGGAGGGGTGGGTGTAAGGTGAGGGACAAAAGGAGGGTGGGAAAGTCTTTGTCACCTTGGCAAGATACATATGTGCACAAAATCCTCAACTTCATTGTAAACCTTAAATTTTGCACTAATACATATCAATAAAATGGGGAAAAATTCACATCCATTAAGTAAATGTTCATGACAGCCGCACATTGCATCCTGATGTCTTGGTAGTTGTAAAATCTAAAAAGCATTCACAAAAGCCAACTTTTAATCTGACCTAAGGATCACAATTCTCTTTGAGCAGTTACATGGTTAACAATCATCCCCTGTGGAAAACACCTTGCCATATGTTGGAATCTTTTATTGGTAAAAAAAAAAAAAAAAACAGTAAATATAACAGTGCCTACACAAGCAGTAAACCTTGAATCATTGGAAATGTTGTTGTGTGGGATATTTGAGTATTTTATGCATTTGAGAGGCTAACAAGTAACCGCCCTCATCTTCAACATCTGTGACTGATAATAATTGTTTTAATAGTTCCTTGACACATATCAAAATGCCTACAAATGTAAGAAGTCTGAGGTGTCTGTGACTAAATATCTCCAAGAAGTTCTGGAACTAGCGTGCAAACTCTATATCTTTTATATACACATCCTCAATTATATTAACAAATATCATTGGTTTCCTGGAAGGTTCCAGGAAGCCATGAATACACGTGGCTGTTAGAATTTGTGAGTAACTCAAGTATCTGCTAGTTCCTCTTCTGATGTAATTCCTATGCAACATTACTCCAAAATCTTAGTTCTTTTATTTTTTGTTTTGAAAATTTATTATTTAGTTTCATATCTTTTACAAACTTCATTGCAATTTGAGTTACGATGGTGAAGAAACATGGGAACTTTTAAGATATGAAGCTTACCTAATTTGGCAAGCACTCTTTAGGAAAAGCATTACAAAATTAGTAATATATAGACACAAAAGCCAACATTCAATGAAAAGGAAAAAAATCACAACAATGCAAAGTTACAGTTTTGCCAAATTCTATAAACATTGTGAGGTCATCAAAATAGTATGTGTATTAATTGCATAAATATATTTATTATATAATTTCTTTAAAGATTAACTGTTTGTTCCTTAATAATTTCATTATTTAACAAAAAATTGCAATAACTCCTCAGTACAGAAAATAGACATTAGTATCATTACATTGTTTTTGAAGATTTCAAGAAGCTGCTTTTGATTTTACAAGCTGTTCTTTAAAATTTTTATTAGTGCATATTAATTATACAGAATATTGGATTCTGTTATGGTGATTTAATACAAGCATGTAACAGACTTTGATCATATCCTTTTCCCCATTAGACTCCCTTACAGCTTCCCACAATCCCCCAACCCCTTCTCTTTGTCTAATAATCTCCCCTCTCCTCTCATGTCATCTTTCCTTTCCCCTTACATTTCACATATGTGAAAAATCAAGTACTACTTGCTTCTGAATCTGGATTATTTCACTTAACAGGGTGATCTCCAGTATCATCCATCTTTCTACAAAAGAGGATGATATCATTCCTCTTTATAGCTGAAAAAATTACATTGTGTAAATATACCAAATCTATAACTTCTTTATCACCTTATGCATTGAAAAAATCAATTAATTCCATAATTTTATGAATATGAATTATGCCACAATAAATACAGGAATGCAGGTGTCTCAATGGTGATATGACTTTAATTTTTCAGGTATATATCATGGAACATTATGGTTTGATCACATGGTAGTTCTATTTTTATTTTCTGATTTCCATAATGTTGTCACTAATTTATATCCCTATCAATAGTTTATGAGGGTTCCTCTTTATTCCATACCCTTGTCAGCATTTACTATTTTTTATATTCTTGACAACAGTCACATGTTTGGGGTGAGACAGAATTCCAATGTGTTTTTATTTGTATTTCTTTGATATAAGAGAAAAATGTAGAACATTTTTTCTATAATTATTGGATATTTTTTCTTCTTATGCAAAGTTTATTTAGTTCATTAGCCTTTTATTGATTGGACTCCTTATTCTTTTTTTTCTTTATGGATTCAGGATATCAACCCTTTATGAAAAGAGTAATTAATTGCAAATATTTTCTCCCATCGTATGCTGTTTATTCCCTCTGCCAATTATTTTCTTTGATGTGTAGAAGCTTTTTATTTTGATGCATTTCCACTTCTTGATTTTTTGCCATGATTTCCGGAGCTATTGGAATCCTAATTAAGAAGACATCATCTATGCCTGTATATTGTAGTGTTTTCCCCATACTTCCTTCTAACACTTTCAAATTTTCAACTCTTACTTTTAAATCTTACACTAAATCATTTTGAGTTGGTTTTTGTGCAAGGAAAGAGAGACCAAGTTTTCAATCTTCTACATGCAGATATCCAGTTTTCCAAGCACCATTTGTCAAAGAGACTCTTTTCCAATGTAAGTTTTTGACCTTGGTTGAAAATCAGATTACTTCAATGGTATGAAATTCCCTGGGTCCCCTCTTCTAGTCCACTGGCCCATGGTCTCTCTCTCTCCCTACTTTAGAAGCACACTGACATTGTTCATATGTCTCTAGCGTGTTTTGAACGTGGGTGTTATCCAACTTCCCACATCGCACTGTTTGCTCAGGATTGCTTTGACTCATCTGGATCTTATGAATTTTTATTAACCTTCAGGAACTATTTTTCTAGTTTTTTGAAAAATGCCATTGATATTTTTATAGAGAATGTTTGAATCTATCAATTGTGCTTAGCACTAAGTCATTTTAATATTAATTCTACAACTTCTGGTGTCTTCTTCAATTTTGTTAGTGTTTTACATTTCACTTTGTAGACATTTCTTAACCCTTTGGTTAGGCTTACTCCAGTATCATGTAAAATATTTAGGGTTGTCAAGGTAGAAAACTGTCTATCAAATGTTTATGTGGTCTAAATAATTAGATGGTTTCAAGTTTCATTATGTGTTAACCAGCATTAACTAATTATTGTTTATCATTTGCTCTAGTGTCTTCAATGTATTCTGCATGAAGTGATGTTTTAGGAATGCTAGCTTTTTGCAAGCTAGTAATTTGTGTTGACTTTATTTCTGCTGTATACATTATTTGTCAAAACTCTACCTATGTGATCTATCACTATTAACTATTCATTTTGGCTTGAATACAACTGTATTTAGGCTCTCGATCTTTTTTACACAGTAACTAATGAATGGATTGTTTTCCATGTGAGTATGTAAATTCAATTTCTCTTTAGTAACATATTTTACAAAAACAACTTCAGAGAGTTAAAGGGAGAAAAATGTGTTTTTCAACAGCCTGATGAGATGCCAAAGCTCCTTACTGTGGTAAATGTATGCAAGAAATTCTGCATTGACAAGATATATTGATGGCACTTTTTTGAGAATGGCATAAAAATGTAAACTAGCTATTCTCATTTGTTTCCTTCAGACACAAGAATTGTTGCAAAATACATTAATTTACCCCAGATGCTGAGACACAATACTTACTGTTATAGCCAATATGATAAAATCTTTATTGTCAAATGATTTTAACTACCTTTGGGAGTGATTTCCAAATTTCAATCTTTGATTGATGAAAGTATAAATATTGTGTAGAATTTTACTTATTGAATCCATTTTAAAAAAATTATTTTCATGCTTCCTAATTGTGTTTGAAGAGAAATAAAGAATGGCTTTCACAGATGTCTTACTTTAAGCAGTACACGTAAGATTGTTTACCATTCACAACCAAATATTTTGTTAATATGATCCTTTAGCTTTTTATCGGTATTTTAATTTGAATATTTTCATTGATACCACTGACAAAAATGAAATTGGCCTACATTTTTGATGTCTTTTCATTATATTTTGTATCACTGTCATAAATTTTGCATAAAATGGAATTTTATTTTTCAAACACAAATAGTATAAACATCATCATCATCGTTATTATTATTATTATTATTATTATTATTATTATTGAGACATTATAGTAAAGACAGACCTTGAATCTTCTTGATTTTTTGTATTGGAAGAAGAAAAATTACTGTTAAGTCTTTAATGAGTTTTCTTCTTCTATATTGTTGATTTAAATCCTTCAAGATTAATTTGATTAAATTATATTTTCTTTTAAAAGATATGTGCATAATAAAGATTTTTGCATTTTAATAGAAAAGAGAATATTACTCATATGAGTCATTATCCAGAAAATCAGAAACTTTGCTAAATATATCAAATAGAAAACACCTGATATAGAAAACTGGATATATAAGTGATGAAAAAGTTTAATCAATGAACAGAAAACAATAAAAATGGGGAAAAAAGAAAACAGCAGCACAAAGCTGCTATCCTGCAGAAATGGAAGGTAATAAGTCATGATATAAGAGCCCAGAAGCCAAGGCTGTCAAGTGAAAATAAAAAATCCACTTGGAGAGGTCAGGCAGAAACTGAGAATATGGAACTGGGTTTTTGTCTAGAAAAAGATGGAATCAGGAAGCACGTAGAAGCTCCCTAAACACCATCCTAATGAAGGAGTTAGGAAATAATCTGGCTCCTCCCAGTGTTTTTCCTAAACAAACTATTACCAAAAGATATAGTTCCAGAGGCCAAGGGAAATAGAATTTCCACCAATTTAAAACGAATGCCCAGGGAATCTGAAAGCAATTAGGAAACTATACTAAATTTTCTTTTATATTTTTCTACTACCATTTCTCAATTTTTCTCAAAATACACATAGATCATATTCATGCATAAGATTGCAAAAGCAGGTTCACCTATTTTTTTCTCAAAAAATGTAAGCAATGTTCATTTTTAGCAATATTGCACAGTAAATGTTAAAAATCTATTATTTGTAAAATTTTACATTAGAAAAGTTATTATGGCATATAAATAGCTGCCAGTAGAGCCTAGCCAGACCCACTCTCTAAAAGCACATAATATTTTATCAACAGACATCACATTTTGCTTAATATTGCATGAGAAACAGGAAATCCTCTTCCAGCAATGCATATGCAGCGATATGCATAGTGCCATAGTATTTATTAACCTTATTGCACACTATGGCTTTTGGAAGAAATGTCTGAGATATCAATTTGGGAATGATATTCTGAGAAATTGTAGTCCATCCTCAATAATAGAGAATGCATGCTCTGCCAGTAAGCTGGTTGGCAAGACTGCAGTAACTATATCACATAAGATTGTGAACCAAATATGCTAGCTAGCTGCTTTTCTAGTACTGTAACACAATGCCAGGCATAGTGGTGCATGCTTGCAAACCCAGCACTATGAATGCCGAGGCAGAAGGATTTCCATTAGTTTAAAGTCAGCCTAGGCTCCATAGTAAGTTCAGCACCAGCCTGGAATACAGAGGGAGAGCCTGTCTCAAAAAAAAAAAAAAAAAAAAAAAAAAAAAAAAAAAAAAAAAAAAAAAAAAAAAAAAAAAAAAAAAAAAGTCTGAGAAAAACAAGTTACAAAGACAAAAATATTTATTTTGGATTATAGTTTTGAAGGTTCAGATTTGGACCTACTATAAAACAGCATATTACACTGGGATCGTGGCAGACCAATGTGTTCAACCTCACATGAGGGAAGAACCAGGAAATAGTGGCTGTGTTCTCTAAATTTCCTGCAAGGGTATGAATGTCAATGACCTAGGAACATTTCCCTACCTGGTATATTTTCTCTACCTGCCAATGGCACCACCTTAGATACCAAGTGTTTTGACACATGGACCTTTGGTGGACATTCAACACTGAAACCTTTGCTCCAAAGTGTATACAAACAATCTTTTTACATTGTAAACTCACATTTTTTTTTTATTGATGATTTTGTTCTATGCTTCCAACTTCAACATCTGTATGGGTGATGCTCTTTTTTTGTCAATCGTTATTTTTATTTTATATGGATAATAAATTATCATTTGAGTGTCATAGGAAGACAAATTCAAGTTAATTGCTTTACATAATCTAGAAAATAAATCCTCTTCAATAGAACCCCATATTACATGCTCAAGTTACAAAATCATAAACATGTCATTATTAAAAATGTAACCATGTATGAATATTTATAAAATACTATTAACATGTTCATAACTTTCTGTTTCTTTCTTATCTCCTGCTTTATGTTGTCCAGATCGCAGGTGTGACTGATTTTTCTAGTCTTAATCTCCTCTAAACCTTTCTAAAATAAAACCATCTCTAAACTTTTCTTGAAGATTTCGTTTTCCTATCTTGAGTTTCTTATATATCCAGTTGACAAATGTACACTTTTATCATATGAATCACATCCTGTTTGTGCACTGCAATCTATTGTGGAATTAGTAACAGCAGACTGGCAAGCAATTGTATCAGTGTAGACAAGTAGTCTTCATATCACTAACAGCAGAGTCAGAAACTGACACCAGACCTGCTGGAAGTCATTGTAAAGTTCAAATACTTATTATCTGACTCAATTTACATGAGAAGCTCAAATATATAACTTGAATAATAGGGCAAATTTCAAGAACATGACATGTTAAAATATAGAATCTTAAAAACACATCAAGTGTTCAAACGAGCAAACACACTTCTGTAAGAATTATCTTTATCAATGCTAGTTATTGCATTGAAGGTTTTGTTCAAATATAGAAAGTACGTGGGAGGTTATGCAGAAAATGTTTCACTAAGTCTTAAGGCTTTGTAAAGCCTATGACAATTACAGCAGTTTCCTAATATGAAGAAAAATGTATAGGGAAGAATAAATTGTAGGAGGGTGGAGGAGAAGAATTTTGTTTCTCCGTAAGGACAAAAAACAAATACCAGGCAATTTAAAGACACTGTCCACTGTTTATATCTTGACACAAGTAATATTTCTACATGGAACCAATTCATTTTTAAATAAGGCAACATATTCCCATTTCTAGGTGGTGTTGGTTGACATGAAAAGGGTTTATTGATTCAGCAAAAAGAATCTTTAAAAAATAATTTTCTAAAAAGACTATGATTGTACTAATGCTTATATGTAAATAACTTTTTCAAAATGATTAGCATTAAATATACTATATTACCTACATAAAATATACAATAGTACTATTCACTAAGGAAATATTATAAATTTAAATTTTACAAAATATCTAAAATTTTTTACTGAAACTCTTATGGTCAAGAGAAAAAAAAGACTAAGAAACTTCTGTGGGTGGGGAGAGCACAGGAAATTTGACTCTAGGAAATGTTGCATTTTGTTTTCATTCTTGGGAAAGAGAAGGATTATCAATGGAAAAACTGACAAATCCAAATAAAGTCTGTATTTGGTTAAAAGCCTGGTATCAATATTCTTAGTTTTGATAATTGTATGATGCCTTAACGTTGGAGTAATATTGAGGCTTGGATATGGAGTAACACCAAAAATCTTCTGTATTTGAATGTAATAGGTTATCTATGGAACCACATGATGCTAGGAGATGGAGCCTATTCTGGAGGGTAGTGTGGTGTGGTGGGAGACAGGCATGTGGGAGATTATAGAATACAGGCATGTGGTGGGCTGGGGGCTTAAACCTGGCAGGGACAGAACCCTGAGGCTGGAGCCCAAGAGGGGCAGAAACTAGAATGATATGTGTTACATTCTCCTTTCTTTCTGAAAACTTGGCTTCCTGTTTGCAACACTGTGAGGAACTGCCTCCACCTCCACCATGGCCAGCCAGCCATGAACAGACTGTGACCTTCTTAAACTACGGGCTAAAATAAACATTTTCTCCCTTACTTGTGCATGTAACAAAAAATAACTAAGATAGTGAAATTAGGTGGAAGATGTACAAAAACTTTCCCTGCCATCCTTGCAAATTCTGTAAGCCTAAAATTATTCCAAAAAAGTCTGCAAGTGTTTATAATATTACAGTAAATTTAATGGTTTTCTTGGTAACCTATTTCCAGGTTTCCTTTATCATTTAGGCTTGGACAAATACCATATTGATTTCATAATTGAGATATATTATGCACAAAGTTTTCACTATTACTGTAATAGTCATACTATTATGAGGATTAAAATAATTAAGACTACAACGTACATACACACACACACACACACACAGTCAGTCAGTCAATCAGTATATCCTGGACAAAAAAGTAAGTAACATTCGTGTATAGAATAAATAGATTGGATTACCAAAAGCCCAATCTGTATTTAATTGAATTGAAGGTGCCCATAGGAAGGCAGTTACAAATAAAGAAAATATTCTGAAGACTATTTACAGTTTTAAAAATAACTGTAATTATCATTAACTAATATTGTTTGATATACATTTACAGTATCACTCAAGATACTTTATTGATTTTAACAAATATTAAACAAGTTCCTATAATGTGCATTGCGCTGTCTTAAGAACTAGATATATATACAAAAGATATCCTTTCTATGGAACTATCAGGGTAGTAGCGGAGAAGGGTAGTAAATAAACATACAACCAATTTATAGTTTCAGCAATGGTAAGTAAAACCAGAACACAATCCATGAAGGTAGTGGGGAGAGTGTGTTCTCAGGATATATGTAATACATGATACTTGAGCGAAGAGAGGTAACAAAACAGGGTTCTGAAGAAATTACCCCAAACGAATAAATAAGCAATTTGGCATAAAATCACAAAACAATGCTTATCATGACATAAGGCAGATCCAAAAAAATACTGATTAAACATTACAAGAGTTTTAAATGATAGTGTCAACATAGATAACTACAGGAAATACTTCTAACTACCTCCAGTGACTGAGGACATTGAAGAGAAGTGTGATTTCTTGATACACCACAGGGTGTATTATAAGCACATACAACTTTGCCAAATTGAAAATATTCCATTTCATGCTGAGAGTTCCCTCATTCTTGCCATATTGTTGTTTCAATATGGTTATCTTATCAAATTAACTACAGGGGATAAGGTCAGGTCTATATAAAACATTAAAATTTTAAATAAGAGTTACAAATCCCTATTATTGATTTTTCAGCTGCATATAATTTTTTCTTTCATTCTCTTTTGTTCTACAAGAACAAAAGAATCATCTTTCAATCAAGAGCACATTCAGCATGTATATCTACTTCCTTTTTCTGTAATCCTACTTTGCCTCATCTCCCTGCAAAAGTCTCAAATAATTTGTAAATTCCTTATTCCAATTATCAATCCTTATCAGAACGAACAAGTAGCAAATATATCTTCAATTCTCAAACATTACCTGGCTAAAATTTTAAGACAAGATCTACACACATTCGGAATATATCAAAATGCATATTTTCTTTTCTCTGTCTATCTTACAGGGTGCCTTAAATAGTTTCAGAGTGGAACATTTGGTAGTCATTCACTCATAATAAGACAGGAAATGTGATAAGTTTCAAAAAATATTTAGCAAATACAACTTTTTGACTTACTCAGGTACTTGTTTCCTATGTAATTCTTTTGAAAATAGGAATCTGGAGAAATTTGTTCTAGGGATTCAAAATTAATTTGTCAGGTTGGCATGAATAAGGACTGGAATCTATGGAGCTGGTTCACATTGTTTTGCTTCAAATTGCCTACGATACAATTTCAGATATTGTCTTTCTCAAAAAATGGTAGCAGTTTTGCAGGTGTTTTCAAATATTAATTGATGGCTGTGTGCTTACTTATTTGATTTTTTGATATATAGTGAATAAACTGAATTATTTAAGAAAAGGAAAAAGTTAAACAATTTTTCATTAAATCAAGACTTAAAGAGTTGAAGACTTTCTATGTTTTCAATCTCATATAAATGAAATTTTAATATCCCATAAAAATTTAAGTGTCCATTAAATACACTCTTGATAACTCTTTTGTCTTCCCTAGAGCACAGAACTAAAGCTGTATATGTAATACCAGATATTCATGATCAAGTTTAATGTCTTTAGTTATGTACACTTTCACTTTTGCTAAGTGCTAAAATGATCAAATAGATAAAAGAGCGATTGATAAGAATTGGTGATCCTCATACAAAGTCTGAGTCATCATTCTGCCATAATGAAAAAAAGTTAGATGCAGGTATTTGGCATAATATTTCATTTTTAACCCTGGTCTTTGTAAAAGCATGCATGACTCATGAAAAAATTAATATTCATATTTCCTACCATTTTTTAGCAAGAGGAGTTTAAAGTATAAATATAGTGCATATGCTGTGGTAAATCATTGTGACAACAAGAAACTTACATTTTACTGAGTGTGAATTCCTTTCAAAAATGCCTAAAATATGAAAATATAATTTAATAAAGATACGTATTTGTTCATAAACTGTATATATATGTATATATGCATAAATGTATAGTTGTCATACCATTACTATCTGCTGAGAGAATGCACAGAGAGAGATAGAGTTGTGAATGTAGATGTACATAGGCAAATGCACTTGACATAGTAACTATACACCGAGAGTTATTTGATGTGGTACTGATTCAGATCAAATGGGAATAAGCCCAAGAAATAACTTCCTGAGTAGAGATTATCCAAAGTAAGCTTTTAAGGAGTGACTGAACACACAGCAGCTTCTAAGCAGAGGAAATGACCAAGCCAGTTTCCTGCAGTTGTATCACTGAGCTTTACCTGAGATGCTGCCTTGGGAGCATCCGGGTGAGGTTTAAAATGGGTTGGTGGAAATCATAATGGAAGATGAGCAAGGTGAATCATACAGCTTGATAAAAAATGTCAACATTGTTATCGACATAGAAAGTGAAACCATATTGAAGATTTTGATAAAAATTTAATGTGATATTGAAGAGCTATGCATGATGAAGGACATAATTATCTGTAGAAATAATGACTATGTTATTTCATTTTATATCAAATCCATTAATATTCATAAAAACGTGGTTAATTCTATATCCTCTCATAATTACTTACTATTTCTCTAATGTAAACTGGCATGTAACTACACTTTTCTTTAAAATCATAAGGAACTGAAACTGGGAGTGCTCAGAGGTTGAAGTGCTTGCCAAAAAAAACATAAGGCCCTGGGGTTCTATTCCCCAGCACCACATACACTCAGTATAGCGGCACACACTTGTTTTCCCAGCACTCAAAACACTGAAACAAGATGATTGTTGTGAGTTCAAGACCAGGCGGAGCTACATAGGTAGTTCAGGATCAGCCTGGACTACAGAGTAAGATCCTACCTCTAAATAAATAAATTAATAAACACATAAATATCTTAATAGGTGGCTGGCGCAGATTCCTAATTCCACGGTCTCTTTCTTAATATAATTAACAAAAATCTAAATTACACCAAAGAAGAAATAGAAATTTGGAGTTTTCTAATAACCTTTCTCTTCATAAAGATCTAGAAACTAAAAAGGAGAGTAAAATCTATTTTCCCATATCACATATATTTGCTTAAAGTTCAAGAATTCCTAAAATGGGGATTCATGTAAAAATATGCACCAATAAACCTGTCTCCCAAAAAACGTACCTTCAATTTCTCTCACAATTTAAAGAAATCCTGAATAATTTAAGTGACCAGAAAATTTTACTTTTGTAAAAAGACTGCTAAAGAAATAAAAAGCAAAGCGGACCTATCTTCTATTAATAGGATTTCAAAAGATATTCTAGCCTTTTAAGTCTCTTGAGTTTATTGCTGGATTTGGCAAGTTGGTGCTAAGGTATAGAAGAAAACAAGGGGACAATTTTAAAACCCAGAAGATATGAGTACTTTGGAAGACTCTTTGGCACTATCTGGAGCTGAGCATACGTCTGTGACAGGTCCCAGCTATACCATCCCTAGGCATATGCCCAACAAAGAAAACATGGAATTATCTGTTTATAGCAATACTTTGCTGTATCTCCAAACTTGAAATTATTCAAAATGCTCACAAGAATAAAACTGACACATGGTGATATGTCCTCCAAAGGAGATGATAGATAAATGTGAACTTCTATGCAGCCCAAGAAGGAATTTCTAAAATATAATATTAAAGTGACAGTGACTGGATATCAAAGACCATACATAATATGACTCAATCTATCTGAAGATCAAAAAACAAAACAAAAAAAACCCTTCATATATAACAAGAGAACTTGTGGTCACCATTGTCCTCAGATAGCTGAAGCCATTAGAAGAGGGCAAGGGGTTCATGGGAGTTGGTTGGGTCTTTTCGCTTGATTTGTTGTGGGTACTATAGCTTCCTCAACTTTGAAGAATTCCTTGAGCTGCACAGTCACACTAATTACATCATCCTGCATACATAATATCATAATATCAAAAGCCATGCTATTGTTTAAAAAATAGAAAAGATTTACTACAAAAATGTCATTTTACGTTGCCATTATGTTTAGGGTTTGAGGTTCAACATAATCTTAGATTTTTTTTATGAACAGAAACAATACATGAAATTCTAAAACTCTACAGTAAAAATATAAATATTTTAAAATCATTTTATGTCTGTAGAAAAAACAAACACGCTACTTCATTAGTAATGTATTCCAGAATTTATTTTAAAAAGAAAAGCTGTAATATATGCATCATCAGTACATAATTTTACAACTACAGACATATTTAATAATTTATACAGATGAGATTCGACCACACACAAAAAATAAAATGGAACTATTTTGTGCTAAGTCACTATTTCATGTGTTACACACCAAAAAATAATTAATATACTCAATTTTGCTGGTTATGAATAAAGTTACCATAAAATGATTTTCAGGTATGCATGTGTTTTCATTTCTCATGGGTAAAAAATTAGGGATAAAAACTTGAGGCTATATGGTTTGTCTATGTGGGCATACAATATTGTACTTTCACAGAAAAAAATGAAAGATCAAGTGGCCCTATAAATTTTTGGCTCGTGGTAGCATTAGTTTTTGTTTTGGTGTTTTGTTTTGTTTTGTTATTTAGTTCATTTTTTGTAACAATTCTAACGGGAATGTAGTGTTATATCACTGTAGTGTTAATATTCACATCCCTAATAAACAATTTCAAACAGAATCTCTTCACATTCATTTTCATCAGGTGGTTTTCCTCTCTGGTTCAGTGCCTACAAACATCTTTTGGCATTTTTTAAAGGATTTATTGATTTTTAATTGTTAAGTGTGGATAGTCCTTATTAAATGCTAATCTATAAGTCCTTAACAAAAATCCATTTGCAAATGCTTTTTCTCAACCTTTAGATGATCTTTCATTTTGTTAAATGTCTTTTACAAAAGTTTCAATTTTAATACACCCAAATTTATTTTTATATATAATCTGTTATTTATGTCCTAAGGAATATTTGTTTATGACAAATTTCTTCTCTGTTTTATTCTTGAAAATTAACTTTAAGTGTTTGGTTTTTGGTTTAGGTCCATAATAATTTTTATACAAATTCTAAAATTCACACTGTCAATTTAAAAACATACTAGATTGTGATCGAGGCTACTGCAAATTCACAAATCTTCAAAAATATCAATAATAATGTTTTTGACCCATAAGTATGATAAATCTAATCTTATCTAGTAATTTTTCTGTTTTTCTTAATAGTATTATGTGATTTTTGATACATATAACTTGCATACCTGTTAATATTTTCACATCTAATGCTATTATATATGCTTTTTTAGTATTGAATTTTTCTTAAATGCTTTTTTTTGTGTGTGTATAAAAGTAAATTTAGTTTTGGTATCTTAATATAATGAGATATAGTGATTGATTTTGAAATGATAATCTAATTTTGTGTACTAAAGTCAATTAGATCAAGAATTATTATTCTTTCTATCTTTTGCAGGATTCCATATATGAAACTATGTTAACAATAGATACATCTAATTTCATGAAGAATTTTAGTGTTTTCTCATCACAGATTATTTTTATTTGGCTACTAAGTTAAAAATAAAATTGGGAATATATTGGGCAGTGCTACTTACTGCTTGTTTTTTGGAAGAGCTCATACAAAATTGGCATTATTTTCTCCCTTGACAGAATTTCCCAAACAGTACAAATCACTCAGGATTTTCCTTTTAGAAAGCTTTTGTTTTTATTTTTGTTTTGTTTTTTTAAATCCCATTCTTACCTGGGATATAGACCTATTTAAGCCATATGTTATTTCCACAGTACGTTATTCTGGTGTTTATTAAGAAATTTTTATAACAACCCTGAAAGTGTATAAAATAACATTTCAAAAATTCATCTGAGCTAACAAATATATATCATTATAGTGAGAGATTCAATACTTCTTTTAGCAATAAAACCTATAATAAAATAAATAGGTAGAACGAATACCATCTGCCAAATAGATGTAATTTACATTTATAGGATCCATTCGACAGCAGAATGTACTATGTTAAAACATAAATAAGATCATCATGATGACAAGAACTATTCTGAGTTCTTAAGCAATCCACAACATATTTAAAATAATTAAATTCAAAGATCATTCGCAATCATAGTAGGAATTAAACCAGGCAACAACAAGAAAAAGAATAGGATGATTATTAAATACTTGAAAACTAAAACAGCACACTTCTTAATAATTTACCAGTTAAAGAGAAAGTCTCAATGAAAATTTGAGTATATTTTGAAATGAATGAATTAATAGCAAAAAATCTCTAGCATATTAAAGCAGTACTAGTGTTTCATCTTCTAGAAATTCATCATGATATCGATATTCCTCTTAAAGTATAATAATACCGGATCACAAATGATTCATAGCAAAATATTGGAATCATTCATAGCAAAATATTGCAAATATGCAAGTAACCCAATCATTGAAAATTTAATAAATTATGGCATAGTTATATAATAAAGACCTGTGTAGTTATAAAAATGAGAAATCATCTTTTAAAAATGATATGGAATCTGGTGGCTCAGGCCTGTACTTCCAGCAGTGACTCTTGAGGTTGAAGCAGGAGAATTACAAGTGTGAGCCCAGCTTGGAGAATTTAGTAACTTAGTGAAAATCTGTTTCAAAATCAAAAGTAAAAATGTGCTTATTATGTAGCTTAATATGAAGTCCTGAATTTGATCCCCAGCACAACAAAGGAAAAAGAAAAGTACTTTCCAGAAAAAGTTATTCTGAATAAAAGCAAAATCCTTTAAAATATCTTAGCAAAGCACAACATACAACTGAGTAAAGAAAGAAAATCTTGATAATTCTAGCATCTCTACTCCCACACTAAGCTCACTTTATTACTTTTCATGCTAAAATATTTAAAATGTAGGAAGTTAACAATCATATGCAAGTATTCAAAGCCTTATTTATTCTAGAAGTTAATTTCCACTTAAGATTAACTTAGCAGTTTGATGTAAAAGAATTAAAATTAGTTACCTACTTTTTCTTAAGATTTCAAGAATATAGAAACAAAACAGCTGGAAGATGTACATTTTTATATTTAGTATGCTTTAATTGTTCTTAATCCAGAATGGCAGAAAAAATGCTCAAAAGAAAAATTAAGTTCTGCCATCTTTTTCACTCTTGAGTATTTTTTGACACCGGCAGGTATTACTCCAGGTGTAAGAGACTGAATGTGTGTGATCTCAAGGAATGGAAGCATTTGATGACCCTATAAAAGAGCTGTCCATTAGGCTCCTGATACCAGTGCAGTAAGACATGTTTCTCTGAAATTTATTCTACAAAAATAATCTACATTCTCACTTCTTTGGCAAGACATGTGTGTTCTAAAATCATAGTTAGATAATGAAACTTAATTGAATTTCTCTTGATGGAAATGAAACTGCAAATGCTTAACTCCAAACTTTGTGGGAAATAATCTGTTAAAAAAGAAGCCTGGCATGGCGGTGCAAGCTTACTATCTCAGTATTCTAGGAGGTTGAAGCAGGAGAACTGCAAGATCAAGGCCAGCCTGGGGTACTTGGTGAGGCCCTGCCTCAAAATTTTAAAAATAAATAAATTAGGCTGGGCAAATATCTCAGTGTGTAAGCCCTGGGTTCAGAGAGGAGGAAGGGGAGGAGGAAGAGGAGAAGAAAAGGCAGCTTATGATCACTCCCTGCTAATTTACTAGAGACAACTTCTTATATTTTATGAGTTTGCTGGCATTTCTAAGGTGGATATTGTCATAAATTTACATTCTCTTAGCACAATCTGGTTGCTCCATCCTGCCGCCGTCACGGCCTTGACTGTGTTCACCCACCTTAACCCAGGTTTCTATTTCATGGTCTGTCGTAATATTAGATTGTGAGGACATGGAGCTACAGGATGTAATCTTTGACCTCCTGGATTTAGAACTTATTTCGATCCGGTGCTTTCCTTCCTCATACACTTTCCTTTTAGAATGGCTATGGTTACTCTATGCCTTTGTACATTGGAAGTATTTACCTTTTCTTTTGACATTCATAGGAGCTCACAGCTCAGAGTTTACCTTGTGTCTCAGAGAAGGTTTTAGACTTAAAACATTTAAACAGTGCTAAAATCATTAATAGTTTGGCATAAGAAAGTGGACATGAATCGTTTGGAAGCCCAGGGTGGAATGTTATGGTGTGGATCTAGAATCTCTCCACCAAAAGCCTCATATATTTGGATGTTATAAAATGGTGATGCCTGGGCACAGGGGTGGAACATCGGTGCCAGACCTGAGAGGGTAGCTCCACCCTTCCATCCTTGCTTGGCTTCATGTCCACCATGCCATGAGCAGTCCATCTCTTCCTGCTCCTGCTCTTCCTCCTGCCATGTGCTTCTACCATTGTCAGCCACAATGTATGGACTGTGATCTTTTGAAATAGTACGATAAAATAAATATCTCTTTCCTTAAGTTGTGGATGTTGAGTTTTCTGTCCCAGCAATGAATAAGTACGAAAGACCATGAAGTAGCAATTACCTAGTAATGATGAAATATTCCATTGGATTATTATTTTCAACAGGAGATAGTTTTCTTTATTCCCAGCTATTAACTGTCAAAACGTTTTTATACACTCCAATAAACAGAAACACATTTTCTTTCATGTGTTATACAATCTGATAAGAGAATTAGACATCAGATTGAGGTAAGCATGTGACATGCACTGTAAAAAAAAATCTATGGGTCAATAAATATAACTTGAATTACACAATTAGAAAAAAAATTAAAGTCAAGTAAATTATGATTAATAAATGTGCTGAAAGTCATTAAATTCATTGCATACCCTTTTATTAATGTGATATATTGAATTAGATAACTTTAGCACATTTTCAGAGAACATGTGAATCTCTCTTTAGTTTCACGTAAAAGCAGAAAATTCATTACCAGGTATATTAAATTTTAATGCCAATTAAAGTTATATCTCAAATTTCTTTAGCCCTTCATAAATGCCCTTGAGGGTATCAACTTCTTTGAAATAAGACTCAAGCTCTACATAAAATGCTGGTGACAAAATGTAACTTCAAATAGATAACTTCAGTTTGTGATTTATGATTTTAAAATATTTAAACTACTGCAAAGTGACTGAACTTACTCACTCTGTAAAAATTAAAAATGCATTTTCATAATATATCAAGGAAAATTGCTTTAAGAAGACAATTTATAAGTTGATTATGTTTCCCATAACTTAATTAGAAGAATAAATAAATCTCTTTAAAATGCCACAATATAGTTATTTACTTGAATTTACAAATATATATTAGGATTGTCAGTTCTTTTGTACTAATCCTTTTGGCCTTCTCAACATTCCTACCACCATGTTTGGATGCACTGTATTAATAATGTCTTGATGTATGCATTGGTATTACCAGGTATTGTCAAAGGTGACCTTTTGATGTGATTGTTTAGTTGATTTTGGTGTTAATAAGATAAAGAATGAGGTGCCTAATGAACCCAGTATATGGAAACAATGATAGATGGCTTATTTGGAATTCTACAGATGTAGCTCTGCCAAGTCTCCTGAGGAGTCTTTAGAACCTAACTAATTTTAGAGAGAGGTTTTATTGATTACACAGAGACAGGGTACATTTTAATCATTTTTACAGCACTATATTGCCTAAGGTACCAAAATCCATTAAATAAGGATTATAAACTTTGTTTTAAACTGGATCTTAAATTGTTTCTTGATGTACAGTCAACAACTGCTCTGTAAGATCAATCACAGTTACTAAGGCATATTAAAATCAAGTTGTTTAATTTTAATTGTTCATCTACCTGACCCTCTGAGATGCACCTGCTCACAAAGCTAAATTACTTTCCTGCTAGAGAGGAGTTTCATTTCAGTTTACACCGCAGACATTCCTTTCCTAAGGCCACTGACATGTTTGAGCTTTTGTATTTTTACTTTTAATTTCTTCTTCCTACCCTTAAAAACATATAAGAAACAACTCCTAACTAACTAGGACATTTTTTGTCACGTTTCAAATCTTTTCATTTTTCTAAGGGATAAATGTTTTGTTAAAATTATATGAATTGGTTGTTAAATGTTTTGAGAAATAATATATATATATATATATATATATATATATATAATTTCATATTCATATATATATGACTTCTTAAGTATATATGCAAATATTTCCTGTGTATATATTCCTACTCAATCTTAATAATATAATAAAAGCTCTACCACCATACACTTGGAAGCAAAAATATTTTGTTGTTTTTCATGTGAATTTTCTTGTTTAAAAGTGCATGTATTTTGTAAGAATTTATTACAGTGTAAAATGCTGTTCTAATGTTAATGCTGTAAGAAATGAGAGAAAAAGGGAGGTAAAATAAACGTGCAAGTATAACTTATCTGAGACTAAAGTAATTATACTAATCAAAAAAACCTTAACTCTCCCACGAAATAATGTGACCAATAAGCTAGTTAGTTTCGGGGGCTTCTGCTGCTACTTCTGTTAAAGAGAGAGAGAGAGAGAGAGAGAGAGAGAGAGAGAAAGAGAGAAAACTGATGCTCATTGTGGCAATATATTTGACAAATGTTTTAGAAATTGAAATGTCCTTGGTTATGTGGTGTGTAAGTAAAAGCACTGACTGACGGACAGAATATGCACTCAATTTACCAAAAGATCACTGAATGTGCAAGTATCTGTAATGGACAATGAGTTGAAGGTAGAAAGTATTGTATAAAGACGAGCTAATGTAAATTTAAAATTGCACATTTCATGCTGAAATGCACTTTCAAAACTCTAAGTTCGAAACAACTGGAAGAACACTTCATATTCAAAAACTGGTTAATATTACTTAAACACTACAACTCATTATCACAAAATATATTCATTATATGTACAAGTATTAAAACCTCAGTTTAATAGTTCTTTAACTCTCTATCTTCAATTTAATATAAAATTTTAAAATTGACTTTATATTTTGAATTGTAAATGAGTATGATTACCACTGTTGGTAACATGTTCTTAAATTGAGTAGTAAAATTATTATCATTATCATTTTTAGCAATTTCTATTATCTATGTTACTTTACTTTTTGCTCAAATATGCTTCCTCCATAATTAGAAGGCACCGATGATTCTGAACTATTCAAGACATAGGAATGTCATGTCAATGTTAGATTCATATTTTTCTTTTTACAACCTTTAAGTACATTGTAAGAGAAATATAGAAAATTACTTTGCTAATTTACTAAGGGAAAGAAAATGGCATTACATGACATGGTATAATATTTGCATTTACTATCAATAACTGGTTATCAGGATTCACTATGCTTGGCCAAATAAAGCAAATATTTATTTCCCGCTGTGCTTAGAGATGATTGATAATGTTATCAGAGACATCTAAGGTGAGAGCAGATATCTGGTGTCGCCTCACTCATGCTGGAATGGTTGGGATGCTCCCCACATGGCCTCTCATGTCTGATTGGTCTAGCACAGACTTAATCATGTAAGGAAGAAAAAACAACCTCCAAAGAATTTTTCAAACTTCTGTTTAAGTCACTCAGCTATTGTCTCATTTAGCTAGGCATATGGCCAAGCCACAGTAATTGTTTGGGGAGACTGCCTAAGGGTACACAAACAGGTAGGTCTAAATAAATTAAGGCCCTACATAATCAAATCTCTCACACAAAGCACAGTGCTATGTTCTCCTTAACTTTTCTTAGTTTGTTTTATATGTAAAAGTACAGTTGGTGTCACATTCCCTTTACCAGAAGACCACTGATATTAGCTTTGAGTAGTTATTTTGGGTGGTTTGGTAGTAGTTGATTTTTATAAACACCCAAAACTAAAACAATTCTAACTAGGTTTTTATTTTTACTATTTTTTCTTCTTTTGTTTCATCTTTCCATATGGTTGCAGCAAACCCTATCATTAACAGTTGGCTTTAAATTTTTAAAACTGGAGATATTTACTTATTTACTTTTTTAATACCTGGATGCCCTTTGTTAACTGTTTTTAAGTACTACATTGGGTCATACTGGTAATATGATCACTCAAGAAAGGAAACACAGAAATCTTGTGAAGTTTAAGTGTCAAGAAAAATTAATACCAAAAACTCTAGATGTATTTTATAAGATAAATAAGAAAATAATAAACACATTTAAAAAGTAGATATGCATTGGCACTATTTTCATATTCAGGAAAATTAAAAATGCCTCAGTATTTTTAAGCATTATTAACATTTTTGACATAAACAAAATAATGATGATATATACACCTGTAAAATTGAAATAAATATTAAAGCATACACAATGAAGTTTTTTGGACTCCTAAAATATAAAGACAAGAAATGAGATGATAATAAAGTAACTTTTTTGCTTATATTTTGCTATTCAAAAGCTTTCTTTCCCTTTGAGACTCTAACTGCAGTTGAAACTACCCAGAATCTATTGATCTATAAACTACTTCACTGCTCCCATTGATTTAGTGAGAATTAGATCTGTCTGTTTATATAGGTCTGTATTTTGTCATAAATTTAAGCTTAGTTTCTCTAAAACATTATTTTATAAGCTCCTGTCACTTGAGACTGCCTCTGCACTTCATTTTAAATCTTTCAAGACTAATATTGAGAAGTTATGCTTTCCCAGGGTTTTGTGTCCTATTTAGCCAGGACATATCACTATGCTACAAATTAAAAATGTCAAAGTAAATAAATTTATGATAGTATTGCCTAGAAAATCAGTTTGTTAGAAAATAAATATATCTTAGATTTCTCAAGTTAAATTTCATCAATAACACTTAACTGTATATAGACAGATGACTTCAAAAGTAGAGCAAATCAGTCTTTGTGGTAGTCAAAAATGAAGTTTAAAATATGTAATTAATTTGTTCTCAGAAACTGATGGGAAGAGGAGTTTTAACAATCAGTTTAAATTTGATTAAGAGAACTCTTCTAAAACCATGTCTGTAAGGCATTTTTGAAAAATCTTAATTTCTTGTCTTAAAAATCTAAATTTTCAATGTAAATATTTTGCAGATATCAAAGCACCATATTATTGACTAAAACAACCTACTGAGGTGGTCATAAGGATAGTTCCTTGCCTAATGAAAGTTTGTTCTTCCATAACTATCTTTAAAGAATGTATAAGGAAACAGAGCTGAGGAAATTAACATCCACATGCAGTTCTTGATGAAGACTATCATTTGATTATCACAGGTGAAGTGTTTTCCATGTCTCATTCACAGACTGGCCTTCTGACTCTGGACATAAACATTGGTCAGATCTCGAGGCCCAGTCCTGTCTGCCTTGGTTGTAACCTTCACCATGAGGAAAGTGCCAACCTAGAACCTGAACTTCCTTTGCTTTTCATCTCCAAAATGTTCATAAATGGTCATGCACTTGATAATGATGACTTTGTGACAAACAATGGTCAGCATATGTATAGTAAAATTAAACAGAGATGAATAACTCCTGTCCCCTAATGGTGTCCTAACGGTGTTAGTACAATGTTTTACTCATGTCTCTGGAGATGCTGGTGTGCACAAAATTACTCTGTTGCTAGTAACATAAAAGTGTGGTGCATATGATTATGTAGGGCACATAACTCTTGATAGTACATGTCTGTAGGGATTTATGCATTGACTCTAACATATATTATTAAATAAGAGTGTAACCCTTCTACTTACATTTTTTAAAGTTTACTGTAAAAAAAGCCATGTTGTGCCTCATATATTTTGTATTTTCTTTGTTTATCTGTATATCAAGAGGCTCCATCAAGTAACTGACGCTTACATCACTGTATAAGTGCACTCTGCGACAGGTCCACAATGATGAGGTCACTAGTAACACATCTGTCAGAATACTTTCTCTTTGTTGCACACCACATGATTGTAGACTGACAATTCATTTCCACTACTATTGCTGTGGCATCGAAGAAGGCTGAAAATTGTGTTTTCATATGTTAGTATATCTCAAGCAACTAGCACAATTTCTGCACAGGATACATATGCATTCAATAAACGTATAGTGTATGAAGAAAGGAATGCATACCTATGTAAATATTAATATGATGTCTATATCGGATTAAAATAGTAGGTATCTTAAAGGATTTTTGTATTTCGTTTGAAGCTTCCAGCCAAATTTGCATATGAAAGGCTCTTAAATATGATAGTGAATGTAGGAAGAGAATAGAAGATGGCTTCTTTAACAGAAAAAAATAAAAGACTTTCATATGCCTGTCTTACGACCTGTGTCTTTATCTCCATCTAAAGAATTCCGTTACTTTTACTTTTCTTTTCCCTATCTACTCATTCTAATCAAAAAGAGAGTCTCCAAGCCACTATTTCTTTAGGGGTTTTCGCTTGCCAGCTTTCTTGTACCTTTTTGTCTTCTCTAACTCCTACCACAAGTGCTTTAGGTTTTTGTTGCTGTGACAGAACACCCAACACCTGCGATCTGAGGGAGGAAGGATTTAGTTTAGCTCACAGTTTTGGAAAGTCCCACCCAGCCCCTTCATAGCACTGGAGAGGGCAGAGGAAAGCTAGTCACAACGGCCAGACAGGAAGCAAAGCAAGGGAGGAAGGGCAGAACAAGCACGTAGCCTTCCAGGCCGTATCTCAGGCCCATCCCTTCCAGGTCCTGCCGCTGAGTTCTGTCCGTTCCAGTGATCCACCCTTCCAGGTCACACGCCCAGTAATGAGCCACACATTCTTAATCTGCAACCTGCCCCTAACCCACCACACACTAGCAATCTATAATCTACCATATGACTGTCTTTCACCACATATCCAGACCCAGCCCCACCTTTCAACAGCATATAAAATCCCAAAGTAATCCACAATACCTGAGAGCATGAAGCTTTTAAGGGGACACACCTGACCCAAACTACAACATTATGCGGGTGAACATGTGCCCGCGTGGCTGTGCCCCTGTATGCACACGGTGGAAATACCATCAGCTTTAGTGAGCAGCAGGTTCATGTTAAAATCCAGATAATACATAAAATTCATTTTGCACAGAAAATACTGAACCTTCATTTCTACTGTACTTAAAATGAAGTCCTCACCCAATGGCACTTAATGTTTTTAAAACCTTCAGATTTGTCACTTAAACAGATTGAAATATTATGGATGGACCAGTAGGCATTTATAGTTGCCAAAGCATGTAGTTCCTACTTACTATATTCTTTAAGCTACTTAAAACTTTTGCAAATAACTCTATATTCAAATGTTTCATTGTATAGTATTTGACTTAATAACACTTAAGGCAATGCTTGCAGATATATTGGTGTTTACAGCTTTGGGGTGATTGAAGTAATAATGAGTTAAACCAGGTCTATGTAAACACTGATTTCTGTTGTATGCGTCATGCTAAATTGAAACATTAGAATCCTACACAATAGAGGCTATTTCTTGGTGTTCTAAAGAACACAATAGATTCTGAAGCTAAACTTCTGTCACATTTCGGCTGACAACATATGAAACATTAACTTTTGTAATCAAGTATTATTGGCTTTGGGCTTTTTCTTAACAATGATTCTACAGCCACAGAACTAAATTCTTTTAAATGACAAGCTTAAATTAGTCATAAAAATGATTGAATTTTTATAAAAGGTAAAGTAATAAAATAATTCAGTTACATATTTTTCAAGTTTCTATACATTAATATGTCAATAAAGTATTAATGACTCCAAGAATTTCAATTACTACAATTTCAAACTACTGTAAGAGATATTTGTAGTTTGCTAAAAATTCTAAGTTGTTTCTGGAAATCTGAAAGTGATTTTTTTTTCCTCCTAGGAACATAAGGCCTACACTCATTTCTCTGCCTTCTTAGAACTCAGGCAGCCATAAAGAATTAAAGTTCCAGTGGATTGGAATCACATGTGTTACAACATTTTGTCAGATTGATTAATATCTACAAACAATTTTATGGAGACAGTACTTAAACAAGTTTAATAAGATGACCATGATTAAAAACCAATCAGTTACAATAAGATTTACTTAGAAAACATCATTCTTGATAGCATTTTTCTATAGTATTTAGCTCGAGAGAGTTCAAAACTAAACCGAGAGAAGCAGCGCTTCCTGTTTAGACTTCGCCACAGAAGCCATTCAAGTGAGAAATTGGAACAGCCTGTTACTGTCACGTGATTTCTGATTAGCCACTAACTTACACTGCCCTGAATTGAACGTGCAGCGCTTCTGTACTTTTCAGGTCATACTTTGCTCAGAAGTTCAGCTTCTCCAAAGCAATAAATGCCATTTGGTGAAAGAAAGGTGCTAAAAGAGACACGAATTTGAGAGGGTAGTGGCCAATACGAAAACCGTGTCAGAAAGCTCAGAGCTCCTTGATGACCTAGGGCCCAGCTTATCAACTTCCATTTGCACACCTCAAAGCGCTATCATGTGTTTAGCATGCAATGACAAGGCCCAAACTCCAATCCCGAGAACAAGCCCAGGAAACACATAGCATAAGCTAGCATTGAGTTCATGGACTTTATTTTTAAACTGCACAGCTGTCTTAGTAAAAATAGAATATAGAGGATGTTATAAAAGTCTCTCAGGCACATTCAAATGCGAACTAGAAACACTGATAAGAAGACAAAGGCATAAGATTTAGCCATGCAATAAATATTGAATTTTTTAAAGTCAGAAATTATTCCTGCTGGGATTAGAGATCAACATTTGAAAGATATATTCAGCAAGTCTAAAATGTCCATAAACAGAATTTTCTGGTTGTTTCATTAGTCACCAGGCAGTTATTTATTAAGCACCTGTGAACGTAGATGCTGCATTATGTGCCCTGTTTTAAGCCTGGCAGACACTGATGCTGCCCTCTGACATGAACTGTAACATAAGAGGGACTGTCAGTAAGAAAAAACTGATGGCTGGTATTTTAAAATAAAAAGTGTTTCAGAAGCAAAAATAGGAAAGCATAGCAAACTTGTTATGTTGATTAAATTCACTATAATACAATTTGCTTTTGCACACAACCTAGAAAGAAATGCACACGCATCAGCAGGAGACATGCACGCTAACCAACTGACAGGCAAAGTAATCATATTAAAATTGCTACAGTGGAGTAATCACAGAAAATCCCAGTAGAGATGAAAAGAGCAAAAGTTCAGTTTCTAATTGTTAAGTAAGATAAAATATAAGTGCAAATGACCATGGGAAATCAGAAGACACAAGAGGCTAGAAAGATGGATGTCTATTTAAAAAGCATATTTCAATAAGTAAGTTGGAAACCTACTGGTGATTTCCTTACAAAAGAGAAGAGAAAGTAAAAATAGCATTTTTATTAAGCCTTAATGTGGCCCTACTGAACACCATAACTTTAAGACACTAACACTTTATTCATATAATTATAAAAGTATAAATCTTACTGAATACCAGTTTGACAACATATTTTTATATCATAGTAAATTCTACTACACATTCTAAAAAATAAATTCTACTCTAAATATTTACCTACTAAAATACCCCTGAACCAAATTTATAAGACAAACGTACTTTAATAACTCCCCTCAAAATTAATAATCCTACTATCCATGGTGTGGACTTAGGAAAGACACAGTTGACCCTGCCATGATCCCACTACTAGTTTAGTCAAGTTTATATCATTTCAGAAGTTAGTGGGTTTTGCTACTTTTTGACTAAAATACTTGGTATATATTTTACTAAAATTCTGAGCTTTTAGATGGATTGGGAATTCTGCCCAGCTGCCTTCCCCGGGCTTGGCAGTGCCTGCTTGCCCTCAGGAATGCCGAACATTAGCTTCATCAGTCATTATGACACCCATTGCACCAAATCGCAAACCCAGAGGAGTTCCATTACACAGGAAAACCAGCTCCCGAGGAAACCGTCCAGGCGGACGGCTTTTCATCATCTTTGCGTAGCCTGCCTACTATGCTTTCATGCTTTTTCTGAAGAAAGAATAAATTTGGCAAGAACAAGGGGACAGGAAATGACAAGTAAAAAGTGACATTTTAAAAACTTTTAATCATTTGATAACCATTATAAATCCAATTTATCTGGCTATTCATATTTTTGCATTCAAGAATATTACTTTTTCACTACTAGTTAGGTGCAAACTAATATTTTAATGCATTTTTTGAAGTTTTCCTAAGTCAGATGGTGATTGCTTCCAAACCATTTATTTCCTTGTGCCAAATGGTCATCATTGCATCTATTTTAAAAGATTGAAGACTAAGTAAAAATATGTTAATCCTAGTTTATACAAATTGTGGGGGGAAAGTCATTTTAAGAATATAGATAAGGAAGAGCATAAACCCATTTCGGTACAGTGTGAGGCATTTGATTAATTCTGAGACATATTGATACACAGTTTGGTCTTTCCTAGTGATCGCAAACTACTATCAAACCATAAAACCAATGATTTGTTCAGCAAAGAATAACTAGCTAGTATCCTAGAGAAGCTTTTAATTAACCCACATGTGGAAAATATATTGTCTGCATTTATAATGTGAGAAAATGATAACTTGAGACAAATTTTTCTTTCAAAAACTTCCAGGAGTTGACTATTCTTCTATATAAAGATAATATTTGAATGAAGGTCTTTTATTCTCAATGATTATTATAAGCAAAGTAGTATAATAATAAAATGTTATTTGAATTTAAGATATTTTTCCTTCCTTCAACTTTCACATTTTCTGAAGCCAAATATTAAAACTTTAATAAAATCATTGTTTAAAGAAAATTTTAGATTATGATTCTACTTTGGAGCTTCTCAAATATCTATTTTTTTAAATCATATGTCATGCTGGTCAAAAAACAAAAGCAGCGAGGAACACAGAATTTTTCTACTTATTTAAAAACTTGAATTAATTATTTTAAGCCAAGATATAGCCTGCAGCACAATTTTAATGAATGAACGATGATATGGGAAATCTTTTAGGAGGCAGTTATCCTGACTTTGAATGGTTCATTTTTGCAACTTTAAATGAAGTGGAAAATACTGTTGCTTTAATGAGCTTATATGAAATTCTAAAAATATCTTATTTAATACTTGGTGGAAACAAGACAATAAGAAAAGGTATTTTAAAAACTAATACCACAATATAATTTTAAGAAATATGAGATTATGAAAAAAGAAATATATTTAGCAATCACAATTAAGAAACAAGTAATCTTTTTAAAGAACCTGTTTTAATTAAAGTTCAGTTTTCCTTGACAGTCTTGAAAAAGTGCAAGTGTTACTTGTGTGTAGAAGAAACAATCTCCTGACAGCCTTGTTCCACAGCCTTGTTCCACAGTCATTGCTTGTGGGCTTTATCTATTAATAGAGTCACTTCAGTTACTCTCATTATGTCTTCAGAAGCTCTGCCCAGCACATATCGATCTGCAAATGGGCTGTCCAAGGACAATGGCACCATTAATTGCTAAGTGATCTGAAAAACAATTAGAGCCTTCCTGGCTCCTGTACAAATGGATAGTCTGAGCTGTCAACCTAATAAGATACGGTTGTGCCTGCCTGTGGACCAGTTGGACTCCTCAGAAAGGTCCTCCACATCTGTCACTTTCCCACTCACTTCTCACAATAAGAACATGACAAGCCCCACAGCTCTGGTCTACAGTCTTTTTTCCTAAAAAATTGTTTGCATATATGTAACTCTAAAGGAATATTGGCTCAACATAATTCCTGAGATAGAACTCCATTCAGAAGCCAGGTTTACAGAATACATGAGTATAAGACAAGTTCAATATTTAT
Organism: Ctenodactylus gundi; assembly: GCA_004027205.1. Taxonomy (NCBI): domain Eukaryota; kingdom Metazoa; phylum Chordata; class Mammalia; order Rodentia; family Ctenodactylidae; genus Ctenodactylus; species Ctenodactylus gundi. The sequence goes on along the minus strand of PVKB01001893.1, from coordinate 10,664 downwards.
CTAGGTTGAAAGAAGTAACAATATAATCATAAAATATAAACACTTTTGAAATTTCATGCATGGATATTATTAGAATCTTTCATTCTTCATGTGAGTTGATTCACTACCACTTCAGAACCATACAAACCCATGATTTCTCATTTTATGCCAAGACACACGTGTTAAATTCAGTGCTTAAAATTAATATCACAAAACTTTGTGTATTTGAATAACAGCACAGAATTTTGACACTCAACTTTGAGATTAACAGACACAAAAGTGATTATGCTTATTCTTAGTAACCATTATAATGACTTCTGTCACTTTCTACTACATAGAAAAAATAACATATAAAAACCTATCACATATGTATCAATACACTGTTTAAAATTTCTAGACATAAATCTAACTTTAAATCATGCAGTTTTAAAATCTTCTCATCAGCTTTGTCTGTTTTACTTGCCAAGAAAAACTACTAGTGCTGCAAAAATATAAATATGTAGCATTATATGTTGCACATACAATTTTATACAATATATAAATGTCATATATAATGTTTTATGTAATATCACATATAGAAAGGCAGTTGTTGTAGCTCAGTGGTGGCATATTTGCCAACTAAGCACAAGGCCCTGGGGTGGATCTCCAGCACCACACAAACAAAAGCAATAATAATAGGCTGAGAATTTATCAATTTCTATTTTTTATAATCTTAATTCTTTATTATGTTTATTTTGTCAATTAATTCATAAAAACTGAGACGACTTACTCTATTGATAAGTTATGAATACAAGGCCTGTTCAAGGACAAAGAGTTTATTAAAATATTTATTACTTTCTTAGTTCTAAGTTTTTGTTAGATTGAAGCTATCCAGAAAATAAAGAAAACATGTCTATAGCATATATGTGATTTAATTGGATGAAATATATAAAGAAATGTGTGTAAACACTTAGTTCACCTTTTTCTTAATTCTAACCTGTTTCTTGTAAAGTAAAAACATGGAATGCCAGAAGAAGATGGGCTTATAATTTGTCAAACCAATATCTAGGAAATATCCAGGACACCATTGTTAGTAGAATCTAGAAAAGTTGTATTAGCTGTCTTTGAGCATCTTAGTTTTCTTATTTGTCTGTCATGATTTTTTTATATACATTGTTCTTACAAAAGTTTACGCTGGTTCTAGGCCTTAATTTTCTTTCCTTGTATCATAGTCAGAAATAATGAGTTCAATTCAATTCTTTCAACATAACTAAACTTTAGTTTAAAAAAGAATGTCTTCCAAACTACCAAGATTGCCTTAACATACAGATGCAACTACTGAGAGTACTGACTCTAGACCATCTTTTAAGGGGATCAAATGAAACCTAGTACTACAAATCTGGAATGTGTTTTTGATTCTGATCTTACTTATCTCATTTAATACCTTCAGTAGTTTTTTACTAATTATGGGTGGAGATTCACCCCAAAAAAATTAGGACAAATGTTTGGCTTATGTAACTTCTTCCTATTCATGTAAAATCTTCTCCAACACACAACATTGCTAAAAACATACGATTATTTTCTTTCATTTTTATTTTTATTAGAATTATCAAACACATAAATATACTTATATTTCCATAAGTATATATAGTCATCAAAATACTTTTTCTCTATAGAACTACTTTAAAAATTATTCTAGGTATCACATTATTCCCCTTAAGTCTATATCCCCTAAATCTCAACATGCAAAACAGAAAATAAAAATAATTTCTTAATGTCATGTAGTACTTTTCTAACAAGTTTTAAAATTTTCCTCAGTTTGTAATTTTTAATATTTTTTTCAAAATGACTTACACTACATACACATTTTTCTTTTATTAACCTTCTTTTAAAAGCTGCCATGTCATCTAAGTCTTCAATCTTTTTATTCTACTAATTATTTTCTTAATAAATGATTACTCCCCCATTTCTGCATTCCAAGCTTCAATTAAACTGCAGTGTTAATGATCATTTTAACTGTTACTATAGTAACTATAGATATTTTATGTAAAACATTCAGTAATGTACTTTCTGAGATCAATCCCAAGAATCTGCCAACCTAATATAATTTATTAATGTAATGATGATTTGTTTCAGTATTTTACAAAAAAAATTTTAGTTGCTCACATATAAATAACTAAAACATGTAATTGTTACAGCCAGATCAGAGATGATATTGCAGTCATTTTACTATATTCCATTTTCTTGATAATGTACTTAGCTAAGAAATGTTGAAGAATTTCTGGATCAAAGATAAAGAGAGACTTCTCAGAGTGATAAATTCTAGATTCAGACACCATTAATTCAAATATTAATTTGGATAATTATTGGCTTTTAGATCTACAAATTTATTATCTTTGCGAACCAATTTCATTGGACAAAAATAAAATAATAATATTTAAACCATCGAGCAGTTTAAAATGCATATAATGTAGCAAATAAAGTTCTTAGTCCATTTGTATTAATAATACAGCATTAACTTAAATATAGGATTAATTTTACAAAAACTAGAAAATTTATTTATGCTTCTAAGGGTGTTTTTCCACTTGATAAAGGAAATTGATAATAAGTTATAAATAGTTTTTTTGGTGATTTTATAAACTTGTTACATCTCTAAGTACATTAAAACACAAAACACCCAATCTATGATCGTTTTTGTTCAAAATCTTTGATCATGTTTCCATTACCAAATAAAATAGCCATGATGACCACAATTGCATTATAGAGCCACAATAATAAAATATTCAAAATGTACAAAATATAAAATTTAAAGAGCTCTTCTTGTGGATTCTACTCACTTTGTTTATACTTGATTATTTTTAAACTACTAACCAAATTGACCTGCTAAACTATGTTAATGACAAGTATCCACTTCCATGACACAACTCGAAATGAATACATAACACTGAGACTTTAACTAGTGGGTATAAAATTGCTCTTCAGCTTTGCAGCTGTCTATGCAAATAAGATATTTAAGATGTTGCACAATTCCCACCCACTTTGGTGATTACATATGCCAGTTTTTGTCCTTTCAGAAAGGCAGTATCCAGAAACATATAATAAATATTCTTGTTCCCATTTTTGTTAAAATATGTCCTCCTCTTTGGGTAAGAAATAGGGTTTCTTCATAATTCAAAAGTACAATCTTTCTGTCTAATCTGCCTTGATTATTAGCAAATACAGAGAGACAGAGCACAGAAAATTTTAAGATAAAAATTGATGATTATTTTTAGTTGTAACCTATGTAACTCCTTCTGTATTGAATTGTTCTTATATAGCATTCATGTGGGGTGACAGAGTATATTTTATATGTAACTGATTTCAAGAAATTTTATATATAGCTAGAACAATTAAAAATATTTTACTTAAAAAACTGTCAAGAAAACTCTTTCGATACACTAAAAAAAAAATCTCAATGTATTTCCAGATGCAATTCAAATTCCCAAGAAAGAGATCCACGGGGCTCTAGGGAGAAGGCACAGATAGGACACTTCCAGTTTCCGCCCGGACGGTTCCACTAACACATTTGAAGCCCAGGACCTCCTTGGAGAGTCAGCAGGCTGGGTTGTTTCACTGACTTCATCTTTCCATCTGACAGTGACCCTGTGAGATTCAGGCCTGGAACATGTCCAAGCTACGACATAATATTAGTTATATTAACGCTGACATTAGAATGCATCTCAAAGAAACTAAAGTGCGTGGAAAAATACAGTGTAATTGGCTCAAAAATTTTAGAAAACACTTTAGAAGCATAAAATCTAAAGGTATAAAATTAAAATAAGTAACGTCCCAAGCATCTGTGTATATGGCTGAGCTGCTCAAGAGCCTCACCCAGGAGGCAAAAAATGCCAGGCGTTGTAGAAAGGGAAGAAAAGCCTGCTTTACGGTGTTAGCCAGATCATTAAGGAACCTGCAGAGAGATCAGGAAAAACAGATGGTTTGACCTGGCTGCACAAACAGCAGCACTGCCACATCTGAAGTCAAACTTCCTAATGCCTTTTTTTTCTTTTTCTTTCTGATTCAGTCAAAATTGTCCAGGCATTTGTTGTCATCACGAAGACACAAACACAGGGTCCTTGGAACAATCCATAAATCTTTTCTTCCCTCTCTGCAATTTTAAAAGCTAGGAATTTTTATTTGAATATATGTATTCTCACAGCTTAAAAATAGATTCTTGTGTTCCAATGCATGCACTAGCCAGTCAGGTGCTTGTTTCACAACTTTTCCTCCTGTGAAGAATCAAGACCTGTTTACCTCCTTGTAAAAATAATGAAGCGTGCCATGCGAAATATATCAGACACAAAGGGTTAAAAACCTCAAGATTTTTCTTTCATGAGAACCCCAACTTATAAATCATCTGAAGAGCAAGCTAAGAGATGGCAGGAAACAGGGATATAGACTGTGTGAAGACAGGAGCTGAGGAAGACAGGAGTGGGGATGGAGGTGTGGAGCAGGAGGAAGGAAAACAACCAAGATGCCACAGAAATGTATTATGTAATACAAACAACTGCTGATGAAAATATTAGGAAGAAAGACAAAAAATAAAAATACTGTGTGCCTTTTGTCTTTGACCCTGGTATTCTCAGGAAAATGATAAAACCCTGCAAAGAAGATCCACTATTGGGAAATTCCTCTCATGTTCCCCCTCAGAGATTTGATTCTACTTTTCTCAAACATCATCAATATTAAAATGAATCTGTCTGAGGTCCAAAAGAACAGTAAAACATCCAGTTTTAATGTGTGATTAAAGTGTTTATACTTAAATGCAATGTAAACTTCTACTTGTCTGGATGTCTTTGTTCATAGAGTTCCACAAGTCTCAGATCACAGCCCTATCATTAAAGGCAGGTGCAAAATTAATAAGAGAATAGTCATCTACTCTCCTGGCAGATGTCATAACGGTATGAGGAAAGTTAAAATGTTTGTTTGCTTAGTAATACGAGGAAAAGGGAATAAGATAATTAATAATAGGCTATGGTAAGTTAGAAACATGTCTTTTAATCTCTAAAGTAACTACTGAAAGTAAATTAACTAAAGGATAGCTAACAGCAATTTTGTGAGAAAGAGGTTAAATAATAAAATATTTGCATTTTGCTAATTCAAAGAAGACAGGTCAGAAGGAAAATAATAAATAACATAAAATGGAAGGAAGTAATTTATAACTTTCAACAAGAATACAACATTAATTACAGAAATATTCTAGAAAAAAGCTATAAATTCCAATGAAAAGAAAAAATTAGACTTTGTTAAAGTAAGAATCATGATATATTTTTAAAAGTACATTTTAAATATATGGCTAAGCACAGTTTGAGAATAAATGTAAAATGTAGGAATCTCGTTAAAAGATTCAATTTTTATGATGTCAATCAAATAAATCAACTAATATATCTTATGAGAGATAAAAACAGAATTTCAGAAAAAAAGCTTAGATTGTATTTTTATATCTTCCAATCCACATAAAAGATATAAAAATTTTTAATCTTTATTGATGCTTTGACTTGAAATAGCAATATATTCGGTAAAAGTAAGCGAAACTAAAAGAGATTTTGTTTCATTCTCGATAATTGGGGAGTTTACATAGTTTTCTCTAAAACTGATTCAATAAGCTGAAAAATAATAAATATATGAAAGCTATGATAGTAGTAAATCTGACCTAATTAAGTAGTATAGAATACCAAACACAGTAAGAGAAGTATCTCTTTGTTTTCAAATAAACATTTAACAAAATCAACCATAAGTTCATAAAAAAGTCTAAATACTTGAAAAGATTCAAATTATTGGATTAAGTTCTCTACCCACAGAACTCTAACAACAGAAAAATTCTGTGATGTCTCAGAAAGTGTGAAACAAGAAATCACAAGGAAAAGTAGAAAATGTTTTTTTTAATTTAATATGAAAATACAAGACGTTAAACTTGAGAGGTAACCATTAAATCTGTACATAAAGGAAATTTTATATTCTTTAAACTACATTTATTTTAGCAGATACATAAAAACATAAAAATTACTCATATTAATGGGAAATCATGTGATGTTACAATCTACACATACACTGTATAATGTTGGCATCAGGTCAAATATGTCTCTCTCTTCACCATTTTATTTATCCTACTATCGGATGGCCTAGTCAGAGAAACCAGTCAAGAGAAAGAAATTATAGGCCATTTAAATTGGAAACGAAGAAGTCAATCACTGAATGTGACTTGACCTTACGTATAGGAAGCTGCACAGACCTCATAAAGAACAAAGAAGCAAATAAAGACTATTGAAACAAATATATAAATAACAAAGTCAGAGAAATTCGGCATCCATAGTTTCCCTATCTCATAAGGGCCTACCAGATCTTCTTGTTTTAGGTAAATACATCTCAGTACCTACTGGCCAACTTTTCCCATTTCTACCTCCCTTCTACTTTCTCCAACATTTGATAACATCACTCTTTCTGCGGATGAATTGTATTTCAATGTGAATGTGTATCGATTTTTTTAATCTAGTCATAAATTGATGGACACTAAGGTTATTTCCAGTTCTTGCTATTGTAAATAGTACTGCAATAAACATAAGAGTGCACAAACCTTTTTGACAAAATTTATTTCGTTGCCTTTTTATATATACCCAGTAGGGGATTGCTGGGTCCCATGGCAGGTCTACTTTTGATTTACTAAGAAACTTTCTTATTGCTTTCCAAAATGGCTCTGCTACTCTGAAATATGCATGTGTTCCCTTTTCCCACATGAGACCTCATTGTGGTTTTCATCTGTAGTTCTCTAACGACTAATGAGGTTAAGCATCTCCGCAAAATAATCCCTCACATTCTTGATTGTTTCCTTTGCTGTGAAGAAGCTTTTAGCTCAATGTAATTTCATTTATCTAAAGATGCTGCTAATTTTTTGTGTCTGAGTTCTTGCCCAAAAAGTTCTTTGTCCAATCCACCATCCTGAAACAATTTCTCTGGGTTTTCTTCGAGATAATACATACATTCATAGAATAAGTTCAAATCTATTTTTAGTGTTTAATTGATTTTATGACAAGTTTTCATTATTCTGTATGTAGATACCCAATTCATCCAGCACCATTCATTCAAAAGACTTTCTTTTTCCAAAATGTATTCTTAGCACCTTTGACTTTATTAATCTGCCTCACTCTGTTCTCAGCAATGCATCAACTTACAAATCCATTTTCTTGGGCTGGAGGAATGGCTCTGTGCTTAAAGCGCTTGCAAAGCAACTGCTAAGTCAAGCATTAAGTACTCGAGTTTGATTCCACATAAATGGCGTAGTGGCGCACAAGTGTAATCCCAGCATTCGGGAGGCTAAGGCAGGAGGATTGCCTTGAGTCCAAGGCCAGCCTGTGCTCCATAGTGAGTTCAGAACCAGCATGGGCTACAAAGCAGGATCCTGTCTCAAAAAAAAAAAAAAAAAAAAAAATATTTTGTCGCCTTTCCCAAACTACTAAGAATATAGTTCCTTATTGTAATAGTTATTTGGAAATTTCACAACTCCCATTTCTTTATAAAATACTAAGAGCATATTTCATTGTCCATCCTTTCACAGATTCTGTCTGACGTCTGGTTGGCACTGAAATTCAATCAATCAGTATTTGGACACCAACTCTGCCCAACAGATAGTTGGTTTGTTGATCCTTAGGTGCTTCCAACAACCTTCATGAACATCCCAGCAGCACTGCCCATTCCTAGGGTGCCCTTCTACATCCAACAATACTGACTGTGGTCCACAAGCCACTTTCTCTCAAGTGGATAAGCCTTATTATAATCTTCATAGAAATAAAACAGACTTCATTTAACTTAAAAAACTAAAACTAAAAGAAATTTAATTTAATCATTTAAATTTTTTAATCTTAAGAGAAAAATAATTAATGGGTTGGGAGGCAATAGACTTTCTCATACATGACTTCTTGCAAATATAATTTTATTTTATAAATGTTTAAAAATTGCATTTTTCCTCATTTTCTGAATATAACCACCTTCCCACTAGATGCATCTATGGATTTGACATGTGGATCTTCACATCTAGTTCTGTCCCATCTTTTTAATTACTTTCCTGAAAATAGTCAAGAATATAAGCAGACAATCTCAGTACTACATTAGTAGCTTTAAGGCATTTTCTTCTTCCCTGTCTCCTTAAATTTCTAACTGAGATAATATGTACACTAGAAAAGCTCAGAATATTTTTATTATCATGTGATTCAGGCAGTAAGAATTCCTGTTGCAGCAAAGCTATTAAATCATTGAAATACAAATAGATGCAGATTAAATAGGCATTGGGGACACATGATATTTCTCCTCTTACTTTATTTTCTATGAATAAGTTTTAGAAGAGGTCATTAATCCAGTAACTCCAATAGTAAAATTGAAGACACTGTAAATTAAGATATTTATTAAGCTTTAAAGGCAAATCAAAAGAAATTGCTTTCTTGGAGATGTGTAGAGAAAAAATATATTGAGAGCCACAAAAGGCATTTAAGAGGTAGAAATGTCAATATTCCTAGCAAGATTTTCTTTTAGTACCTACATCTTGAGATTAAATGCTTAAAATTACATACCCTGTGGCAAACTGAAGAAGCATTATCTCTTATTTTTATGGGTATGTTGAATATGTATGCATTGCTTGAAGTTCTGCTTCAATGTATAAAAAAAAAAAAAAGAAAAGATAGTGGCTCACTGACCTAAAACATTTCAAAGAATTAAGTGATCACAAAGTCTAACGTTACATCTAGAGGAATAGTACACAGAGTATCAAGTAAGAACATTGCATTGTACAGCTACTGTATGAAAAAATATTCTATGCTATTCTATCCTGCTAATCTATGTTATAAGACAAAAATCATTGCATTTGCAGTGAAATGCAATATTAATTATAAAAAATTTCAACAAAAATAGTTATAGGCTTTGCAGATTGTAATCACAATTTAAGCTAGCCTTCTTTATTTGAAAATACACTTGGAAAAAATAATAAACTCTCATCAGAAATTACGGTTGAAATATATGACCACTGGGTTCACAGTAAACTCTCAGAGTAGCACGTATTGTTTTTTTATCTTGTATTGTTAACACTGTGCAAAAATGAGACTGCCAGAATTTAAGGAAAATTAATAGCTGGACCTATGCTAAGGGAAAGAAAAATGTTTATAATGGTGCCAAAGTATTTTTTAAAAAAACTCCTTTGATCTATATTTAATCAGTGTCATTTCCCAGCATAAAAAAAAAAAATCTTCATCTTTATTTACAGCTTCTACCTTGGTAGACCAGAATGTTCATGATCTGTTTCACTTGGAATGCTTCCAAAAAGCTTTTTTTAGAAAATGGGGTTTCCAACATATTTTTCTGGAGCAAAAGTCTTCCATCTGGTAATAAAATATCTTTGCAGAGAGCCCATTGAAGTCCAAAGTCAAAGTAGACTATGAGCAGACATTAACAGCCAGGCCCAAAGGTACAGGTTTATAATCCCAGCACTTTGAGAGATTGAGGCATCAGGATTGCAAGACTGCAGGTTTAAGCCCAGTTGGGAAACTTAGTAAATTAGTAAGAACTTGTCTCAAAATTAAAAATAAAAATGAGCTGAGGATGTAGCTCAATGTGAAGGTCCTGGACTCAATTCTCAGGAAAGAAAGGAAGGGAGGAAGGAGGAGGAGTGATGCATAGAGGGATGTAAGAGTGCTATGATTTTTTTCCATTGTTAACTGTCTTGGACCAAAATCTTTTAACAAATTGGCTAATTATCATCTTAGAGTGTGAGGAGCAGGACCTTGGGGAAACAGATAACTGAAACTTCAGAATGTGGTAGAAGGTTTGGGGTGGCGATCGCAGACAACAGCAAAAAACTTAAAAGAACAAGAGTTCCTCAAGCTAATCATAAGAAGGTGATTATAAGTCAGAAAAGCAAGTTTCTTCTGGGAAGACAGAAAAACGTCCAAAATGTGACCTACCTATGGGCAGCTGGGCTGAGAACACACCCCCAACAGCAATTATCACGGAAATGAGGGCTTCAGTCCTATCACCGTGAGGAACTAAGCTCTGTCAGCTAGAATAAACTTAGAAATGAATTTTTCACCACAATCTCCAGATAAGCCTTCAGCCCAGTTGACAACATTATTTCACCTATTTGAGAAGCTGACGTGTAATCCAGATAGTCTGTGTTTTGACTTTTGATTCACAGAATGGTGAGCTAATAAGTAGGGGCTGTTTTAAGATAGCACATTATTTAAGTTGTTGGTTACACTATCATGAATCATATGACAGAATGAAAATATAACTATAATGAATAGAAAACCCATAATATCTGTAGCTGATATGATATTTCAAATTAGCAATTTGAGCCACATGTGGAAAAGGAAAAAGGATGTAAGACACACACATGCACATGTCAACTCACATAGATATGTCTTCTGTAGACAATGGAATCCAGGCATGAATATTCCATGCAAGTTGTCCTAAGTTCCCACCCAAATAAAAAGACCTGTTCAGGCAGTAGTGCCACAACATCCATTAATCAAATAAGGTAAAGACTTGGTTTTGGATTCCAACTTGAAGAAGAAATCCAATTGAAACTGCTGTTGAATTTTTAATACAAAAACAATAATAGCGAATATCTGACAAGTGCTTGTGATCTACTAGTTATCTCTTTTTTTTTTTTTTTTGGTTTTTTCCCC